>OU898279.1:75965925-76254932 GCA_918026665.1 Diabrotica balteata
TTCTGGTACTTCCTCTGTGTTTAAATTGTGTATTATTTAAAAAATATTCCACTTCTTCGATATATTCCTGCCATGTGACCTGTTCACCTTGGCATAGTATCCTTAAATATTTTATAACTTCTTTTATATATCTTTCTGCAGGATTTGCTTGAGGATGTCTAATACTTGTAAAATTAATGTCAATCCCCTTTTTCTCACAAAATGTCTGAAATTTTTTAATGTTAAAATATGTAGCGTTATCTATTATGCAATTTCTAAATGGTCCTATTTCTTCGAAAAACTGATTAATATATACTTTCAATGTTTTAACATTTGTTCTTGAGCATGGATATAGTTTAATAAATTTTGTATATAAATCAACTATCACTAATATATGCTTGTTTTCTGTTGGACTGGGAACTAAATTTGAGATGAAATCCATGGCAACTGTATTTCATGACAACATCCATAGTTTTCTTGAACCAATATGCATGTAACTTTTATGTAAATCTTTTAATATCTTTCTTGCCAAAATTCTACTTATTACATACACTTCTAAGCAATTAATTATCTTATAATACACCCCATCCTTCTTAAGGACTTTTTGTTTTTCATTCAAATTGATTTGATCTCTTATTATTTCTTCTTTAGAATATAATCCAGTGTTTTCTACTAACTGATTTAATCCAATTTTTATTAAAAAAATTAATGGGAAAAACCCCGTAATTGGCTGTATACCATCGTTTAAAAAAACACAGAAGTTAAAACACTTCACAAATGTGTATTTAGGTATAAAACAAACAAGTTAAAACTTTTTAAAAAAAAAATTGTCGTCACATTTAAAGTTCTGGCAGAACGTTTTCGATCACTACGGATCATCTTCAGTGCCTAGTATTTGTTGCTAACTATATAAATATGGTGTCTATAAGACTTCCATGTTTGAGTTGGTAAAGTGTCACATTTTACATTAGGTAATGTTGATACTGTAGGTCGATGACAATGGATGTATTTAAAATTTAAAATTTTTTACTTTAGGGACTACATGTCTCCTAAGCTCGAGTACTTGCACGTTGTCAGTTGAAGCGACGAGACCTTCGTCGTCGCTTCAACTGACAACGTGCAAGTACTCGAGCTTAGGAGACATGTAGTCCCTAAAGTAAAAAATTTTAAATTTTAAATACATCCATTGTCATCGACCTACAGTATCAACATTACCTAATGTAAAATGTGACACTTTACCAACTCAAACATGGAAGTCTTATAGACACCATATTTATATAGTTAGCAACAAATACTAGGCACTGAAGATGATCCGTAGTGATCGAAAACGTTCTGCCAGAACTTTAAATGTGACGACACTTTTTTAAAAAGTTTTAACTTGTTTGTTTTATACCTAAATATACATTTGTGAAGTGTTTTAACTTCTGTGTTTTTTTTGCCAATTTTTATTGTTCGCTGCCTTTTGTGTGACGTATTTTCTAACCTTGACAAAGCATCTGCCACTATGTTGGATGTTCCAGAAATGTATTTGATTTCAAAACTGTATTCACTCAGTATTAGGCTCCAACGATGTACTCGACTGTTTCCATATTTGTTATTTAATATAGATGTTAAAGCTTCGTGATCTGTTTCTATAGTAAATTCATTACCCAACAAATAAAATCTTAATTTTGTGACACAGTGTATAATACTTGCTAGTTCTAGTTCTGACAATGAATAACCTTTTTCATGTGGCTTTGTAATTCTTGATATGAATTGTATCGGGTATTCGACCCCATTATGTATTAGTAGTAATACCCCTGATAATCTTTCTATTGAGGCATCTGTTCTTAATATGAATGGCTTTGTATAGTCAGGATGGTATATTTTTAAATTTAACAGAAAAATGTTTTTGATTTCTTGGAATGCTAGTTCTCTTCGCTGGTCCCATTTCCATTTTACACCTTTCCTCGGTAGTTCAAGTAATGGAATTTCTTTTATACTTAGATCTGGTATCATCCTTTTATAATAATTAATTATTCCAATAAATCCTCTTAAAGTTCTTAAATTGTGTGGTGTTCTATATTCCTGAATAACCTGTGTCCGTTCTGGATCCATTTCAATTCCCTTAGTATTAAGTTTATAACCTACATATATTAAAAAAAACACAGAAGTTAAAACACTTCACAATTGTGTATTTTGGTATAAAAACATACAAGTACTTAAAAACTTTTTAAAAGTGTCGACAACATTTAAAATTATGGTAGAACGTTTTCAATCTATACAGATCATCTTCAGTGCCTTTGGTATTTGGTGCTAACAATATGGTGTCTATAAGACTTCCATGTGTTGGTTTAAAAATTTATCACATTTTACATTTAATAATGTTGAGAGTCTAGGTCGATGACAATGGAATTGGTTTTAAATTAAAATTTACTTTAGGGACTACATGTCTCTTAAGCTCGAATACTTGAACGTGGTAACACATGGAAGTCTTATAGACACCATATTGTTAGCACCAAATACCAAAGGCACTGAAGATGATCTGTATAGATTGAAAACGTTCTGCCATAATTTTAAATGTGGACGACACTTTTAAAAAGTTTTTAAGTACTTGTATGTTTTTATACCAAAATACACAATTGTGAAGTGTTTTTACTTCTGTGTTTTTTTAAACGATGGTATACAGCCAATTACGGGGTTTTTCCCATTAATTTTCTACATATATTACTTCTTTTTGGAAAAATGTACATTTTTCTTGATTTATTTATAGTCCAACTTTGTCTAATCTGTCGATTATTATTTTTAGGTGTTTCTCATGCTCTTCAGCAGTTTTAGAAAAAATTAATATATCATCAATGTAGTGAATTACAAATTGTTCATATTGATCCAAAATATCATGAAGACATCTACATAGAGCACTGCACGATGATTGAAGTCCAAATGGTACTACTTTGAATTGATATACTACTCCATCTATCCGAAATCCTGTATATTGTCTACTTTTCCTTTCTAGAAGTATTAACCAAAAACTATGCTGTAAATCGATTTTAGTGAAAAATGACATTCCTGTAATTCTTCCTAGTATTCCATCTATGCTCATTGGTTCTTCAAATTGCTTTTCAGTGATCTTGTTAATATTCCTTGCATCCAAACATAGCCTGATTTCACCTGATCTTTTTCGTACTACCACTATAGGGTTAATGAAACGTGTATCTGCCTTCTCAATGATTCCATCTTCTAACATATTATTAATTGTTCTATTTACTTCATCTCTGTATTTATATGGTATTGGGTACGATTTTGTTTTAAAATATTTTTCTTCTTTTACTTTTATACTATGAATATAATTGTGTGCAATTCTATTTTCTTTATTAACAAGTCCCTTGTGTTGCTGCAATATGGAAACGACTATTGATTTATATTCTTCAGGGCAACTTAAAACTCTTATCATATCCTCTTCTATACAAATAAAATTATTTTTCATTATGTAAGCATTATTCCTTGCTTCCAGTTTTACGCACTCCGCCTCGTAGGCATCCAGCTGCTTAAATTTTCCATTCCTTAATTCCTTAAATATTCATTAAAATTATTCATTACATTCTTTTGGGACATCTCCCTATCATCAAAATACATTTCTTCTTCATAAACATCATTACTTTCTTTTAATAATATCCTATCAATTCTTATTTCTTCTTCCTCTTCATCTTTCTGCATAAATTTAATTATTTGCCCTTCCAAAGTTATCAAAATCTATCTTCACTTTCTTCTTTTCTAATTCATCATTTCCCATTAATATATTAACACATAAATCCTTGCATATTAATTTCTTTATTAAGAATATTAATTTTAAAATTGGCTAGTTTATCAATTTCACCCAACTTCTTATTATTTGCACCAACTATTTTAATTTTTGGAATCTTCATTATATCTGATAGTTTTAATGTATTAAAAATAAAATTTTCCGAGACTAAAGTACTTTCTGAACCAGTATCTATCATAATCTTAATCATTTTATTTTTGGCCATAGCATTTATATAAATTAAATTAATAGATTCAATAATTTTATCTTCATCTAAAGAAATAGTTGGGTTGCGTGCTGTCCCCACTACTTTTCAATGTCTACAGTGAAGCGGTATTTCAAGAAGCGTTCTCAGACTCAATAGAAGGTATATCTATCAATGGAGAAGTTTTAAATAACTTAAGTTTTGCAGACGATACAGTAATAATTACGGAGAATAACAATGATTTACAGAACGTAATGCAACGCCTTAATGAACGCTGTCATGAGTACGGACTGAAGATAAATTTAAAGAAAACTAAATGCATGATCATGACTAAATCTGCACATGCAAATATCCAATTGACTATTGAAGATACTGCAATTGAGAGTGTTAATAACTATAAATACTTAGGAACATGGATAACATCAGATGTAGACCAAACCAAAGAAATTAAGACACGTATTGAAATAGCACGTACATCATTTATTAAACTTAAAAAGTTTCTTTGTTGTCGGGATATAAGGTTAGAACTACGCCTGAGAATGCTTCGATGTTACGTGTTCTCTACTCTTCTTTATGGTCTGGAAGCTTGGACACTAAAACAAGTTCATCTGAATAAGTTGGCCGCCTTTGAATTTTGGTGTTACAGAAGAATCCTACGAATATCATGGACTCAAAGAATGTCAAACATAGAAGTAACTAGAAGGATAGGAAATGAGGCGGAAATAATATTAACTATTAAAAGACGAAAACTTGAGTACTTGGGACATGTGATGAGAGGGCAAAAATACGCATTATTACAACTTATTATGCAGGGCAAAATCCGAGGAAAGCGAAATGTGGGAAGACGAAGAATATCCTGGCTTAAGAACTTGAGGGAATGGTTTGAATGCAGTAGTGCAGAACTTTTTAGAGCGGCAGTCAACAGAGTCCGCATAGCCATGATGATTTCCAACCTTCGATAGAAGATGGAACTTAAAGAAGAAGAAGAAAGAAATAAATTCAGAAGGTTTCTCATAATGACAATGACCACACTTGTAATTCAGAAAGTTTACTGCATAAAATTTGGATTGTTAGAATTATTCTCTAATTGTGTCTGACCATTTGGTTTTAATGTCCTGTGTCTTTCACTACTATGACTTCTACTCATATTTTCCTGCCTTGTACTATTTCGTTCTCTATCTTCGCAGCTTCTGTTCCTTCGTATATGATTTACCTGTCTGTTGTAATTAGGTCGTTCTGTATTTCTCCTATTATTAAAATCTTGTCTATTATAATAATTAGTACTGTTATTAAAATTTTGTCTATTTTGATTATTATTATTGTTATTAAAATTTTGCATATTATTACCATATTTATTATTATTACAGTCAAAATCGTTTATAACGAACTTCAGGGGACTGGTGCTTTTTGTACGTTGTAGCCAGTGTTCTCTGTAAGCAGTTCTATCGGTTATAATGAACAGTTCTGTTCTGTTCCATTTTTTTCGAGTTCTCTTCCATTTTTTTCGTATTCTCTTCCATTGTCTTGTTCATCTGCATCATTATTGCCATCAGAGCTGCCATATTGACATTTTCTCCTCTTTCTTGATTCATTTCCACTGTATCTTGTGGAACTTGGACTAAAATCTTCTCTTGTACAGCTTGTGTTTCTATTTCCACATCTTCTTCATTCTTTTTGTTTCTTGTACCTTTTTTTCCTTGAGACATATTGAGACTTTACTTGTTCAAATTTAATTAAAAATAAAATCTATAATTCTTTTTTTTTGTTTATGAAAATTAATTTAATTATATGAGAGCACTTGGTGTGTGAAGGGGTAGTGAAGCGCAACATATGATGCCGTATCCTGTTGGCGTCACTTAGCCTCTCCTACTCAATTCCTATCTTCACCTCCAAGCTGGTACACACCGGTAACCTGAGAAACCCCACTGGAGATTGGGTAACCAACCCCCAATGGAAGGTGGGGTCAGGGCTGACGAAGAAGGGAGTCTTGGTCCTCCGACGAATAGGGGGTTGGGCTGAAGGTTAACTACCTTCTAGAAAAACCATGAGTTATGAACGTTCAAGGAAGAAAAGCCGGACTGATTTAACGACGACGACTGTGCGAGAAAAAGGAACACGATTTGAGGGTTGCGACATGGAATGTTCGAACATTGTACAGATTAGGGGCTCTCCAAAATCTCTTAAACTAACTAAGTAGATACAAAATTGACATAACTGCCATACAAGAAATGAGGTGGATTGGAAACAATATTATGGAAAAAAAGAGCCATACCATTTTCTACAGCTGCGCTCCTAAAGATCACATTTTGGGCACTGGATTCATAGTTAACAAGAGAGTAAGACATATAATAAAAGACTTCAGAGCCATCAGTCCCAGAATGTGTATTTTAAGAATTAAAGGACGTTTCTTCAACTACAGCCTAATTAATGCGCATGCCCCCACAAAAGAAAAAGAAGAGGAAGTCAAAGAAGAGTTTTATGATGAATTAGAGTCCGCATACCAGTCATGCCCAAAAAGTGATATAAAAATAATTTATGGAGACTTAAACGCAAAAGTTGGAAGAGAGCAGCAATTCCAACCCACAATAGGTAAGCACAGTCTCCATGAGCAATCAAATGACAATGGCAATAGGTTGGTAAACCTAGCAAGATCACTTAACATGGTGATTGCCAGCACATACTTCGCTCGAAAAGATATACACAAAGGCACCTGGAAATCACCAGACGGACTTACAGTGAATATGATAGATCATGTTATTGTAGACTCAAGACACTAATCGAATATAATAAACGTCCGTACCAGAAGAGGGGCAAATGCGGATTCTGATCACTACCTGGTCGAAAGTAGGATAAGGGCTAGAATTTCAAACATCAAAAAGGAAAGAGGCTCTAAACATGAACGATACAATATAGAAGGACTCAAAGAAACAAACAAAAATAGAGAGTACAAAGAAAATATAAGCATCAAACTAGAAAACAGACCAAAACATGAAAACCTAAATGAGGAGTGGGAAGAGTGCAGAGAAATCATAAAAGAAACAGCTAAAGAGGTGTTGGGCATGGAAGGTAAAGAAAGAAGAACAAGAACGAATCACTGGTTTGACGAAGAATGTCAAACTATAACAGAAAGAAAAAACAGAGCATATGTACAGATGCAACAGAGGCACAGAACCCGACAAGCAGAGGAAGAATATAAACAACTACGTAAAGAAGAAAAGAAAATTCACCGAAGAAAGAAGAGAGAATATATCAACAAAGAACTTCAAGAACTACAAGAACTAAGTAAACCAACAGAGACAAGAAAATTTTACCAGAAACTCAACAAAAGCAGAAAAGAGTTCAAACCGAGAACAACGATGTGTAAAGATAAGGAGGGTAATATATTGACAGAACAGCAAGAGATACTTAGAAGATGGACAGAACATTTTAAGGAAAAGCTTGGGGTGAATAGGACGGAGATGAACCCTGATATACCATTAGACCAAGCAGACAACAGAGAAAAGAGTCCACCAACAATAGCAGAGATTAGAACAGCAGTGGACAAATTAAAGAACAATAAATCACCGGGATCGGATCAAATATCATCGGAGCTACTGAAAGAAGGAGGAGACGCATTACTTAAAGCCATACATGAGCTGATAAGAAAGATATGGTTGAATAAACAGCTACCAAAGGAGTGGAATAGCGGCATTATTGTACCACTACATAAAAAAGGAAACCAGTTAGAATGTGAAAACTACCGTGGAATCACGCTGTTGAATGCGGCATACAAAATAATGTCCAACGTAATGTATGAAAGACTTAGACCATACGCTGAAAAAATAGTTGGCAAATACCAATGTGGCTTCTGTAGACAGAAGTCAACAATAGACCAGATATTTGTTCTGCGACAGATCCTTGAAAAAACAAGTGAATATAACATCGACACACATCATCTCTTCATAGACTTCGAAAGCGCATATGACAATATAAACCGAGAATTCCTAACAAAAGCAATGAAAGAATTTAATATACCAACACAGCTAATAGAATTGATAAAAGAAACACTAAAAGTAGAAAGTAAAATCCGGATACAAAACGAATTAACGGAAACAATAGATGTGAAGAAGGGACTACGCCAGGGAGACGCTCTATCATGCATATTATTCAACATCATACTTGAAAAAATAATAAGAGACACAACAGTTAATACCCGAGGAACAATAATTAATAAAAGCGTGCAAGTACTAGCATTTGCAGATGATGTTGACATAATCGCAAGATCAAGAAGAGAAATGATAGAGGCATTCACTCAAATAGAACGAGCTGCAAAAAATAGTGGTCTTAAAATCAATCAGACAAAAACAAAATATATGCCTGCAAATAAAAACGCACAAATAAGGCAGCTGCCAAATTTAACAATAGGAGAATACAACATTGAGTCGGTAAAAAACTTTACATACTTAGGATCCCTAGTTACGTCTGATAACAACGTTGCAGAGGAAGTGAAGAGGAGAATATTTATTGCCAATAAATGTTACCATGGCTTAATTAGGCAACTAAGATCAGATAACGTCTCCAGAAAAACAAAATGCCAAATATACAAAACCTTAATAAGACCGGTACTCACATACGGTTCAGAAACCTGGACACTCTCTAAAAGGGAGGAAACGTTATTAGCCACCTTTGAAAGAAAAATCTTGCGACACATATATAAGGGCACAAAAGAAAACGGGATTTGGCGGAGAAGGTATAACTTTGAACTATACAACATATACCAGGATCCGGATATCATAACATTCATTAAAATAGGAAGGCTACGTTGGATTGGACATGTGGAAAGAATGGAAGAAGGCGAAATACCAAACAAAATATTCAAACAAGTGCCAGTAGGAAAAAGAACAAGAGGAAGACCGAAGCTGAGATACGTAGAACAAATAGAAAATGATATAACAACATTAAAAATTAAAAACTGGAAAAAAAAGCACGAAACAGGTCAGAATGGAGAAGAATCCTTGAACAGGACAAGACCCAAAAAGGGTTGTCGAGCCAGTGATGATGATGATGATATGAGAGCACTTATCTTCCCAAACTAATTCTTTTAAATAGAGAGAGCCCCGCGTTGGGCGACAAAATTGTTATGATGTGTTGTTTCTGTATGAGTTACAAGTAAATTTGAATGATATATGTAAGTATAGGGTTTTTATCGCGGTTCTCAAAGAATTAGTTTGTAAGTACTTTTTTTAAATTATCTTTATTATAACTATTATGAAACAAAAATATCTATCTAATATAAGCAATATCAATTTAAAATAATATATCTAAAATTTGAAATTCTTACAATTATTAAATTATTAACAAAATTTGGTACCTTTCCGTCACTGAACGCCTAAAGTTTTTCCAAAATTAAAGTTATTATCACCACTCGATATCTTCTTACTCAGACTTGATTATCCAACAATCTTAATATGTTTCTTCTTACTTATCTCCACTCACCATATAAATATATAAATTTAAATCCTTGTAATTTCCATATAATGTACTTTCAAATATACTGGATGTTGTGGTTGTACTATTGAATTCAATGGATTAACTTCATACTATCACTATATTACTGTAGTAATAATTAATCTCCAACTGTATTTGACTTAATTAATTCATTTGACTTAATCAATGCCTTCTTCTAGCTAATAATCTCTTCATAACCTCATAAATTCTTCTTAATTATTCTTTATAATTAATAATGTAATGTAACTGACTTAATAATAATCCTTGAATTCTTCAAACTAATTCACTTAATAATTGACTGTAACTTCTTGTAACTTAATTCACTTCACGAATCAACTCTAACTTAATAATAATCTGTAACTTAATGCCTTGACTTCTTCTAACTAACTCACTAACTGATTAACTCCACTAACTGATCTAATAATAATCTGTACTTGACTTCCTCTAACTGATAACTCTTTAACTAACTGAACTAACTCCCCATCTGCTCCAAATTACATGGTATTTATATATTTTTTCTGGTTCCAGAATAATCTAGCAATAAATAAGGTTCGAATCGTTCTATTTTTTCTATCTGAACATTCTGGAATCAATGGACTGGTTTTTGTCTGTGATGGATTATGCAAATAGTCCTATTGACATTTCTAGAATTTTCTTTGGTCTACATGTAACGAGTCCGTTACTTAAATAACCGATTACATTTTTTGTGACTGGAGTCTTTTAATTTAACTTTAAATTAAATTCATATTTGAAATATTCTTAAACTGAATATTTAAATAACTCCCAGTAAATTTTATTCTCTAAGGTTGGCATTAAATCGCGCCACCTGGTGTAAGATTCTGAAAGTACATCCACTTGACGGCTGTAGAACCTTAACAGAGCACTTGTTGACTGGATTTGATCGAAGGAAGATCGTTCGATCGATCATAGTGGCGGCTGGGAGGTGCCATTTTTCAGGAATTTAGTTTAAGTTTATTTTTTTTATGAAGAGCTGTTGATTTAAAAGCAACAATTTAAGTTATTTTGGGTGTTTTGTACGAGGATACTTTCAGTTGGATCACACCAGCCGGTAAGATTTAATTATAAATAAATTACATGGAAAAATCCTTTCATACCATCCGCCATTGTTAGTGAAATTCAAATCTATTTTAATTCCTTCTTGATAGGTATTTCACATATTTTATACATGTCATATTTCACCTTATTTCATTAATACCAATATATATTACAAGTATTAGATTTTATATCTATCTCAAATTTTATTTCCTTCCAAGGATGAAAGCAAACAATTATTTATTTCAAGTTCATACCGTTTAAACCGGCTAATATTTTTTTTCCTATTCTATAATATATAAAGATCATGCTTTCCGTTAAAACTATCTTATAAAAAACATTGTCACACCATTCGAAGGTCACTATTTACCAAAACCATTAAGGTTTTTTATTTCAATTTAAGGTCACTTGTTGACATTTCTTGTATCACCCTTCAAGGTTGATAAACCTTGTGTGTTTTTTCATACCTTTTTGTATGTACAAAGGACATGAAGTAACACAATTGTTCCTTTTTTTAGCCTACTTCCGGAATCCAGTCACAAGTCAGGGAAGAAACCTTTATTTTTGGGTTATATTTATTAAGGAAAAGGGGAAGAAATTTTAAGTTTAGGGGTTTTATATGGGGATTTAAGAAGAATTTTTTATTACATGGAATCCAGGCTTGGTGTACCTGTACCCACCTGAATCTAGTTCTTCACCGGATCATCTTCCAGATCAACCGACGGAAACCGGCAGGAAGAACTTATTTTTATTTTTTTTGCTTCTCATTCCAGTATTTTTTATAACTTTTGCAACATCCTCTTCAAGGTTTTAACTTTTGCTTCACTTTAATTTCAATATATATCATTAATAATATTTACATTCACTTTTTCATAAAATATTAATCATTGTAACTTAATTTCAATTATTTATTGTCTACCAAGGGATGAGGTTTTAACTCTCCCTTGAATCTCTCTTTGTTAGGTTATCGTGTGCACACATATCCGGAGAGTTTCATTTGAAAATTTATTTTTCATTTCATTAAAAACATTTATTAAACAAAAACTAAATTATTAGTGAGTAGTATTTTTGTATTTATTATTTATACATAACTATTGAGTATAACCTTTGTCAGAATTTAAAATTAAGAGGTATATTAGGGGGGAAATTGTTTTATAATTATATTCAGGGATATTACTGTAAATATAGATAAGTTAATTGTACATAAAAGGTGATGGGTCATAGATAAGTATTTAACATAGTCTGTACATAAATTTTGGTAATTATTAAAGTTGTGGTTAAAAATTTAATATTTCAATTAGTACCCAACTTTTTATATTTCAGCAATACAAGATATCTCGGAAGAAAATATTTAACTTCCTGGCGCCCAAACATTCAGTAGAGCAACTTTATCTTTCATCTGTTTATTTCTTGGTAGTTTCTAGTCATTAATTCTTATATCTTACGGTCTCTGTAGGGCATGCAAATTGGCCGAATCCCTCTTTGAGTGTCAAGTGGTCATTCTCCTGCATAGTCGCTAGCCAGCATTAATTTTATTATATTTTAAAATTCATATTTTCCCTTATTTATTTCTTTGACATAATTTATTTCTATCTAATCCCTTCCATCTTCTGTTATTCCACATATTAGTTCGTTGGTGTATCAAGGTACATTTTAGAGTTTACCCTTTTGCTATATATTCCTAATTTTTGTTACATTTCACTCTTTCATCACTTTTTGTTACATTGGCGCACAGCTCACTTTCTTGTTACATACATGTACAATTTAACTAACTTTAGGCTCTCCAGATCAGAATTATACTATTATATGTAACTTAAACATTTATATGAAATATATTATTACTATTTTACATATGTAATTTTATTTTAAATTAACATTCCAAATAAATAAACTCCTTTTTGACTTTGACACTACAGTGTATATCTGGTTGCATATATATATATATATATATATATTATATATATATATATATATATATATATATATATATATATATATATATATATATATATGGCTGACTTATATATTATTAAAAAAAAACTTTCAACATTTATTATATGCTAGATTCTTAAAAGTAACCTCATATAATTATTTTTTAATAATATTATCTAGTATATAACTTATAAATTATGTCTTTAATTACTATTTAAATAAATTTATTAATTAACAGTGTATATCTGGTTGTATATACACATGGCATATATATATATATATATATATATATATATATATATATATATATATATATATATAAAGACGCACGACATACTAACAAATAACAATGTAACGACTATAACATTCGCAGACGACACTGCTACGTTAGTTACAGATAATAATGCTGCAACAGCTACAGAATCTCTTCAAAGGCATATTAGGGACAATGAAAAGTGGACAAAGAGATGGCTCATAAAGATCAATGAATCCAAATCGCAACATATTATCTTTACTAAATGCCGCAAAAGATCTCCTAGTATACAAATAAATAACAAAACAATTCCACAATCTGAAAGCGTTAAATACCTTGGAATGCACCTGGACAAAAATTTGACCAACCTGGAGAATCTATATATGGAAAAAACGCCAACAGTTAAACTTAAAATTTCATAACCATTAGTGGATACTGGGCAGGACATCGAAATTGTTTATTCGTAACGAACTGTTGGTATACAATACACTACTTAAACCGGTCTGGAACTATGGGATCCAGCTATGGGGTACAGCAGCAAAATCCAATTTATCCATAATGGAAAGATTTCATTTCAAAGTTTTACGTTCTATAACAGACGCACCATGGTTCGTGTCAAACAAAGATATTTTTTGTGATCTAGAAATACCAACCATCAGTGAAGCGATAGTTCAGTGCAGAGCTCGGTACCTAAAAGGTACGATCCGCAAACGTATGCGTTAATAAAAAAAAACCTACATTAGGATAACACAAGTTTATTATTATTTAATGTATATGTTACAAATTTATGTATAAAATGAGCTGACTTTAGCCTGTAAATATTTCACCTGGGAACTAAGTCTTCGTCAGGGCAAGGAATTCCGAATAAGTTCCAATTAAATTTGCCAACTTCGATGATCATCTTTGTAAATTCATTATATTTACCCTCAGCTAAATGTGGTCAGTGACAATCTAGTAATGAACAAGAAGAATTAAATGTTCAATTGCAAAATGCGAGTTAACTTATAACAGGATTGGGGACTAGAAGAAAATGATATAGAAAAGTAAACATGGAAGCATACCAAAGGATCGTATACATGTAGCACCTCCCAATGATTTAATATACATAGACGTGTGTGCCCTTATAGTAAATGTAGGAAATGTAGGAAATAATAGATAAGCATACTTATCTATTAAAACGTATTTAGCATATATCATGGATGTAGATCGATGGCCACTGCTACGCATAGGTATCCAATTATTTCGTATACTGCTGTACACAGTTTTCTCGTTCTATAATTATGCCCAAACCAGCAAACATCCCGACATACAACTCTCAATGTTTATATTCTCTACATAAGAACAAAATATCAAGTACATCAATATGGAAGACGGATACATTACAGCTTTCTTATCGTTGCTATGATCTAAAACTAAAGCATGACTGAGTTCGTGAACAAGGACCATAACGAGATTCTTAATCCCATTTTTCATCCAAGTTTAAATGTATTTCTACGCAAGTATCATTAATGGATGTTAAAAATAAGAATGCACTAATACGCGGCCAGGATCATCAAAATGGCTTGTGCTGTCCTATGCAGTTGGAGTGAAAATAGTGTGCTTTTTAGCTGCCGTTATAGTGACATCTGGTTCAGCAACTGGAACAGTCACCGGTAAAATGTAAGTTTGAAGCATCTTCCCACATTTTAATGGCTCTTTCTAACAACTGAATTATATCTTTCACTCGTTTCACCTGGGGGAAAATATCATTTTTTACATTATTTTTAAGCCGTTTAGCGTACCATACACATATAAATTATATATGAAAATGTATGAGCGTTGTCTTAAAATCTGTTATAGAACTGCTATCTATATACTTATATTGTTGAAGAAAACTCTTAGCATCGTTTTCTGAAAAGGCTTTCTGTTGCTGCTATGAAAAGCAGCAGTAGCACACATATTGAAAACACCTCCTTCCTGGTTTACATACAAAAAAATACTGATTCATAAGAGCATAAGCATCAATTTATATATAATCAAATAAAAAAACATATGATAGGGTGCCAAGAGGCCTTAAACATAGAATTTTGTTAGAACAGATGTCACAACATATTTCGTCATTCGAAATCCTGTAATTTAAGGTGTCATACGATAAGATTCAACAATTAATGCTAATAATAAACGATAGGGTGTCAAAGAAACCTTATATATACCATTTCCTTAAATCAGACACCACAACGTAATTCGATATTCAAAATCCTTTAATTTGGTGGGTCATACGTCGATTTCCGCTTATCCGTTCAAAAGATATATGGTACAATGCCATAAAGACCGTTGGGATAACTTGGTTGAACTGTAATTGCTTTTTTTATTGACGTAATAACGATGTGCTGATCGTTTAACAGTTTGAACCGTGGGAGTTTCAATATTTGCGCACCCACTTCTAAGACGAGACGACGAAGTGGGATTCGGAGCGGCTATTTAAGGGAGAGCGCCCACCAAAGTGGCGTGGCAGTGGCAAGAAGCAAGTAGCACGCGTCTAGCATAATGTAACCAATCCTAACGAATGATTAGAATGAATGACGTTACTGTCATTTTGGTGTAAACTGAATCATTCGTTTTCATTGGTTACATTATGCTAGACGCGTGCTACTTGCTACTTGCCACTGCCACGCCACTTTGGTGGGCGCTCGCCCTAAGGCTTGTGAGTAGCGGAATTAGACATTCTTGTAGCTAGCGCTCTAGGCTTCCCGACTCGCCGGTGTATTGAACCTGCGAGCCAACCCGGACAGAGAAATTTCCGTATTGAGGATTATACTCTGTCCTTAACCAAGCAGAACCCATCGGTATTGTGTATTGAACATTACTGTGGGCCTGCACAGCCGAATATTTAGTTCGCGAGTGCGTTCGGAGCTCCCGCTAAATTGAAGCGGAAGCGAGTATAAGTCTGCGTGTGATTGACTTCACTTATTTCATTTTTTTGTTATTAATAATAAATTTTTCTTTTTTTTTATAGACATTCGCCGGGGAATTCATTCATCGCGGGATCTAAACGGGGACGTATGATTCATTTTATTTTTATTTATTGTATATATGATTATTATTAATAGATTTATTTTTATTTCGACCTTTGTTTTACTGAGTCTGCGCCCCGAGAGAGCTACCCGACACAATCTGAGTAAGTAGATTGCATACTTGACTATTTCCAATGAACAGGAAGCTAAAGTAATAAGAGATTATTGAAAACCAAATTAAAAGTTATTTATTATGACTATTAACTAAGTCTAGAGTTAACTAAAAACTGTTAACTCCCGTATATTTGGGTTGTCGGTTATTCGAAGTTTTACAATAAATATGACTTCATTTATCATCACAAAAAAATAATACGACAGCAATATAAATACAAACCTTTTAGTCCTTTAACTTTTAACCAATAATAAAACCAGAATAAAATAAAATCAATCAAAAGAGAACATTGGACCAAATTCACTTGCGACATGGACTACGACCTATATGGTGCCCAAAAGAAAGTATGGAAAATGCTCCGCAATAGGAAAAAACCAGTTAACGAGTTCGTGCAGACCAAAGGAGTACCTATAGAAACATGGCAACAACATTTTAAAGAGCTATATGATGCTGAAGAAACGCTGAATATAAACGAAGGCGAAACAGATGTGAGTGCTACAATCAATGACGAAGAAGTAGAAGCAAAGATCAAAAAGCTAAAAAACAGAAAATCACCGGGAACGGATGGTATACCCAATGAACTTTTAAAATATGGAGGCCCGGAACTTGCAAGTAAACTGGCACAACTATTTAACAAAATATTAAACAAAACAGAAACACCAGAGGAATGGCATAATAGTATCACAATCCCCATATTTAAAAAAGGACAAAAAACCTGCCCACAAAACTATAGAGGAATAACCCTCTTAAATACAACAATGAAACTTTTCACGGGTATTCTCAAGGACAAATTGGAAAAGCAAATCACTAATGCTGAAGAACAACAAGGTTTTACAAAAGGGCGGTCTATAACAGACGCAGTATTTGTAATAAAACAAATAAAAGAAAAAGCTATAGAGTTCGGCATGCCAGCGTATATTTGCTTCATTGATTTGACGAAGGCATTTGACAGAGTTCGCCTGGGAGACATTCTAAATATATTAATGGAAAATGAAACACCGACCAGTATAACAAAGATACTCCATAACCTAAACAACAACAACGTAACCAAAGTTAGAGCAGGAGACGAATTCACTGAAAATATTCCAACACCGGGAGGAATTAGACAAGGCGACAGTTTAAGCCCCTTCTTGTTTAATCTTCTCATGGGCAAAATTATCAACAAAGTAACATCTCTTAATCTCGGATATAGAATGGACAACAAAAGAATTGGTATGGTGTGCTACGCAGACGATGCAGCAATTATTGCCGAATCAGAAGATGATCTCCAAAGGCAGCTCTTTCAGTTCTTTCAAACAAGCCGACTATTAAATATGAACATCTCTACCAACAAAACTAAATGTATGACAATAGCAAAAGATCCGCTCAGATGTAAGTTAGTGGTTGAGGACAACCCCATAGAACAGGTGATGCAATTCAGATATCTGGGCATAGATATATCAAGCACCCATGACCCAGTAAAGGACCTGAGGAGTCAGATCAACAAAGCATCTGCACTGTCAGGATGTCTGCGGGAGATAGTCTGGTCTAATCCGTATATGCGCACAGATAGTAAAATTAGAATCTATAAGACTTGCATACGACCGATCATGACATATGGCATAGAAGTGCGCGAAGATACCAACAAAACGAAACAGATGCTAAGGGTTGCCGAAATGAAAACCCTAAGAACAATAATGGGGAAAACAAGAAGGGACAGAGTGAGAAATACAAACATTAGAGAGCAGTGCAAAATTCAAGACATTGTAAGATGGGGAAGACAGCGCAAGAGGATGTGGTACAACCATGTAAGACGAATGGATGAGAATAGACTCCCAAAAATTGCCCTAGAAAACAATCCGCCTGGTTCAAGACCCCCCGGAAGACCACCTAAAAGATGGAGAGATAGTTGGCAATCTACCTCCCAAGAAATTAACCAGAGGCAGCTTCAGAATTAAACAGATCGAAAGATCTACAAAAAGTAGAAGAAGAAGAGGAAGAAGAACTTTTAACCTTTAATTACACTGTTATCACAGAAAATTCCAATTATTTGTAAGAGTACTTTTGCTGGTCTCGAAATCGCAGTACGAAATGGCGGCTTACACGGAGTTAGAAGGAAACTTTTGTGGTTATGTATTTGACAGTTTTACGCATCACGCGTTTTTGTTAATTTAAAAAAGAAAACTGACTGCGGCTGTTTTTCTCGATTGTGTATTTTTTTACACTTTCAAATGGTATCAAAAACGTCATAACGTCAAAAAATGGATTTGGCAGATTTACACTCTAACCGACGAAATGCTTTTATATAAAATTTTTTATTTCAAATCCTTTATAAAAGGTATATATAAAATGCCCAAACGAGCTATCACAATTACATTACAGAACGTTTTCGGAGTGTTAAATCCATCATGAGTGTAAACCTGAAAGTATATAATCACTTTAATTAAAAAAAAAAACGTCGAATTTAAAATGTTGACTAAGGTTAAAACAAAATGTGGTTAATACTTACGGGGTATACATGCTATGAGCCACCAAAATATATGGGTCAAAACCCTATAAATGTTACAAATTTATGGTTGTTTTACATTATATATAATTACAAATTAGGATGTATAAGTTACCGCTGGAATTGATAACATGTCGACGTATGACCCTACATAGGTAATATGGTCCTGAGACGAAGTGTCTTCGAGAACCTGTTGATAACAACTGATCAAAATGACATTGTTGACATGTTAGAATGGATGTTGTGTCAGAGCAGTCAGTGTAACTTACGGTAGTTGTGTTTAAAAATTACAGATGCCAGCATTATTTAAAATTGAAAAAAGTTAAAATTATAATAATGTAACAGTATCAACCATCAATGTTGTAGTCTGTAATGTGAATTAATCATATAGCTGTTGAAAACATTGAAACAATTGTTTTTTAAAATTAATGTGGGTAAACTGGAGTATATGAAATTTTGTAGGATCGATAGGCAACCAACTATACATGTGTATGGATTTATTTATTCTAAACTAAAGATTTTAACAAAAGGCCCTGTATGTTATGAAACATTTGGTACCTAGAAAATGGTAAAAAGGCACATGTAGAAAGATGGGTTCTGTAAGATTTATTAATGAGGAGTGATGTAGTAAAAGATATGTTTAGATATGCTGTTGAGATGAAATTTAAAAATGACAAGAATGTGATTGTAATGTGATGTTGATGTAGTACTTAACTTAAAACTTAAGCATGGAAGGCCCTCTATGTCAAAAAACATTTGGTACCTGGTAAACATAAAAGATTTTTCAAGTTACAAGTTCATGAACATGAATTACTGGTTATGTGTGAAAAATAAAGATGGTAGGTTGTTTTTGTGTGTAGACAAGTATGCCAGAACAACAGAAAATTGATGGCTGAAAGGTGGTTTGGTATGATATTGTTCATACATTGCTCAAATTATTACTCAAGAAAAACAAAAAGGCCCTATATGTTAAAAGGAACATTTGGTAACTGAGAAATATAAAATAAAAAAGGGATGAGTTATAAGTTTGAGATTAGGTAGGTATGTGAAGTTAATAGGCTTATGGAGTGTATTGTGAAAATATGTAAAACTGTAAGAGTAGTTGTGTTTAAGGTGGGTCTGTCAAATTTACTAAAGATGTGTGATGTTTAAATGTTATTGTGATAACATTAAATATACCACTTTTTTGCGAATGTAGCTTCGTCTCAAAACAAAATGTATCTAAAATAATCTCAATTTTGTTTTTTTCTGACTTTGTAACCATATAGCGACTTCTTCACGAGCTGAAAAATGTCCTTGCAGCAGTGCTTGTACCCTTGTAAAGTGAAAATGATATAAATTTTCGTTGTGTAAGATATTTCCTGCGGAAGATTTTGAAATTGTGGGATATATTGCAGACAGTCTTCGAACGCTAATTTCTAAATTTTCCTCAACTTCCATTAAAATGGCATCTTCATTTGCTGCTTGTACATCATTATATCATTGTTTCATTATTTTTTGGATTTTACACTGAATTTGTTTCTCTTAATCGGGAAATTTTTCAGCATATCTACGTTAAGGCTAGTGCGTTACACCTTATTTCGCAATAAACTAAATGTATATCAGCGTATTCCCCATTAGTAAAAACCATTTTTGTTAAATTGAAATTGTTGTGTTTAAATGCCACAAAGTAAAAACTAAAAGAGAAAATTTACGAAGTAACAAAAATTTGACAATGAAAAACGTAGGTTATGCTTCTGTTGATAGTGCAAAGCCTATGGTAAATAATGTCGTGGGTAGTAAATAATATGTTGTTAACTTAGTTGCCCATTTATTAATCACTACTGTACACTCTTTAATGTTACTTAATCTAAAATATATAGTACTTAATTGACGCTGACTATATGCGGCATTAACTTGCCATCTTGACGGTACATTAATTAAGATCTCCCGATCATGATTGGTGTTGCTTTAATAGTCCCGGCCTTGATGGCTCAGCGCTTTTGATTATTATTCGTGTCAAGTGACCTGACCTACACCAAGTAAGTCGTGCAATTTACAAAAGTGCTGACTGGCAGTTCTAATTAGAGTATGTTATTTGTGAATGTCCTCGATTCAAATTACTAAATGTTTATATAAACAAAATGTTAAAATACATGAGTATGAATTATATTATTTTATATATGTGAATTCTGATATTTAAGGAATAACATTACACCATCCCCTTACGGGAAAAAATTTCTCTTTTACAACTGTCTTATTCCTCTCTCCCCTTCCCTTCGGAAGAAGAGAAATTTTTCAACCTCAAATAAGTACTGTTTACCTATGCTACTGTATACATATACATTATCTTAACTCTAAAACATACGTGGTAAAATAGTTTATTCATTTGTCCTTTCACTTTTCCCGCGATATTATTAATATTGTCTGGTAAAATCTCCGCGTTCACTTATGTGTCTACTGATTGTAAGCGTATAATCTATTTTTATGCACCTCCCTAATCTTTCCGTTATCTAGCCTAATTTTACAGTTAACATTATTTAATTATGTTATGACAAAAGGACCTGCATAAAGACTATCAAACTTATTATTTTCTTCTCTTTTGAGCAGGACTAGATCTCCTATTTTAAAATGTTGAGGTGCTGCGGTTAGCTTGCTTGCCTTGTCTTTCCTTTTTGTGCTTTAGTAAGAATGTTTTAGCTCTGTCGTGTGCGATTTGTAGTTTATATCGGAGCTCCTTGTAATAGGCATCTATGTTATAGCATGGTTGAATTTCCTGTGTGAGATCTTCTGGTAAATTTGCCTTTCGCCCATACAACAATTAAAAAGGTGTGTAACCGTGATATGCATTAGGGGTAGTATTGTAACAGTATGTGAACATTCTGCAACACACATCCCAATTTTCCTTGTTTTCGTCTATGAATGATCTTACGTATTCATTTAGTGTCCTATGTAGCTTCTCACAACTCCCTATTGACTGAGGGTGGTATGCTGTTGAAAAATTGTGTGTGATCTTTAGCATTTTAGTTAATTCATTCATTATTTCATTTTTGTATTCCGTGCCTTGATCCATTCTAATCTGTTTCATGAGTCCGTATGTGGGTATGAAATTATCAAAAATTCCACGAGCTATCGTTTCGGCTTCTTTATTAGCTACTGGGATACTTACTGCGTATTTCGTCAGTTCGCAAATCATCGTGATACAGTATCGATTGCCTTCACTACTTTTAGGGAATGGACCTATCGTGTCTATATACAGTATGTCCCATGGTTTTGACGAAGTGTCCGATATCACAAATTCTTCGACATGTGACCTTTTTGGTTTATTAATTTGGCATTTATGGCACTGTTTAATATATTTACGTATGTCCTTTTCCATGTTCTTCCATCTGAATCTCGCTTTTAGTTTCTTTACAAGTCTATTATTTCCCACGTGACCTCCAAACATCGGGTGATTATGGTATTCTTCTATTATTCTTAGTTTTTCTTCTTCATCCTCTATGACTTCTGGTACTTCAATTATGTATATTTCTACATTTTTCAATATCTTATTTCCTTCGTTTATGAATTCTTCAATTGTGCACGATTTAAAAATAATATTTAAATATATTTTTGCTTTACTTATTGCATTCTCTACCGCTAGCTGATCAAGCTGTACCAACAATTGACCTAAATCAAAGTGATTAAATCCTGTGGCCATGCTCTTGCTGCATTTGATTTTGTTTTTGACCCGAATGCTCAGTCTTGGTGAGACTCGGTTTGTTCCAAAAGACAAAATTGGTAGTCTATGCGCCTCCATATTGTTTAGTACCTTTCTTACTGTTTGCTTGTGGGTTTTATGTTGTGATATAATTTCCTCTTCTGTCTCCTTGTGCTTTGCACTTTCGGCTTTCTTCTTTGATTGAGCTCTGGTTATAGCTAAAATATGTTTGTTGTTTATGTATAAGTCTTTCAACTGATTTGTTGATATTCTCGAAAGACTGTCTGCGTAATTATTTTTCCCTGTTATATATTCTATCTCAAAATCGTATTCTTTTAAATCTAATCTGATTCTCGTGAGTTTCGAGGTAGGTTCTGTCATTGAAAATAGATGTGTTAGTGGTTTATGATCTGTTTTTATCCAAAATGTTGGTGCTCCATATAAATAACATTTGAAATGGTTGATTCCCCAATGGATTGCAAGTAATTCTTTAATTATTATAGGTTTGTTAAGCTCTCCTTTGTTGAAGCTGCGCGATGCGTAAGATATTGGTAAATCTGTTCCATCGTAGTTCTGACTTAGAATTGCTGAGCAACTTGCATTTGATGCGTCTGTTGTTAGTATGAATTGTTTGTTGAAGTCTGGGTATTTTAAAATAGGTGGTTTTATCAAAGATGATTTAAGTTTCTTAAATGATTCTTCACAATCTTGCGACCAAAAAAATTCTACTCCTTTTCTCGCCAATCTGTTTATAGGTATGCATATCTCTGCAAAATTCGGAATAAAACGTCTATAGTAGTTACAAAATGCTATGAATCTTTTAGCTTCTTCCGCATTCTTCGGTGTCGGGTAGTTCTCTATTGTCGAATATTTCGCTTTATCCGGCGATACTCCTCCCTGCGAAAGATCATGTCCCAAATATGTGACTTCTTTTCTGAAAAATTGACATTTTGCTGGGTTTAGCTTCAAATTAAATTTCCGACATATCTCAATTGTCTTTTTTAAGTTGTCTAAATGATGCTTTTCTGTTATTCCTATTACTACTATGTCATCCATATACATAAATGCTTTCTCCGGTGTTAAACCTGTAAATGCTATTGACATCATTATCGAAAAGCTATTTGGGCCTATATTTAGTCCAAAAGGTAATCTGGTAAATTGAAATGCTCCTTTTTGCATACTAAAAAATATGTATTTCCTTGATGACTGTTCTAGTGGTATCTGGTGAAATCCTGACATTAAGTCTATTACTGAGAACCATTTTGCTCTTCCTAGTTGGTCTAATATTGAGTCTATTCTTGGTAAGGGAAATTTATCTGTGACTAGTTTCTTGTTTAGCTGCCAAAAATCTATACATAGTCTCCATGCTTTGTTTCCATCTATAGCTTTTTTCGTTACTAGTACGACTGGACTGTTGTATTCTGATGTCGATGGCTCGACAATTCCTTGGTCTATTAATTGTTGTACTTGTCTATTCAATTCTTCTGTTTGCGAATGTAGTGTCCTATAATTCTTTATGTAAACTGGTGTGTGTTCTTTTACTCTCAATTTTTGTTCATAAATGTTGTTGCATGTTAGCATATTATGTATTAATGCAAATATATCTGCAAAATCTTCGCATAACGATACTAATTTATCTCTAATGTATTCCGGTATATCTAGCTTTAATGTTTCCCGTAGTTCTTTCTTCCTGTCCTTGCTGTCGTTGATTAATCTGTACACTTTGAACAATTTCATGTCCGATGTTTTGATTGTACCCGTCTCTATCGTAGTAGTTTCGTAGGTTGTATTTAAAATTTTGATATAATGGGTTATTCCTTGATATTATCGCTCTCGCTATTAATATTCCTGGTAGTATCTCCTGTTGTTCCACTAGTCTATCCGCCTTTAACTTTTGAAAATATTGAACTGTTCTGTAAACTTCACATCTGGGTGGTATTATAATTGTGCTATCGTCTACAGTATCCAAAATATTTGTACTGATGTTTCTATCATTCTTGATGTGTATTTTTAAATTTGCGTAGTCTAGTATGCATTGATAATTTGTGATAAAATCTCTTCCAATTATTCCGTCTGTTGGTATAAGTTGTTTTCTACCAATTGAAAGGTATGTCCAAAAAGATTGCCACTTACGTCTAGCGTAGTTTCGATTTCTTCCATTGTTTGCAGTTCTTCTCGATTTACTCCTTTTATTCTTGCTTTTGAATTTGGTTTTACATATTCTCTCATAGAGTCTTGTGTACATTTAAGTATTGAAATATCCGCTCCTGTGTCTATAATAAATGTATTTACTTGTCCTAAGATTCCTGTTTTTATTTTTACAAAATTTGTAAGGTTTAAGTCGAAATTGTAGATAAAATATTCTGATTCTGTCATCTGTTCATCCGTCTTAGATGAGAGTTGTTTGTTCAAAACCCCAACTGTGGATTTTCTGATTCCTGCGGACTATCTTCTAGTTCTAATAATCGTATATGTCTTTTGAATCCTCTTGAATTTCCCCTCTGTGCTTGGTTATCGAATTTTCTGGACCCTTTTTGTTCATGTGGACGGTGATCTCTTTTTACATTGTTTTGTTGCGAGAAATTTGGTCTTCTCCACTGGTTATATCCATTATGATATCCTCTTTTGTGATGGAATTTCTCTCTTTTGTTAAGGTATGTTTCATAATTTAACACTCTTCCATGTACGTTGTCTTCTGTTGTGTCTATTGATTTTGACAGGAATTGGGAATTAGAATTGGGAATTAGGAATTTTGACATTACCTCTTGTGGGGTTGTGAAATTGCCTGCCTCTAATATTAGCTTAGCTTTGTCTGTGCTGGCATTACGTTTCATCGTAGCCACTACTGCCTCTGTTGTGTATTTCTTAGCTAAATCTCCTGGCATTCCCTCTATTATGTATGCCACTTTTAATTGTTCGGCTAATGCCTCAACCTCAGCTGCGTACACAGCTGCATCTCTATGTCCTTGCTTCTTTTTGTCTAGTTTAGCTATCACCGTTTTCGGCGTATCACCTTTTAGTTCTCTCTTCAGTGTTGCCTGTATATCTAAAATAGTGTCTTCTATGGTTATTAAGTTTCTGGCTTTGTTTGTTAATCTTGTTTTTATAAGGCTTATCGCTGTTTCCTCATGTCCTACTGCTATTTTCTGCAAAAGTTCGAGCGCGTCTACAAAGGGTTGTAGTTTGCCTGTGGTTCCGTCGAATTCACTCGGTAAAATTTTGCTTGCAATGTTTAAAAATTCGTTGATGCTAAGAGCCATGGTTTCTTCTTGTTCGGTGTCGCTTTGATCTTCTTGTATATTCTTATCAATCTGTTGAGTTATCCGATTAGGAACTAATATTCTGGAATTTATAGCTTGGAATGATCGTATGACTTTATCTCGGTTTTTGTTGAAGTATCTCTTACAAGGCGTCCCAATTTTTGGTTATGAGGTGTACCAATCTATTATAAGCATCAATTATTTGTGTCGTTATCTCAGTTTTTACCTCCTTGCTTTTAGGTATCTCCTTTTTTAACACTCTTTTGCTCTGCTTAGTTATATCCTGCGTAATGGCTTCAAGTATTTTGACAAAATCTTCCCAATTACTAGGCATTTAAGAACGAAAACACAAATCCGATAGTCTTATGTAGTACGATAAAATTCGAGAATTACTTAGCAAAAAAAAATATTTAAAAATATAAGATCGTCAAATACCCATTAAAATTCAATAAATTAATAAATTAAAAATTATCCATACTAAAATATAAGTGAAATTATCTTCAAAAAGTCATAAAAATAATAATTAATAAAGTAACTGATATATTAATATACGTGTAAGGAAGTGCAATAAAAATAGATAATATGCAGACTCACCACTTAAACGTCTAAATTTGTTGTCTACATCGCTGCCATGTCCCGGTGTATGCTCCGCTTCATGTTTCTCCTATGCGCCTTCCATAATGACCATACCAATTTTAGTATCAGGACCGTGGTAATGATGTATAAGAGTACCTTTATTTCTTCGCCTGGCCTGACATATTTACTTTTTACTATGAAGTTGCTGTTGACGACTCCATTCTCCTGTAGGTCTTCTTTGGACGACTTTCCTCGCATTCTAGGCTTCTGGGACGAAGACTCCTGGTTTCTACCAATTCAGGATCGCCATATGGTAAATAATGTCGTGAGTAGTAAATAATATGTTGTTAACTTAGTTGCCCATTTATTAATCACTACTGTACACTCTTTAATGTTACTTAATCTAAAATATATAGTACTTAATTGACGCTGACTATATGCGACATTAACTTGCCATCTTGACGGTACATTAATTAAGATCTCCCGATCATGATTGGTGTTGCTTTAATAGTCCCGGCCTTGATGGCTCAGCAGCGACTTCTTCACGAGCTGAAAAATGTCCTTGCAGCAGTGCTTGTACCCTTGTAAAGTGGAAATGATATAAATTTTCGTTGTGTAAGATATTTCCTGCGGAAGATTTTGAAATTGTGGGATATATTTCAGACAGTCTTCGAACGCTAATTTCTAAATTTTCCCCAACTTCCATTAAAATGGCATCTTCATTTGCTGCTTGTACATCATTATATCGCACTGTTTCATTATTTTTTGGATTTTACACTGAATTTGTTTCTCTTAATCGGGAAATTTTTCAGTATATCTACGTTAAGGCTCGTGCGTTACACCTTATTTCGCAATAAACTAAATGTATATCAGCGTATTCCTCATTGGTAAAAACCATTTTTGTTAAATTGAAATTGTTGTGTTTAAATGCCACAAAGTAAAAACTAAAAGAGAAAATTTACGAAGTAACAAAAATATGACAATGAAAAACGTAGGTTATGCTTCTGTTGATAGTGCAAAGCCTATGGTAAATAATGTCGTGGGTAGTAAATAATATGTTGTTAACTTAGTTGCCTATTTATTAATCACTACTGTACACTCTTTAATGTTACTTAATCTAAAATATATAGTACTTTATTGACGCTGACTATATGCGGCATTAACTTGCCATCTTGACGGTACATTAATTAAGATCTCCCGATCATGATTGGTGTTGCTTTAATAGTCCCGGCCTTGATGGCTCAGCGCTTTTGATTATTATTCGTGTCAAGTGACCTGACCTACACCAAGTAAGTCGTGCAATGGACCGCAGGAGTGTGACGTCACGACTATTATTACTTTCCAAACAAACGTTGAAATGTCAAATCTCCAGACTTTTTAATTCCTATAAAGTTAACATTTTGCTTCCTCTGCTGCTTTTTCTTGTAAGTATAGTGTTTTTTTACGATAATACCATCATAATTCAGAGTTCTATTTCTATGAAATATGGTTTAAAAGTTTAATTAAAGAAATTTTAACCTTACTTTATTGATACTTGCATTTTATTCCTATTAGCACAAATAATGTGCTTTATTATTTACACAACCTTGTAAAATTGTTGTAGTAACTATTAGAATACTTAAATATTGCAAAAAGCGGAAAGATTCTATAAAATAAATGAAAAAATAACGAAAAATAAAAATTATCCACACTAAACAAGGTTTGTTTGGAAAGTGAAACTGACAGATGTCAATCAAATCTACGTCATCACTCCTGTGGTCCATTTACAAAAGTGCTGACTGGCAGTTCTAATTAGAGTATGTTATTTGTGAATGTACTCGATTCAAATTACTAAATGTTTATATAAACAAAATGTTACACGAGTATGAATTACATTATTTTATATATTGTGAATTCTGATATTTAAGGAATAACATTACAAGCCAACTAGTGCAAAAAATATTAATTTAACTTTCATGGAGAAAAAACGAAAAATTTTCAAACCGATTTTTCTCAAAAACGGTGTATCTTACCTACTTTAAATAGGTGTACCTCCGGAATACCTGAAAATCTAATAATCTAGTATCACGAATGCTTAAAACTTAAAAACAAAAAAGTTATGCGTTAAAATAACCGTTGGCCTACCCAAAACGGACACATATGACCGTTACTAGAAATTGGTAGATGATGAAATCGATTTAATTCTGTAGGAATAATCGTACATGTTTTCGTTTTTATAAATAGAAGCGTTCTGGAGGTATTAAAAAAAAACTAACGACAAGCAGCCATCTTCAGAGCTCTAGCTCCATTAGGAAGCATTTTCGGATTAGGTGAATTGGGTTAAATTGTCTTAAAATTATCTAAGAAATCTCCGATTTTCGTTTGTCAGTAGAGTTTCTGGACACCTCGCATATTATATTGTAAACAATTCGAAACGTGAGTTTAACTTCCCATTAAAATTATAAAGTATTTAAAATAAACATATTGGCCATTATCCTTAAGTATTATAAAAGCTTAATAACCGATGTTTTCTATAATTACTATAAAATAGTATAAATATTTTTCTGTAAATAACTGTCATGTGTGTCACACACGTCCACGTGTACCAAAACTTGAAGCATGCTCATGAATTCCTGACAATTAATACCATAAACTTTTAGAATATATAACACAAAAAGAATATACAAATACTACTATTGGTAAAAAATGTAATATTTTTTACAGACTTAAATTACTAGACTGCTTGAGACGAAGCTATATTTATCTTTCTCAGATCGTAGCCGCTATTTTTTATGTATGGTGTATCAAAGTGAACATGACATAGTGTACGTTAACCGGTAAATTAATATCGGTGTTATTGCCATTTTACAAGGGATCATCCTGGATTATTTTTTGGTTTTGTGTGTGTAGTGATTCAGCACCACAGACGCATACACTCACCTCAGGTACTTAGTTCCCTAGGATATAAAACTAGTGGTAAAATATGTTATGATGCTAAACTGACTTTGGCGAGTTTTAATTAATGGATTCTCATAAAATAAGTTTTCTAAGTTAAGTAAATTTAACAGCTTACCTATTAAATTTAGCATTTTTAATTTATCCAGGCTGTATTCTGCAGGAGGGGGTAAAGGTTGTTGGCAATTTTCAATATCACATTTTGTCGGATTCATTTTCCAACAAAAGTAAGACATCGTTGTCAAAAACATAATAAAAAACGAAAGAACTGCACCAACTGTAATATATATGAGTGAATCAATGGAATGTGTAACAGGCAGATCTTCTGGCGGAGGCTCCTTTACAGGCACATAGGCATCACTGAAAAGAAAATGTTTTATTTATTTTTAGAAATTTAAAATTTTAATATTAAAATTTATAGTTTACCTAAAATTTAGATTGCATTTGCTTCTATTACAACAACAGAACTTTGTGTTGTTTAATACTTTTGAAGGCCTTGCATTAGCTATACATTCTGAATGTTCACATTCATTTGGCGTTCCAGGAAGTTCCCAACATCCTAAAATAGTTCGGATATATATATATATATATATATATATATATATATATATATATATATATATATATATATATATATATATATATATATATATAATATTATAACACTACACATTTAAGCTCTTTCAAAAAGTGTTAAATATAATAGCTTCAGAATTTATTCATCATATACATTTTCGTGATTATCTTGTATTCATGCTTAATTATGTTATTTTGATTATCATTATATTCTAAAAAGAATCATGATAATGGGAGGGTATATTAATTCATTTTCGTTCAGAACTTTCCATTTTTCCTATTATACTTATCTACAAACGACTATAAAATTTCTAAAATAAATTTTTGTTTATATTAATTAATTTAATTTTATTTAATTTAACTTAATTTTATTAAATTTTTTATAAATATATAAAAATTTTTGCAAAGTAATTTTATATGTATAGTTTTTTGTAATATTTATAAAGTTTTTTTTTAATTTCTGATATTTTATCACTTTTTTTTAATTTTATAGAGTTTTATTGTTTTTTTTATAAAACCCCGCGCCTGTACCCAGTAACAGCATACATATAGGACGGTGAGTCTCCTAACTGTAAGATCACGGATATCGTTACAGTCTAAGGTGTTGCTTCCATCCTGAAGTCCAAGCGACTAACAGAATACAGTGTCGCCAGAGTGGCCAAACACAGTGAAGATTGTCACTCTAGGCGGCCAATAACAACGAGTCTTATTAACTACATTTGCAGGAGACTTACAATTATTCCTCGAATTGGTGAACGAGCTGTGGTAGCATTTTGTCGTCAAACCATTTGTCCGAAATAAATAAAGGCCCGAAAGAATTATTTCGCAAAACGTAACGATCCGAAGTGAGAACGTTGTTCAACTTTTTTTGTCTAAATAAGTAAAAATTTGGAAAGGACTTGAATTTATTTCGCAATTCGTGAACAATCAAAATTTTAACGCTCTGCCGGTATCCCTACGCGAAAAATAATTTCTATAAATAATAATAATAATAATAAAAGTTAATAATAATAAATTCTATCAGAAAAATTTTATCGATTGCACATCAAGACTGGAGGAAACGACACCTCTGTTTAACAATCGATGTGCCTTCTGAGCATAGAGTACAATAAACCTTGCCATGTCATGTCATTGTCATGTAATATATATATATATATATATATATATATATATATATATATATATTTATATATATATATATATATATATATATATATATATATATATATATATATATATATATATATTACATGACAATGACATGACATGGCAAGGAGTACAATAAACCTTGCCATGTCATGTCATTGTCATGTAATATATATATATATATATATATATATATATATATATATATATATATATATATATATTTACCGTGATTATTTCGATCAAAAAACAATTTATAAGTATGTTGGAATTATCGGGTATGTGGTCTATATTAAATAAAAATCTTTGTTTTTTCTAAAGCTCAATATTTCGCCATTTATTTAATAGCTTCATCAGGAGTAAAGAAATTAAAAGATTTCACACATAAATAAACTTGACATTAAAATAACATGTTTGATAATGTATATGCATGTTAAAATTAAAATATAAATATATTTGAGCACTTTCGTTAACAATATATATCTATATATATATATATATATATATATATATATATATATATATATATATATATATATATATATATATATATATATTGTTATGATGTGTTGTTTCTGTATGAGCTATGAGTAAATTTGAATGATATATGTAAGTATAGGGTTTTTATCGCGGTTATCAAAGAATTAGTTTGTAAGTACTTTTTTAAATTATCTTTATTATAACTATTATGAAACAAACATATTTATCTAATATAAGCAATATTAATTTAAAACAATCTATCTAAAATTTGAAATTCTTACAATTATTAAATTATTAACAAAATTTGGTACCTTTCTATCACTGAACGCCTAAAGTTTTTCCAAAATTAAAGTTATTATCACCACTCGATATTTTCTTACTCAGCCTTGGTCATCCAACAATTTTAATATGTTTCTTCTTAATTATCTCCACTCACCATATAAACATATAAATTTAAATCCTTGTAATTTCCATATAATGTACTTTCAAATATACTGGATCTTGTGGTTGTATTATTGAATTCTTACTTCAATGAATTAACTTCGTACTGTCACTATATTACTGTAGTAATAATTAATCTCCAACTGTATTTGACTTAATTAATTCATTTACCTTAATCAATGCCTTGTTCTAGCTTCAAACTAATTTCACTTAATAATCATAATCTGTAATTGACTTCATTTCTTCTAACTTACTCCACTAACTAACTGATTAACTCCTCTAACTGAACTTGTAACTAAACATAATCTGTAACTAACTGATTTAATTTCTTCTAACTAACTCACTTTAACTCAATTAATAATCTTCTTGTAACTAAATTCTTGAAGTCTAACTTTACTGACTGATCTAACTGAACTAACTTCTACTAACTGACTAACTCCCGCTCCAAATTACACGGTTTATATATCTTTTTAATGGTTCCAGAATAATCTAGCAATAAATAAGGTTCGAATCATTCTATTTTTTCTATCGGAACATTCTGGAATAAATGGAATGGATTTTGTCTATGATGTATTATGCAAATAATCCTATTGACATTTCTAGAATTTTCTCTGGTCTACATGTACAATTTACTTGACTATAGGCTCTCCAGATCTGAATTACACTATTATATGTAACTTAAACATTTATATGAAATATATTTTTACTATTTTAAATATGTAATTTTATTTTAAATTAAAATTCCAAATAATAAATAACTTTTTGACTTTGACACTACAGTGTATGTTTGGTTGTATATGCACATGGCTGACTTAAACATATTTAATATTAAATAAAATAACAAAAAAACTTCTTAAACTTAATTCTTATGCTAAATTCTTAAAAATACCCTCATATAATTATTTTTTTAATAATATTATCTAGTACATAACTTATAAATTATGTCTTTAATTACTATTTCAACAAATTTATTAATTTACAGTGTATATCTGGTTATATATCTGTTCTCATTACAATATATATATATATATATATATATATATATATATATATATATATATATATATATATATGTTATTGTGATATTCAAAGTCTTAGTGCGCCAAGCAATTAATAAGCTAATTAATTAATTAAAATTATTTAAATGATATGATTATGACTCTATCACACTTTTTAATTCTCTTATCTCAGGGTTATATTCGTGCTTCAATATCTATGCTTCACATGTGAAAGGTAAGGTCCAAAGAATACCGGAATAATAAAAAACACATATGATATAACACTATATATTGAAATAAAAATAATGAAATAAAATTCACACTCAAATGTTTTCAATACACAATATCTCATATAATGATTCTTAAAATTTTGTTCTACGTACGTGAACCTTCAAAATTAATGGTACAAACAATATTAGTTAAAATCTCAAAATCCCAATTATTATTCTAAATCTCCTAATCAAAAAATTTATATCTTTTCTAAAAATTGTGTTATCAAGAAAAGAAAAACTGCAGAAAAACAAAACGATCTCTCTCTGATGATGAGTGGTCCAAATCCTTGTTTCTTGTAGCCTATACTATCTATTCTTAGCAGCTCCCTAGGTAATCAGCAATCTTACAACAAATTGTTGCAAGTATATCGTCCTTAATGATCTCCTTCAAATGCACGAATCATTCAAATTATGATAGCCTCTTCTCCTCTCGATAAACTGAATCTCTCTTTGGTCCGAGTGAAAAATGACTCTTGGAATATCTTCTCTTTACGATAAACTGAATCTCTCGTTGGCCTGAACAGTGACTCTTGGAATATAAGTAGAAAAATATGCCTTACAATATTTTGCTGCTTCAGCTTCTGTCAGATACACTAACTCCACAAAAACTCACTAATATTCAACACTACTGCTTGCTACCTCTCGGGAACCACCAGAGAACAATGACTGTTCGCCTTGCACACTTGGAAAACCAACTGGCTATCTTTTTTTTTTCAAAAACTCACTAACGTCTCATTCTCAAACCAACTATCCCACCTTTTTCAATCTCATCCAATCAAAACGCGTCATACATCTCCCATTTCTTCATTTCGATAACACAACAAATTTTTACCTACAATTATAAAATTTCCTAAAACTTATTTACAACTAATCTTTTTCTACAAATTTTTATGAACTAACAAAAACATATCTTTCTAAAATCTATTCTATTGTCCTAATTACTGCACAAATTTATTTGGCAAAACTGCTTCCATTGTCTAGTATTTCACTTAAGCTTATGCGGGTCACTCAAATATATTTTGACAAAGAAAATAATTTATGCATATCTTACGTTTTGTTCAATACAGGTAATCCAAAATTAAAAGACTTTCATTCTTCGAAATGTTTGTAGTTTATTGTTTGACTTATCTGTATTATTTTAATGTTTTTGAACTTTGAAATATTTTAAGCAAACCCCCGCCATTTGATCTGCCGAAAACTCTTTGTTAAATTTTAAAAATGACAAAAGTTTTCCAGGATCAAATTATTTCACTATGTTATGAAAATCTACTCATGATATTGATAGATGTCGTGAATGTTAAAAATACCCCGTATATTTCCTGTCTCTATGTGCGCTAATTCATAACTATTTACCCCATTTTCCGTATTGACCCTATATGGACCTTCAAATACCGGCATCAATTTAGCACAAATACCATTTTGTAAATTCGACACCCTCAGTGCCTTCACTAAGACTTTATCTCCTTTCTGGAATGTGATCGACCTTCTTCTTCGGGTCCTCTCTTGTCTTTGGAGATATTTCTCTCCACTTCGTCTCAATCTTCTTTGAACCAACTCGATCACTTCTTCGTATTGTCTGGGGGCGGTGTCTTCCCACGGTCTTGTAGGCATTGTTCCTTTCATTATATATAAAGGCAGCTCTTTGGTAACCGTATTTGGAGCACAATTCAAATAGGTCTCGATCTCAAACACTTTTCTGTCCCAATGTCGATGATGTTCTTCCGCGGCAATTCGTAGAAATTTTGTGACTTCTTGTATAAAACGCTCCGATGGGTTGCTCTGTGGATGACGGATGCTTATAAATTTTGTATCGATGCCTCTCTCTCTTAATTCCCTTTTAAAACGTTCATTCCTAAAGTATGTCGCATTGTCCAATAAAATATTGTCTGGTCTTCCCACTGTTTCTATAAAATCGTCTATCTTCCTAAGTATTTCAATTCCTTTTGTGGTTCTGCATGCGTACAATTTAACATATTTTGAGAAAAGATCCATCATAACTAGTATATGTTTATTCCTTTGCGTTGTTGGTATCAAATCGCTTAACATATCAATAGCAACAATATCCAGTTTCTTCCGAGCTACGACGTTTTTTGTGATGTTTTCATTTTTAAAGTTCCTACTTTTACATTTTTGGCATGTCACACAAATTCACCTCTTTGGCTATTGTATAGTCCTGTCGACAAATGTAGTTCTCCCTGAACATAAGCCACACCTTCCTACTTCCAATATGTCCGTTGTCACAGTGTAACTTTAAAAAAACTTCTTTTGTCATTTGCTCCGTGATTACATAGAGTTCTTTACCATCGACCCTCTTAAAATATAGGTTATTTTCTTGTTCAGCCCTTTGCTTTTCTCTTTCATCCAATTCTTCCTGATTTTCCCTGATTTTAGCCAAAGAAAATAAGCCTGCCTCTTCTCTCATTATGTTCATGCCTACGTGGAGAGTTTTGTGATCCTCTTTGCGGAATTGTTCATCTCTCGTCAACGCATCGGCCAAGATATTGTCCGTTCCTTTGATATATTTAAATTCAAAATCATATTCTTGAAGTAAAAAAATGGCTCTATGAATTCTATTATTTACCAACCTATTTTTCATTATGCGTACCAACGCTGCATGGTCTGTTTCAATGGTGAATCTTGCCCCAAGTAGGTAAAAACGTAATTTATTTACACAAAATACACTAACAAACTCTAATTCAGTAACGCTGCATTTTCTCTCATACGTTTTGGTTACACGGGAAACAAAACATATTGGCACCTCTATATCGTCTTGTATCTGTGATAACAACCCTGCAAATTTTTTTATGGAAGCATCGGTCCTGAGAATGAAAGGTTGCTCATATCTTGGGTGGTGCACTCTTACAGCTGTGGAAAATGCTCCTTTTAAATTTTTGAAAGTGATTTCTTGTTCAGTTCCCCATCTCCATCTGACATTTTTCTTAAGTAATGCTATTAACGGTATTTCTTTTGTACTGAGGTCTGGTATCAGCTTTTTGAAATAGTTTGCCATTCCTAAAAATCCCCGCAAAGTTTTTAAATTGGTTGGCCTAGGGTAGTTATTTATGACTTCGATTCTGTCTTCTGCAAGACTAATCCCTTTTGTGTCTAATTTAATCCTAAATACAATACCTCTTTTTGGAAAAACTGACACTTTTTAATATTTAATTTTAATCCGGCCTGATCAAGTTCTTCGAGAACAGTATGAATATGTCGTAGATGGCTTGTTATATCCGGTGAGAAAATTAATAAATCATCTATGTAATGTACAACAAATTCTCCATGCCTATTTAAGATTGTGTGTAATGCGCGAACCAAAGCAGCGCATGCACTCTGTAGTCCAAATGGTACTACCCTAAATCGGTACACCACTCCGTCGATAGAAAAAGCGGTATAATTTCGACACTTTTCTGCCAAAGGTATTAACCAAAAACTGTGTTTCAAATCGATTTTGGAGAAAATGTGTGATCCTGTGATTCGTCCAAAAATTGCTTCTATGTTCAAAGGCGCTTCGTATTGCGCGATTGTGTGCGAATTAATGTTTCTTGCATCTAAACATAATCGCAACTCACCATTTGGTTTTTTTTACGCATACTATCGGGTTGATATATGGAGTGTCACATCTTTCGATCACCTTGTCTTTGATCATATTTTCAATTTCCTATCCGACGCTTTGCCTGTATTTATACGGGATTGGATATGTTTTCGATTTAAAATTTTCTAAGTTTTTAACTTTAAAAGAATGTTCATAATTTTTAGCCACTCGGCTTTCTTCATTAATAAGATCTCCATAATTTTCTAAAATCTTCTCTATTTCCTTCTCCATGTTTTCTCCACTTTTTATTTTTCTTTCATCCTCAGTTTGTTCACATGTGTTCACTGTCCATATTACTTCTTCACAAAATTCTGGATTCTCGTCCATAATTGCCATTTCTTCTCTGTCCTCTTCCGTTATTTCTTCTTCTATTTTTTCTTTATCTTTAATTTCTATCTGGTATTCCGAGCACCATGTTTCGGCTCCTTCCATTTTTCTGATTATAACTTCCTTTTCTTCCTGCTTTCTTTTCGAACTCTTCTTCTTTTTTTATTCTCTTTTCCTCTTCGGATTGATTTTTTTCTTGAACTTTCGATTTATCCTCTACCGTCATATTGATTTCTTTATGTTTTTCCTGTCCATTTATCCTTTCAGAAATTTTTTTTCTATCTGTTTCCTTTTCTTCTTCTGTGTTGTCTGGTTCTGCTCTGATTTCCAGTTGATTTTCCGAAAAATTTATGTTGATATGTTTTCACTCAATTCATCAATTCCCGCTATCATATCATGATTTAGATCTTCGATCACCACACATTGCATAATATAGAATTGGTTTCCCACTCTGATCCGTACTCCCAAACCTTCGTTTACTGTCGTTTTTTATTGATTAACGAAATTTCCGATCCAGAATCAATCAAAATTTTAATCGCTTTATGTTTTATAAATGCATTTAAAAATATTAGATTGGAATTAGAATTTTGTTTTTCGTTTCCCGCCAACTGTATAAACTCTCTCGGGTGACAAAATATACCGGAGAGTTTTTTACTTTTGTTTAGTGGATGCCTTATTGAAAATCCTGTCTGGATTCATTGCATACTTCTTCTTCCTCGTTTTCTATTGCTACATGATTCATCTCCCTTCTGTTTTGTCGTTGGAATCTCTGATTATTTCTATCGTCCCCTTGTTCGTTCGTATTCCTATTCGGAGGATTTTGTGCAGCTCTATTCCTAATGTGATTTTCATATGTTCTATTTTGTGTGTCATTCCTGTTATCGTAATTTTGTTGTCTATTGTAATTATTGTAATTTCTCGGCCTATATTCGTTTGTTGATCTGGGATGTCGGTGTCTCTGGGCATAATTTGATGGATACCTTCTTTCCGGTCCATTATATTGGTCATGTTGTCTTCTATTTCTCATTTCTCTTATTTTCGCTTCTTTTAATTGAAGGAATTGGCACAAACTATCAATATCTTGATAGTTTCTCAAAATCACGTGATCTTCCAAAGTTTCCTCAAAATGTCTGCTGATCATTTCTACCAGCTGTTCGGTAGAATATTTGTATTCCAGATATTTTGAATTGTTATATATCTGCAAAGCATATCTTTCTTCAGATATTCCCATTTTTTCGTGATATTTTCCATTCTGTAGCTCTTGATTGATTTCTCTCTGTTTATTTTTCCCCCAGAAATAGTTGAGAAATTTATTTTCAAAATCTGTCCAATTTTCAAACTCATCTTCCTTGATTTCATACCATAACGCTGCTCCTTCTTTCAGATGGTTTCTAATTGTTTCTTTGCAATCGTCAAAATATCTAACATGTTGCAATTTGGTTTTCAAATTTTTAACAAACGGTACTGGGTGTGTTTTCCGAATATCCCCGCTAAATTGTATTTTTACCTCGCTTGTTCCCTGGATAAACATTTCCCTTCTTTCCCCGGAATTTTGTTCCTTTTTGATTTCCTCAATTTTTCTTTCTATTTCTCGCATGTCTTCTAGTAACGCGTTTTCAAATTTTGTTTCTAATTTTTCTAATTCCTTTTTCTGGACAATCTTGATTTCCTTCATCGTATTCTGGATATCTTTTATCTCTGTCTCTTGTTTGGCATTCTTTATGGTTATTTCTTCTATCTGTTGTATCAGTTCTTTCTTTATTCCCTCAACACATCCTTTAATTTCTTGTTCATAGTTTTCCAAACGCTGCTCTATATTCCTGTTATTTAGTTCTATTGCTTGTCTTGTTTCCAGTTGGTTTTCTTCCATTGTTTGTTTTGTTTCCCTTTGATTTTTCTCTATTGTCTCTTCCATTTTCTTTGCTGTTTCATTCATTGTTTGTTTTGTTTCCCTTTGATTCTCTTGTATTTGTTGTGTCTGTATTTGCATCATTGCTAATAATTTTTCTAACATCCCTGTTTCTTTTCTTTCCTCTATTATTGTAACATTTCCTTCATTATCCGATCCTTCTTCAACAATTGTTTCCTTTTCTCTGTTATCCTCCTTCCTTTCTTGCATTTTGCTTTGACTCCTTGTGGTCGACATGTTGTTTCTTTTCGTTAATGTTTTTGTCCCCGACAAATGTGAAATTTTACACCACTCTATACGTTGCAGGACACGACAATATTTCTCCCCAATTGAAGGGGTCAGAAGCAAAACCGCCTAAGTAGCAAAATACACATTTTGAGAAATAAAGCATCAAAGTTTTTGCGCTTTTAAAATTTCTGGATGTTCAAAACTAAAAATTTTAAAGTATTAAACAATTCAAAATAAGTATAAAATTTTAAAGATACTTCTGGTGAGAAATTATTTTAGTTTTTTTTACCTCTTTCGACAAAAAAATGCACTTAGGTTGTTTTACCTTTAAGCAAACATGGATTTATAATACACAAAAAGAACTAAACAAATGCTTAATTTTTAATTAATATTTATTTTTTCTTAAAAAAAATACAAATTTTACTTTTTTATAACACCAGAGTTACTCATAATCTGAGAAAAATCCTATGTAGTCGTCTTGTTCGACGTTGACATCTTCTTTGGAAGACTTAACAGCAATGCTTCCTTTTTTCATTGTGTTTTTTTGCTGCTTTGACTCCTGCGGTAAATCATTATAAAATTGATGGTAAATAGGGGTATGAACTCTAGCAGCTGTTATAAATTTTGCCATTTTCGATACTTAAAGTGTCTCGTACTTCTTTTTTCGTCTTCAGTTGATGATGATATTAAGTTTACCAACCGATCGCATTTATAACAAGAGTTGAATGAGGATGGTGAAATTTTAAATTGAATTCAGTATTGAAAATATAATCCCTCATCCCTTCCTGGGGGTTCATCGTTATCAGTGCAATTATTATCTTTGTAAAGACCATACATTTTGCGAATGTTTAAATCGGATGAATTCTATTACGTAGTAATGATCTGATATATTCAATCACTATTTTTCTTGCGTTCTCTGATACTTTGTTGGTTGGGACATATTTTCTTCTTTTATCAGGCTCCACAAAATTGTTTTTGTTAACTTTTTTACACATAACCTTAAAGCGACTATCTCTGATATCAAAAGTTTTTAGGAAAAAGTCGATACACGGCGGTCAAGAAGTTTAATTTCTGTACTGTAATTTTTTTGCTATTAGCCAGTTTTTTTAGGTTCAGTTTTTCTGATATATGAAGCTAAAAAAGCTGTTTGCAGGTTGGTAAACTGTCCAACTTAGAGAAGAGTCGTTTACTTTCAATGTCGTTAAATATTCCACATTGGTACCTACACGTATGCATATACTCCTGGACACATTTCTTTCTCTTCAATTTTTCTCTGGTTTCATATTCTTGGACAGCAAGCCCCTTATTTGTGATTTTATTCCTCTTCCATGCATGTATGTTACGCTTCCTTTTTCGGTAAATTTTAGGAATTACTGAAAAGGAAAAATATGTTAAACCCTTAAGTTGAACTTAACTTCGAAATTTCTAAAAGTACATAACTGTAAGTTAGGTACTAAATTTACCGGTATTTACAAGTTTAATATTTACATAATAAATTAATTTTTGTTAGGGATATTACGCTTAAATTAAAACTAACAAGCTAAAACACACACTTTTACTACTCAAATATTATACTCCACATGTGTGCTTATAGTTGCTTCCTCGGCAGATATTATAGAATTATCGCTGTCGTTATCTTCCTTCATATTCACTCTGAATAAAATCAGATTCTCCATCTGTAGCGTATGGATCACTATCTGACTCTAAAAATAGTATCAAAACTCAAAAAACATGATCCAAATATTATAATGACAAAATATATCATTTCTGCAAACAATAGTATCACTTGAAACACTGCTGTTAATTTACTAAAGAAGTATAACCTACACGCCATAAACAAATCCAAACCGTTGAGTGGAACCCAAACAACATAAGTAATAAAAATATATTTATATCCAGCCGCTTGTTTGGAGGTAAAACAGCCTAGGTGCGCTAAGGCGATTTCTGCTCTTAACGATTGGTGAATTTCATTTTGGTTGTTTTTCCTATTCATCAAAAGATGGCGATAAAGTAGGGTTAGAGCGTAGACGATTTTACTACCTAACAATATAAGATATTCAGAACGTGAAACATCACTAAAGTTGTTTTGATGAAAATTTTACTTAGGCGGTTTTACTTCTAACCTCTTCAATTGTAATAAATTTTCACGACAAATATCAAATATGCAATCAGTAAAATTCAAATATATCAAAATAAATATCAAATATACGATTGGTAAAGGAAATAAAAATCAAATAATTCAATAGCAGTAAATATCAACTAACTACGATCAATCAATAAATCAAATTTTTATCCACTGGAAAAAATTGTCAAAATATTTTCAAATTCAAATTTCCTCAATGTTATATGTTTTTATCTCTGGATCACCTGTACTTATTCCAGATCTCTTTCCCTTCCTTCAAATGTTAAGCTGCGATATTTTCAAGCCCCACGTTTTGGAAGCCAGTTATTGTGATATTCAAAGTCTTAGTGCGCCAAGCAATTAATTAGCTAATTAATTAATTAAAATTATTTAAATGATATGATTATGACTCTATCACACTTTTTAATTCTCTTATTTCAGGGTTATATTCGTGCTTCAATATCTATGCTTCACATGTGAAATGAAAGGTCCAAAGAATACCGGAATAATAAAAAACACATATGATATAACACTATATATTGAAATAAAAACAATGAAATAAAATTCACACTCAAATGTTTTCAATAAACAATATCTCATATTATAATGATTCATAAAATTTTGTTCTACGTACGTGAACCTTCAAAATTAATGGTACAAACAATATTAGTTAAAATCTCAAAATCCCAATTATTATTCTAAATATCCTAATCAAAAAATTTATATCTTTTCTAAAGTAATTGTAAAAATTGTGTTATCAATAAAAGAAAAACTGCAGAAAAACAAAACGATCTCTCTCTGATGATGAGTGGTCCAAATCCTTGTTCCTTGTAGCCTATACTATCTATTCTTAGCAGCTCCCTAGGTAATCAGCAATCTAACAACAAATTGTTGCAAGTATATCGTCCTTAATGATCTCCTTCAAATGCACGAATCATTCAAATTATGATAGCCTCTTCTCCTCTCGATAAACTGAATCTCTCGTTGGCCCGAGTGAAAAATGACTCTTGGAATATGTTCTCTTTACGATAAACTGAATCTCTCGTTGGCCTGAACAGTGACTCTTGGAATATAAGTAGAAAAATACGACTTACAATATTTTGCTGCTTCAGCTTCTGTCAGATACACTAACTCCACAAAAACTCACTAATATTCAACACGACTGCTTGCTACCTCTCGGGAACCACCAGAGAACAATGACTGTTCGCCTTGCACACTTGGAAAACCAACTATCTTTTTTTTTTCAAAAACTCACTAAAGTCTCATTCTTAAACCAAATATCCCACCTTTTTCAATCTCATCCAATCAAAACGCGTCATACATCTCCCATTTCTTCATTTCGATAACACAACAAATTTTTACCTACAATTATAAAATTTCCTAAAACTTATTTACAACTAATCTTTTTCTACAAATTTTTATGAACTAACAAAAACATATCTTTCTAAAATCTATTCTATTGTCCTAATTACTGCACAAATTTATTTGGGAAAACCGCTTCCATTGTCTAGGATTTCACTTAAGCTTATGCGGGTCACTCAAATATATTTTAACAAAGAAAATAATTTATGCATATCTTACGTTTTGTTCAATACAGGTAATCCAAAATTAAAACACTTTCATTCTCCGAAATGTTTGTAGTTTATTGTTTGACTTAACTGAATTATTTTAATGTTTTTGGACTTTGAAATATTTTAAGCAAACCAATACTTTTCTCGATTTTACATACCATAACAATATATATATATATATATATATATTATATATATATATATATATATATATATATATATATATATATATATATATATACTAGCTGACCCGGCCACGCGTTGCTGTGGCTAAAGTTTTTGTTATATTACATTATAGTAAACAATCTAAGAGGAACAATAAGAGAACATCAGTCACGGAGTCCACTATGCTTTTTTACACACATGGTATTTGTATAATAATATGGTGATCTCCTTATTTGACTTTCTACTACTATAACCCTTTAGTACAATGAAATTATTTACGAACAAAGACGAAAATGTTGATGTTAGTATACAAATTCACTGGATTGAGATTTGAAGGGGAAGTACCATGGGGAAGTACGTTGAACACAATTAATTAAAATGTTCTTACACTTGATATTAAGCAGAAATCAATAGGTACAAAATAAAAATTTATCAGATTTATTATTTCCGTTCTATTCCGTTCCGTTCTTGCATAGTTCTGTTTAATGCTTCAAGTGAATATTTGTGTGCCATTGTGCACTCATCCCAAATTATTATAGAACTCTTCCGCAACACTGCAGCTATTCCATTATTCTTTTTGATGTTACACATTGCATCTGGTTTATTACGAACGTCCAATGGCAGCTTGAATGTTGAATGTGCTGTTCGCCCACCATCCAGTAAAGTAGCCGCAATGCCTGACGATGCTACTGCTAATGCGATTTTTTGTTGCGACCGTATTTTGGCAAGAATCAACAATATTAAAAATGTCTTACCGGTTCCACCGGGTGTATCCAAGAAAAAAAAAACCGCCTTGTTCAGCAGCAACAGCCAGCATAATCCGATCATAAATATTTTTTTGTTCTGCTGTCAGTAATGGTTCACTGTTCATGATAATTATTGCTAAACTTCCATGGTCATATTGATTTTCCCGTTGTAAATCGGTATTGACTAAGTCGGTGGCTGGACGATTAGGTGATGGCATACCATAATGATTAAGTGGTAAATTTGAAATAAGAACACATAAATCCTCGATCAAGACCAATGCTTCATTGTACATCTCTGGTGTATAATCTATGTTTTGGCATTGATTTGTTTGTCTAATTCGGTGCAAGATGTCTTCTGTCATACAATTTTTATATTTTTCCCACAAAATTTGTGCTTGCGAGGGATAACATGTCGTCAAAATAATTGCAAACAACTGACGAATGTTATTCGGTGTTGATGTCAACGCAGCATCAGCAAGCGTTAAATCCCAATGGTTATCGTCTTCTACCAATTTCAGTTCACGACATGCATCCTGGTACGTATTGAATACTTGACCATTAACTGTTCGTAAAAATTCAAAAGACGTTGGTCCGGGAACATTCACCAATAACAAACGTAAATAGAAGCACTCACGTTGCTTTGGATGTACCGTGTAAAGTCTCCCCAATGTCTTAGCTTTGAATATGCCTGTAATGGAAGGATGTGGTTTTCCTTGTCTCCGTGGCTCCCATTTTTTACTGGATTTGTTCCATGTGAAATAACGTGGAACATCCCCAAACACCAATGTCTTCGCGAATTGGTAAAAAACATCAGGTTTTTGACACAATGTAAAAAATTCAGTTGGAGTCGTTTTCGGAGCTTCGAACGCTTTTTGGAGAACATTTTCTTCAGTGGAGTATACACGTTGACCGTTTTCAAGATGTATTGCCAGATGTTGGACAGCAGGATCTCTTTCGTGGATGGGAAAGCTGAGAATATGCCAAATAGCTTCATTGCTGCTAATGTATCTGTCCATTTGGTATCGTGCTATTTCGTCATTTTTATTTATGTTTTGTTCTTCAAATATAGCCAAATCACTGCCTTTGTTTACATATTTACAAATATACTTAATTGATTCAACAGAACTGCAAAGCTCAATATTGATATGAGCTTTGTAAGTTTTTGAAAGTAGTGGTGAGTATGGTACCACCCACTTATTATCAAACTCAACTTGATTTGGAAAGTTCGGCAGTCGCATTGTAAATGTGTGGCCACCATTCTCAGTACTTCTGCGGCGATACATTGGATAACCATCAATATCAGTGATCGTGTCATTCGTATGCGGCTTTGGGAAGTTTTTTTTACATTTTCCATTTTCCATGCACGGTGACGTCATGTTGAAAGCACCGCATGGCCCATGGATCATGTGTTTGGTGACAATATCAAATAATTCTTGATCAATTAATGGGTCTGGAATTTCGGCTGAAATTATTTGATCGATTTCTTCAGGACGGATTCTATCTTTAAGCCAAACCAAAATGTGGGCATGAGGCAAACCTCGCTTTTGCCACTCTATCGTATACAGCCAACAACGTGTGATACCAAAAATTGAATATTTAACAATAAAATCAATTAAGGATTTCAATTTTTGTTTGAATACACGTGCAGTTAAATCATGACGATAAATGGCTTGTTGTCCTGGCAATAGTAAATTTTGTATCTCTTCCCAATTCGGATTACATGTGAATGTAATAAATAAATCCGGTCGGCCGTAATGACTTACGTAAGTCATCGCATCTTGTATGTATTCCTGCATGTTCCGTGGACTGCCAATGTAGCTTGAAGGTAAAATGAAAGCATTACCGATGTCATTGGGATTTAAATTTCCATCGATGTTTCCAGCAACAGCATCTCGTAAGTGAATATATTCTTCCGATCGTAGTTTTGCCTGGTTGAATCGAAGGAATTGCAAGCGTTCGCTTTCGACCTTAGCATACACATCAACAATGTATTGATGGAACAGCTGACGATATTGAAGGATATAATTGTCTTGATGTTGCCTAACCATTATTCGGTGTGCGTAGTAGTTCATTGAGCTAACTTTATTATTTCTGTAATCACCTAAAAAAATAAATAATAAAATGCAATATGAAATTAAAATCTATACATACAGTAAGAAAGTAAATAGATAATTGTCAAATTTACCGGTGTTTGGATCATATTGTTTGATAATAAGATGATATTCATCTTGTCCTTGCCAAAATATCAATGGATATTGTAGTGCGTCATATGAACGGTGTAGATCCGAAATCGTACTGACAGTGTTATCTCGCCGTGTAATGTTTATAGATCTTTTGTCAACTGGATCACCAACCATGATAACAGCAACCTCATCAACAGTTGGAGCGTTGAATCTACCAGCATGTTCACCTAATGGTACTTTGTCGGCTTTTATGACGATTTGATAATTGTCATTTTGCAGTCGTGGCGAAACTCTTTTGATCAAATAAATTAGTTGATTGTGATCTTCTAAAAATTTTTCCAATAATATCATAATTGCTCTTTCCTCTGCTTGTTCAATAAAATTATACAGGCACCGAGTCGTCACGCGCTCTTCACAATCGCCCATAAAATAAATTTGAAGAAATTTCGGATTGTTATCAGGCATTGGCATCAGTGATCCGATTTTATGGTACACCTGGCCTTGAATTTTGAATGTAGTTTCAAAATTACGTCCATCAGATGCACGATCGCAAATTTTAGTTGCCCCAAATGACGTCATTTGGAAGCAAGAATTAAATTTGCGTATCTTACGCAAAAATAATTTGGAATCATCTGAATTACCAGTAGGAAGTGATAATAAAGGCTCAGGCGGAGCGGGTATAGGTGACAGCACAACTTTTCCTGATGCGCAGCACATGCCGGCTGCTTCATTCCGAAATTTCAATGCCTGACAATATTGACATACTTTATCCATTCCACCGATAGCAATTTTTGAATGCGCTGAGTAGTTAATATCTGGTGCATATTCAAAGGCAAGCCGAACGAATGATGCACGTGTTAATGAGCGGCTGATCCGTTGCCTTTGTCGATCTAGTAGTCGTACTGTAGCTATGTTTCGTTCTCGTGCCGCTCTTGTTCTCGTAATATTCTGTTGCAGACGTTCGTCACGCTGTTCTTGAGCTTCTTGTGCACGACTTTCTGCAGTCCTGATTCTTTGAGCTGCATTTCTTGTTTCGATTTGTTCTGGTAATTGCGCGTTGTTGAGGTTAGATTTTTTCGGTGGCATTTGACTGAAAATAATAATTTAATGGTTTAAATATAAGAAAAGAAAAATTGAAAATCATTCTAATTAACTTTTATAATTATGTGATAATACTGACATGTACATATTTTTTTTTATTGAGTTAATGCCTCGACAACTATGATCATTGGCATGGTACAGTCAGGTACCCAGTGTAGTATGTGTGTATGTGTAGAGTAATTGTCTTGATACTTAGCAAAGTCGACGTCATTGTCTTTGCTAAGAGACGCTAATTGTATCCGAACGTCTGCGGTCCCTCCGGTGAGTACCGATCGCACATGGATAGAAATTATTTTCATTCATTAATACACTTATCTTGATTGAGACTGGCTGAATGACAATTGTCCAAGCCAAAACACAAAAAAAAAATTTAATAAACAAAAATTTCTCTACCCAGATGGGATTCGAACTCACGACCTTTAGGTTTAAAGGTAGGCGCTCTTACCACTGAGCCACAGAGGGGGTTACTTGTATATATTTAAATTACAGATTTTAAATAATAATTTCAATAAGAATTGAAATACTAATTTAATCGTTTAAATATAAGAAAAAAAATCTGAAAAACTTGTTATCATAGCACATTGAAATAATAATTGCTAAATATTTTGTAATAGAGGTTAAATAAAAACAATAAAAAAAATATTTGTACAACTATTGAAAAAGTGTAGGAAATTGTGTAGGTATCATTTTTGCATTGACATTTTAATTAAATTTTATAATTATGTGATAATACTTACATATATTTAAATTAAATTATAAAGTTTAGATCAATGAAGCACAAATAAGTAAAAAATAGGATTAATTTCACTGTATTATCTTCATTATAATATGAATTCAATTTACACTTCAGTCTAAGTAACACATGGCCGGTTATGCTAACACCAAAAATTTAAAAAGTGGAAATAATTGAATTATACGATATTTCGTTCACTACAAAATAAATTTAATTAATTTTATAGCGTGGTATAATTTAATACGTGGTAATTATGCTGTTAAAATGTAGCTTATGACACGTTCGTAGATTTACCATAGCAGCGCCATCTATTGATTACTTACTCAACCCAGTCGAAAGGTATCGACATCTGTTAGAATTATTTGGAGTTAACAGATAATTGTGACTGTCAAATAATAACAGACAAATAATTAGCAATAAATTAAAATTGCGACTAAAATTTGAGATTTAAACTATCCTATCTCTCAAGTTGGATCGAACTGCACATGGTGTGCGAATTTTATTATAATCGGTTAATTGGTTTAGGAGTCCATTGAGGACAAACATTGTGACACGAGATTTATATATATTAAGATTGTCATACGTCTTCTTTCCCAACCAAAGAAAAAAATAAATATAAAGATCCATCGGAATAAAATTTTAAGATATTATAAACAAAATGTATATAGTAATTTAAGATAAGATTTAGTGTGGATAAGAATAGAAATTTGTTTGGCAAACGACCTTGTCCGTTTCCAACAAAATTATCAAAAAACCCATTTGTGTAGAATTAGAAGACATTTTACCTGTAAGTTAATCTTGTCATTGTTTGTATATTAAATGACCATATTCTAATCTTTGGAAACAGGTATAGATTGTGTATTAACAGACTGAGGACAAAAAAATCAATTTTTATTTATTCTTTCTCTGAAACAGTAATTTGGTCTTCCCAAATGATACACAGAATTTTTAGAATAAACATTAACAGTAGTAAACAAGATTTGAGCTTTTGATTGGATAGTCGTTTTTGAATGGTAACGGAAACAGTCGTTTGTTTCAAGATAGGGTGTGGTTCGTGAGTTTGGATACCGGCATTGTGAAAAGAAGTGAATAGTTTTGCAGAAGGAGATAACAAGTAGATTAAAAGAGGTCCGTGTATCTACCGTGGGCATTTTGTGAAGTATATGTGAAAGTAGTTTTACGGCATCAAGTTGACAAAAGGAGGTCCTTGTGTCATCAATAAGTAGCTGAGTTTTGTAGAAGTGAATCAGGTGGTTTTGTGTAGTCTGCAGGAGGTTTGCAGAGACGTTAGGAAGGAGCCGAGGTGCCAAAAAGGAGAGATCAATCTTTGAGGAGACTGGACTTTTCTGGGTATGTTCCAACATACAATTCAATAAGGAAAAAAACTGTAAGTGTTTTGTACAATTGAAATTGGTATCTGTGAAGGATCTGTGTTGACATTATGGTCATTATCATTCAAATTTAAAAAATTGAGTTTTGTTTGACTAATCAAAAAATTAAAGTTTTGTTGTTTTTTGTTTCAAGTAAAGGAAAGTTTAAGTAAAATTGTTTTTCGCTTAATATAAATTTATGTAGATTTAAATCCTTATTATTATAAATATTTCATTTATTTTCTTGTATGCTGATTGATAAGATAACGGCAGAATTTGAGAATTGTTTTATTCTTTTTTATATAAAATAAAGAATACTAAATTTTTTGTAATATACTATTTTCTTTTATTATTATCCTTCTTCTCTATCCCGATAAAGGACAACTAGAAAATCTTTGAATCCATCGAACACAGGTAATATAAGGAGTTTTATTTTACATTTGATAAATTAAGTTATATGTTTTTTGATTTGGCTCAATAAATTAAAATCAAAGCAAAATAATATATATACATAACAATATATATATATATATATATATATATATATATATATATATTATATATATATATATATATATATATATATATATATATATATATATACTTCTAGCGGTTAATGTGGGCACCGTACTAAAACGGTATTATACTAACTCCAGGAGAATATACGCCGTGTATATTATTATCTGAGTAGCGCTTTATGTAGACTCCGACCAACACGTCGGATCAAGTGGACTCCGTAACTGAATAAAACATTTTTGGGATCCGTATACAGCTTTTAGCGTACACAACTAAGCTCCTGCGATGTTGCCAGTAGTTGTATTAGTCGTAGATTTTCAAATTTTAGAGCAGGTACATTTTAGAACTTAAAATATTATTTAAATATCCACCAGGTTAGTCGTCGAGGAATTCCAAGAATATTTGGCTACTGTTTTTAAATATATTATAATATAAATTGTTAATATAATTTTATTTTATTTTTATGTTTAATAAGCATTTTGATAATTTAAATTACTTGCTCTAATTATTTTCAAACTTTAGTATCCATTATAAACTTATTAATGCTAATATATAGCATTATTTTATAGCATTCTAATATTTTAGCTATGGATTAAATCCGAATAGCGTTTTGATATTACTTTACTTTCTCGGAGACATGATATTGTAACACAAGGATCTTATTAAATTACCAAAACCTTCCTTTCATATTTTATTCACTTATAAGGGGCAGCACTAACATCAGTAAGATAATAAGGCGTACCTATAGTTCTGGGCAGCTTAATAGAAAACTTGAATGTAGCAATTTTATTGGTTTCGGGACTGCTAACTGGATTGGGGAAGCAGGATATCAGCATTAAGTTAATGCATATAGGAATTGTTGCTTGACGGTTGAAATATCAAATACCAGAAGGCACGACGGTAGCAGTCTGAGAAAGCAAAGCAAAACAACTTAACTATTATTAGACAATATCATATTTCCTAATAAACTAATATTCACTTTATAACGAGACAAAAAGATATCGAAAGAGTATGTACATACCAACGGGTTTCCTATGTCTGCATCCAGCAAAATTGTTGTAATATTGATACGGGAAACAAAAACCTTGAGAGAGAAATTGGCCCCAAGAAACTCTGCCTTAATAAACAGTCGAATAAAATACAGATTCTCGATTTAAATAGTCAAAAAATTAAAGAACAATTTATTAAAATAGAAACAGCGCCGATTTACGATGTAATCCATTAACGACCCAAGGTATAAAGCAGCTCCTAGTTATGCTGATGATTACATCTATAAATATGTAAACGACATACTGAACAAAGTCCAGAGAGCACGAAAAAAGTTTCAAGTAAAATCAACGAAGTGAAAACCAAATACCAGCGCATAAACATAAGAGACCGTCAGTAAATCTAGATACAACGTTAAAGTCAACAATTTCAATTTCTAAAGTATGGAAGACATTAAATATCTTAGAACAATAATCGCAGTTGGTAATACTACCACTGAAGGAGTTTAGAGCATAATACAAGCTTTAGACCTATTTTTATGTACGGATGCGAATCATTACAATGACTAAAACAAATAAAAAAAGACTTCAAATATTGATAGATAATTGATAGGGAATAAGCACATCTATAGATAAGAATGAACAGATCATACAAGGTGGATAGCAAGGATTTTGGATTGGAGCCCAATAGGAAGGAGAAAAAGACCGGACCACCTTCGGGGTCTACCGAAGATCATAGAGGGATGAAGTGGACGAGGCCATGGAAAAACGAGACCTTAGAGATGGACAATGGCAGAACAGACAGGACTGGAGACGTTGGATAAAAGAAGGAAGGCGGCGACAGCTGTAAAAATCCTTATATAGAGATAGATAAGAATGAATAACATATCTTAGATAAATAAGCGGAACAAAAGAAACTGTGTATAAACTTGAAATTTCAGAAATAATAATTAAATGATTTAATGTAAATCGTAGGAAAAGAAATAAGAGGAGCCACGACACAGTGAAAAACTAGAAATCTTATGGAAAAATACAATAAACTATTACATTTGCTCTTTAGTACCGTGAGAAGATCAAAATACAAATCTGCATACATAATTATATTAAAGAAAAGTTAATAAAAACTTCTGTTCGTCAGCAGCCAGAGAAATTACACATTATAATATATTGAATAATGCTTTTAGCATAAAAAAAAACGGTGTTATAGTCAATAACAAGAAATTCCATCCAGTAAAAGTTCATTAACAGACAAAAGGTATGATATGGAATGGAGCATTAATGTTACAATAAAACCATATACTTTTGAAGGATTGGAGCTATTTAGATATTGCTGATAACTTTGTCACATAAAAGATAAAGCGAAAATGCATGTAGCAAACCATAGACATATAGTACAAATAGACTGAATACTGCCATACATTCACGTTTCCGCAATGCGACAGAGAAAACTGACGAAAAGCAATATCTGTATCTTTTTCTAATGGGACGGGTTTATCGACCACGTGACCTTCTCATTGGTCATTTAGGTCACGCGTTCGATAAACCTGGCAAATTAGAAAGAGATGCAGGGACTGCTTTTCGCCAGTTTTCTCTGTCGCACTGGGGAAACGGACCTGTATTGCAACAGTCAGTCTATTTGTATTTTATGTATATGTAGCTAACTGATATCCTCATATCACTATTAAATCTACAAAAAGAAGAAACTGCAATATAAACAAAATTTGCTTAGTACGTGTCTAGAAAAGAACTCTAAAAAAGAATTTGGAGAAAGAAACGTCAACTACATGTGTAATATAAAAATCAAATTTATTCTTTTAACCAAAATGTTCACACCAAGTTTTAATGTATTTAAATATCCGGTAGCTTAAACTACTTGTATGCTATAATAGTATTCAGTAATCCATCTCAATATGTCTGACTTTATTTTTTTTTTATTTTTTGGATAGAATGAAAGAAATATGCCACAATATTTATTATGTACTACATATTTTATTTGACGCTTCAATGTTCAAATAGGAGTTCGTTCTTAAAAATGTACAATATTATTTTTACAAGGTATTACGTATAAGATGTTATTTATGTTTTTACTTTATCTAGTTGGTCATAATAATCAATTAGTTCGCGGTTGTTTCGCAATCTGTATTGATTTGTAATATTATCGATAACAGGTTTATATATTTCTCTAATAATTCTTCCTTCTGCGATGCTCAATCGGCTCTTATTTTGTTTTTTCGTCGTCCATGTTTCATGTTTTAATTCTCCCCGTATAATTAGCCCATTAACAGAGAGTCATTCCATCCAATAAGAGTGGAGGCTGCTCAGTCATCAAAGACAATCATTTCATCCAGTAAGGATGAAAACTGCTTAGTCATCAAAGACAGTCGTTCTATCCAGTAGGGGTGAAGGCTGCCTAGTCGTCGAAGAGACAAGTGCTATCTGCCAAACAAGAGAGTCGTGTCTTGGTTAAGGGGTAGCTGCCCTTTGCGCTATCGCCGATTCTTGTGTGGTTGCTATAATATGTCAAGGGTCAGCCTACATATCTGTTGCTAAAATTACTTCGCTGCTGTAACGAGTACCATTTACTGGTATATGAATTTTGTTACGAATTTATCTTATGTGCTAAACTCTAATAAATCTTTTACCGCGAATTAAAAAACATGTTTTAACCTTTACGTTTATCTAAATAAATATTTACTATATTGTATAATAGTTGTTTATGTTTGTTTTACTATTTGTATCTCTATAGGTATAATTTAGAATATAATATTATTTGTCTTATATACAAAATCATACGATTTGCGTTACATTGATATTTATGTGGCAATTAGCTATAGAGTCATTAGTCTTTCCTGTCATATCATATTTTCCTGTAATACAATATCCCAATTCGTCTCATAATATTTAGTTTTCAAAACAGCTGATACGCTAATAATTCGTTCACCTTTGTTAAAGCACTTTGGGTTATGACTACTTTTTCTTGGCTACGCAATTTTAGTTTTTAAATTACAGTATTTATTGATATGTTATTGATAGGGTATGCAAGTGTTGAGGAATAGTTTGGGATTGATATAATATATGAGGTTGTGAAATATTAGGTATTGTTGATAACTGGTAGTTGTTATATTTTTATCTGTGTATGTAGTTTGAGAACTTGGGAATAATGTTAAGGGTGATTAAGGGTGGAAGAGTATTAATTACTATATTTATAGTAGTAGTTGGCACTGTTGTTGTAAAGTTCTGATTTGGATTTGTACAGAATGACCAATTTGCTACAAAATGGTCAGATTTTTTTTTAGAATAGTAACAGATCTGTTTTCTAAAGATAAGAAAATACGATTAGATGTTTGATCGTGGTTTCTGACAATTGAGGGAGAAATTAATGTAGCTTTCAAAGGAAAGATAAATGTATGTCTTGGAAAGCTCAATATATATCTATATACTGGGTTTGTTGTACCTCTTCGTAAAAAATTAATTGGAGGTAATAAATTGAGGCCTAATTTTTTAAGTTCATATTCTATGAAAGTGTGATAAATACTAGGACAAACATTAGAGATCAGTAATCTTTCATTTGGTGTAATTAAGCGTCCAGCATAAATTATTTGATGATTGATAGTTATTCTTTCGTTGTCAGCCTTCATGACAGTTTTTTCTAATTCTTCACTAGCTTCTTCTTAGAGTGCCGTCTCCCTACGGAGGTTGGCAATCATAATGGCTATTTTTATTTTAGAACTTGCTGCTCTAAACAAATCAATCGATCTGCATTGGTACCAATCACGTAGATTCTTTAACCATGAGTTCTGCCTTCGGCCAACAGATCTTCTTCCTTGAATCTTTCCCTGTATTATCAGTCTCAAAATTTCATATTTTGGTCCCCTCATCACGTGGCCTAGGTATTCCAGTTTTCTGGTTTGTATAGTGGTGATTAGTTCTGTTTCTTTACCAACCCTCTCCAGTACTTCTTTATTTGTAATTCTATCAGTCCATGATATTTTCAATACTCTGCGGTATAACCAGAGTTCGAAGGCCTCGATTCTTTTTAAATTACATTTTTTTAATGTCCAAGTCTCAGCTCTATATAATAATATTGAAAATATATAACAGCGAATGGTACGTAGTCTGATCTCCAAATTTAGATTTTTGAACGTTAGGAGTGGCTTCATTCGTATAAATGCTGATCTGGCAATCTCTATTCGTCTGTTTATTTCTACAGTATGATCATTGGTTTCATTGATTAAAGTTCCCAAATACTGATATTTTTCTACTTGTTCTATCACGTTACCATTTATTGTCAATAGGTGATGTATATTTTGTGGCCTTTTTGTAATCAGCATGTACTTCGTTTTTTTTTGGCGTTTATAGTAATTCCCATCTCAGCACTATTTATACTCAAGCTTTCGATAAGATGTTGTAGATCCTCTATACTCGTTGCTATGATCACAGTGTCGTCTGCATATCTTAAATTATTAATTAATTTTCCGTCAACGGTGACTCCCGCTTCGATATTATTGAGCGTGTTTTGGAAAATTTCTTCAGAATATAAGTTAAACAAAAGTGGTGATAACACACATCCCTGTCTAACTCCTCTACAGATCCTCATTTCTTCTGAGTGTTGCCCATCAATTTGAACTATGGCACTTTGGTTCCAATATAATGTTTGCACTATATTTATGATTTTACTGTCAATGCGCTTGTTCATAAGTATTGATATTAGTTTTTCATGTCTTACTTTATCGAAAGCTTTTTCGTAGTCAACGAAGCACAAGTGTAGATCAACATTCACATCCCGACATCGTTGAATTAATATGTTGATGGCAAATAGCCTTTCGTATATTCTCTTATGTATTATTTTTAGCAGAACTTTTAAAGTATGACTCATGAGGCTTAGTGTTCGATAATCAGAGCACTCTTTTGCTGCTTGTTTTTTAGGGATGGTTATAAATGCTGACTTTAGCCACTCCTGTGGTATTATTCCCGTATCGTACACCGTGTTGAATAAATCTGTAAATACTTCCAAGTTGTCCTCTTCCACTAGTTTTAAGAGTTCTACTGGTATTTCATCTTATCCAACTGCCTTATTGTCTTTAGAGTTTTTGATAGCATATTTGATTTCATCTATCGTGATCTTCTGTATCTCTAAAGGATTTAATTCTTGTATTTTCTGCATTTCACCTCTTTCATCTTGAAAAAGTTCTCTAACGTACTCCTCCCATCGCCTTAACTTCTTTGGTAAATCTACTAGTAGTACTCCTTTTTTGTCTTTTATGTGTCCTTGCTGTCTATTTCGACCCATTCCAGTCACTTCTCTAATTTTTTTGTGCATATTTCTCATATCATATTTTGTTTCTAGTTCTTCTATCTCTTTACATTGCTTCATCAAATAGATTTCCTTAGCTGTTTTGATTTTTTCCTTAATTATTCGTTGTATTTCTTTATACTTCTGTAGATCTTTTCCTTTATATTTCCTTCTTTCTTCCATCAGTAATAGTATTTCTTCTGTCATCCAGTGTTTTTTAGCCTGTGATTTATGTTCTATTAAACTTTCTTGAGCTGGTTTCAGTAATGTGTTTTTTATATTACACCACTTTTTATTTACATCCATAATTTGTTTGTTGTCAGTTAGTGTTTTTTGCATATTAACATTCACATTATTTTTTATTTCGTTTTTTATTTCTTCGTTTTGTAGCATTCTTACGTTAATTTTTGGTTGTTGTTTTCTGAGTTCAATTCTTTTTAATTTTATTTTCACCTCAGCCACTAGCGGATTGTGGTCTGAATTAACATCTGCTCCAGGATAAGTTTTAACTGAGGTTATAGAGTTTTTATATCTGCTATTTACGAGTATAAAGTCTATCTGGTTTCTGACAATGTGGTTTTCTGTATGTGAAGGAGACGTCAATGTATATAGTCTTCTTTTAGGAAGCTGAAACCAACTATTGGCAATTACCATATTCTTTTCTTGGCAGAATTCTATGAGCCTTTCTCCTCTCTCGTTTCTAGTTCCTAGTCCGAAGGACTAGTTCGCTAGTCCGTTCACTAGCTAGGTAAATACAAATACGGTGATTTGAAATTCGTGATGAAAAAATGTATATATCTTGGTTCTATAATTTTTCACAGTGCAAGTAGATATTGGAATTTTGGAATTGAATTGATTAACGCTACAGAATATGAAGAAGTTTTATATGATGTCAATAACGTTTGTGGCCTCGACGCCACTGGACTATTAACATCATCCATTTTCGTTGTTTAATGACATCAGGTGATATAAATAATATGAACTTGTTTTGAAGTAAGTATCTAATTAGATTAAAATTCCTTACCGATTTTCTCCATTGTTATTCTCCATTGTTATTTACGGTATCACAACAATTTATTACACTTTTAGTATTAACTGGATATAAATAAAAGCACAAAAACTAGGTGCGATTAGACTGGTAATTAAATAAATCTAGCTTCGACGAAGGTTCAAATCGTTGTCTCTTATTATTTTCTTTTCAAATATTCGGAGTTCTTCCTCACTTGCTTTAGTCATTTGCTATTACTCGTATCCATGTATTAAAATAGGTTTGAAATTAGTAGCAATATTATTTCTCCGAGAAAATGAAGAATAACTATTTGCTATCCAGATTTAATCCATAGAATAAATATTGGAATGCTATAAAATAATGCTATTAGCACCAAAAAAATTTGCTGATAATCAGTAAAAAACTAAATAAATGTTTTTTAACATGCAAAAAAAGATGATATAGAGTAGAGCATAATGTTACAATAAACCAATATCATTTTAAGACATTGCAATATTTAGTATATCGTAGATAACGTTCTCACATAAGAAATAAAAATGAATATTTAGGGAGCTAACTGATGTATATATTATAACCCTTATAACACTTTTAAATCCAGAAGTCTAATAGGAATCTATAAAATCAGGATATATAAGAAGATAATTAAATCAGTGCTACTGTGTGGATATTTGACGAGAACACTGTCAAAACAATGTAAGTAAAACTCAAGTAGTAATTAGATCAGGATTGCTAGAAATGTCATCAGAAGTATTTTCCAACCTATATAGGTCCGAGTACTAACCAATACCAAACGGAACTAATGCCAAGGTCAAACACATATACAAAGGTAGCAACGTCGTACAAGAAACTAAATCTCAACGCCAAAGTTGCACTGGCTATATCCAAAGGCTCTCTAATAACTGCATTGTCAAGCTAAATTGGGAGGATCGAGAAAAAAAAATGCCCTTAGGACGTCCACGAATGAAGGAGGGAAGTAACATATGGTCAAATTTAGGAATAATGAGACTACCTACGTCTTATCAACACATCCCTGTTCAATCACATGCTATCCTACCTACAATCAACAACTTATTTGTTAGGGATTATCAAATCAATTACAAGTAATCAAATGAACTAGACTTAAAAAAGTTATCCCAGGAAAGGCACTTCAGAAATAGGGAAATAAATTTTTACAACGTCATTTACGTGGCTAAGTTTTCAATAGTAACGAGGAGACAAAAAGAAGAAAAGGTAATAGAATCTTGTTGCGTTCTGACTATATGATGACGATGACCTTTATATAACATATAGGGAGAAAGAGAGACGAATGTCTACGTTCAATCTAGAACTCGCTGGTTTTTCTCCATTTCGAATTGGGTTTGTATATGTATTACTATAGAAAATAAACGGAAGAGAACTATAATTATGAAATTTTATCTAAAATGTAAAATCAATAAACAAATTATATAGACAAAAAGATTATATAAATCCCCAATATTCACACATTAAAATATGCCCGATAGAAGTATGTCTTCTAAAAATACAAAAAAGTAGTTATTCATAATTCAGGTGGCTTTACAAAAGGTAAACGAATGAGCATAAAAGCACAGCTGTTTTTAAAACTTAATATTATTAGACAAATTGTGGATATCCATTACCGTTTGCCTATAAAATGAATCAGAAGACTATGCTAAAATATGATACGGCAGGAAAAACGGCAATGTAAAGCAAATATGATGATTTTGTCACAGCATAAGAATATTGCCTCGTACTGTTATATAGCAATTTGTTGTCACAAGTTTATAATTTTTCGAAAAATGAACTCAGATTTAAATATTTAAACGTCAAATAAAATATAAAAACCTATTTAACCTTATTCCCAGCATTATTCTTAAACACTGACATAACGTCACAAGAAAATAATTTTAAAAAATCATTGCGAAATTCAAAATTTATATTTATACCGGTATCTCAGAAAATAATAATATTTGTATAAAGTACAGTCATATTTTGAGATAAAATCTTCAATTCAGAGCAAAAAACTGAGCACACAAATATTTATTATTTTATGTACTATGTTGTAAAATAAGTATACTCAAAACAAATAAATATTATCTACCAAGTGCTCTACTCCAGTTTATTATCTTCTTCTTCTTCTTCCTTCTTTATAAATAGGCTTAATGCCTGTTTTACTTCGGTTTTGAGCCTCAATTGACGTTGTCTGACCATCTTTTCCTCGGTCGTCCCAATGATCTCCTTCCATTTGGCGATTTGTCTCTTGCTATTCGTACTATTCTATTTTTTGTCATTCTTTCGAAGTGTTGATTCCATTCCGCTTTTTTCTTTTGGTCCACGCGTTTATTTCCTCTAAACCACATCTCGCTCGTATTTCTTCACTTCTTACTCTTTCTCTTAGAGTTTAGTTTGTTATTTTTAGTTTAGTTTAACAATAAAAGATGTATGCGTTTACACGTTATAGTTTGCAACTTAATAAGTTAAGGACGGGAGAATTGTTTGTCTCAAGTTGGCCATTCAAAATTATGTCTCTATTTTTTAATTTGCTAATTTCCATAGATTCTACTTTTCATAATATCTAAAGGTAACTTCGGGGCTTTATTATAAATATACTTTTTTAGGAATGAAAATACGTAAATAGAACCTGGAATATGCATGTAACGTAACCTTTTATCTTTGAGATAAACCCAACTCCTGAACAATGGCGCCGATATATGTAGTTAAAATTTTGTACACCTATTTTAACCGTTTATTTCCTTATTATCCATATATGAGTTGTGACCGATATTACAAACTCATTTATTTTTCACAAAGAGACTCTACATATATTAACTACATTTATTACTATACAAATCTGATCGAAATATTGTCTAAAAGTAACAGTATGTAAAATTAAAATTTTTAATGAGAAGTAAAAGATTAGCCTATTTTATAGGGTTTAAAGATCAGAAAGACCAAATCGGCCTTTTTAATGCCAACTATCCTAATTATGTCTATAAATATTAGAGAAGGAAATATCCAGAGATAAAGATAGGTACTTTACTTTACTTAACTTTATCAGACATATGCGGTTAACACAAATGTGACGTACTTCTAGTGCAGGAAACACATTGAGGGCCAAACATAGGCAAACAAGAAAAGAAAAACTTAAAATGAGAGGGGACAAAACCAGTCAGCTAAGGGAATCTTTCAACGGTGTTGAGCTTGGATCTGCTATCTACGTATATAATGAACACTATTACGGCTCCTGACTAAAGATCTGAGCACAAAACTAATTCTAAAATTTGGATAAAAAATACAACAATGGCTTGTATTGTCCGGGTATGCCTACACAACAGAAGATTTTTCGTATTATTCAATGGTAAAAATAACAGATGGAAAACGTAGAAGAACGGTCTCCTTTGGGGTAGCGTAATGGTACCTACACTGTATAATATTTACACAACCCATACCAGTAAATACTAGGACTTTTATTATGTAGACGATACATCTATATTGTTGCACAACCAAAAACTTTTGTTGCTGAAGTGTAGAAAAATCTAAATCATACTTTAAACACAATAAAAATAGACTATGAATCAATTTTAAGCCAAACCTCAGAAAAAGTCAGATGTCCTGCTTTAATGTCCCTAACAGAGATGCTTTTAAAAATCTAAACATCCAATAGTGTCATGAAATTTTTAAACTCTGGACTTGCTATAAATACCTTGAAGATAGTTTGTATCACACTTTGTCATTCATAGAACATTGTTTAAAACTAAAAGGCAAACTGAGGACCAGAAAAATAATCTCTGCAAACTTGTCAGCTAAAAATGAGAAGCATCCTTTCATCCTTAAAACGTAGACACTTGCACTCTATGCTTCTGCTACCGAATATACCTTGCAAGTATGGATGACACCAACACATATTTAACACGTAGATTTAGCTATAAATTAGACAGCCAAATTCAGCGAATATTAAGACACACACACACACACATCCATACATAAGCTCTACAATATCGTAGCTATCAATTCTACCTAATATCCGAAGATAAGTAACTAGACTGCTAGAGAATAAAAGATACAAAGTCTAGAATCGCAACATCCACTCAACGAATACCAGCTCAATTTATGACTAAAATCAAGAAAAAACTGACCAAAGATTATTGCAAATTTGACACTAACTCCACGTTTATTGATTACATATTACCCCTAAATAGCAGATAAAACATTTAGAAGTATGTAATATTGGTGAACTGGTACATTCTTCTTATATAAATTAAGCATTCTTCCCTCTTTTGTGCACTACTACCAATTTTTTACATAAAAATATCTATTTTTGCACTTAAATATTTATTTTAAGATAACCTATCCACAATTTTATGTAGTACACAGATAAAACCAGAAATAAAATAATAAAGAAGCTGTATACAATATATCGTAAAACAATGGATTAACTAAAAGTTCTTATTAATCGTATTCTTAAATAAAACGTATAAAGACATATTCATGTTAGGAATAAGACAAAATACATTAGGAAATATTCGCATATGAAAAAACACGTCCAACTTGGTAATGAAATCCTTTTGTATTTATAAAGTTATTTTTAGAATAGCAGGTACCTACCAAAAACAGGTATTTGGTATTATACATATCTATTACATATTGTCAATATGATCGCCAACATTCATAACGGATAGGCACATCAAGAAGAAGAAGAAGATTACATATTGTAATGCGTATGAAAAGGAGTCCGTATGAACCGTTTAAAATATATAAAATATATATATCAAGAACGCTGGCCTAAGTGCATAGTTGCCAAACTATCAGAGCTTACTTAAACCGATATACTTATAGTTCCAATATACAGTGAAAAAGATCTGAACGACCCCTATAATATATACACGTGAACTAAGCGAAATACATTTATGATACAGGGGTACTTATGAGCTCCAAAATTTTTTTAAGAATTATGAAACTATACATCTTAACGAATCGACAGAGCCAATATTATGGAATGGACAAGTGAGCTCCGTATATCGGTGTCCACTTGACCACGGAGCTCACTTGAACCTGAATTTTAACATGGGCGGAGTTCACTTTATGCCGTAGATATATATATATATATATATATATATATATATATATATATATTCATGTAAGAAACTTCGAACTCCAAAAGTCCTCTAGTTAATCGGAACTGTACTAATTTGTCAAACAATAAGAAGATGGAACAGAAGAGTCTTCGTTCATCTTCTCTAGCGGGGGCTGGTAATCATGCAATAACTCCAGATACCGTGGAGGATAAACCGACCGTAAGACAGTATACAGCCAACCACTGGGAACTATCCCATTCTAAACTAATGGGGAAATATTACGTACATAGCAGAACAATACAGATGAAATTAAAACTTAACTATTATGCTAATTTCTTATTTCCTAAATGTTTTATCTCTCCGTGTTCCGCTATCTTTCTGAATTATTTAGCCTTAGCGTCCGCTTTTTTATTTAGTGTAACAGTTCTCACTCCATTTTATTTATAAAGTATATTTAAAAAAAAATTAATGGGAAAATTGTAATTGGCTGTATACCATCGTTTAAAAAAACACAGAAGTTAAAACACTTCACAATTGTGTATTTTGGTATAAAAACATACAAGTACTTAAAAACTTTTTAAAAAAGTGTCGTCAACATTTAAAATTATGGCAGAACGTTTTCAATCTCTACAGATCATCTTCAGTGCCTTTGGTATTTGGTGCTAACAATATGGTGTCTATAAGACTTCCATATGTTGGTTTAAAAATTTATCACATTTTACATTTAATAATGTTGAGAGTCTAGGTCGATGACAATGGAATTGGTTTTAAATTAAAATTTACTTTAGGGACTACATGTCTCTTAAGCTCGAATACTTGCACGTGGTACTTGTCAGTTGAAACGACGACACAGACCAAATGGCTGATGTCACAGGAGATGATTTAACGACAGCTAAACCTGACAGGATGTCAGTATGTTCCGAAATTAATGTAATTTTTGTTTGTGAAGTTATAAACTTTGTTTAATTGTAGTAATGACTAATATCTTATTAATGAACCTGACTGTAACAATTAAATTTATTTAAATGATAAAATTTATTGCCTAGATCAGTGAATCTCTATTATTGAAAAAAGAACTGTCAATTTATTGGGATTAATATATAAGGTTGAAATTTATAACATCATAAGTGATGATAAAATGATAGAGGTAGAAGAAGAAAGGTATTGGTGTGGTACTGTACAAATGCTAGTATATGAAGTGTATAAAATTATTATAACTGAATAATTAAGTTAAAATCCAATGGGATGGAAGTGAAAATTATATTTATATTGTGTAAAGGTGGTTGCCTAGTAATGGTAAAAGACCTGTGTAATTATCTGATAGTTTAAAATTTTTTAATTAGTCAAATGAATATTCTATTGAAAGTTATATGAGATAGGGTAACAGAATATGATATTCTAGCTGTTATTGTATTGTAGAAATGATAGTATTAATATGGACTTCACTTTATTGTGTAGTATGTAAAATGACATACATACACATTACTATATATATCATATATATATATATATATATATATATGAAATCTATATATGAAGGAATAGTGAATGAAAATTAATGTAGGAGAGAAAATGTAACCTGTTAGATGTGTGTGAATATGTATTAGAGAAAATTTTTTTTTAAATAATAGAGACTATATGTAGGGTTGGCTGTAAGAAGATTAAATTGACTGCATAATTGAGTTGATTGAGTGAAATGTGAATTATAAGTGGTAGTGGGGTCCACAGACTGAAATGTAGGATGTGTGTTGATGGCTGGTGGAGTAAGATTGTGGTTGTGGAGTTTAAGTTTAAAGTTAATGATTGAAGTTAATAATGACGAATAGTGTTGAAAAAAGTTAACCAGAAAAGTAAGGAGACCCCAAGAAGTGAGAGACATGAGGAAAGAAGGTGTGAAAAAATTCAGAAGAAGAGTCAAAAAAGAAATGCAAGAGGATGACAAAAAGAAAAGAAAGAAACTGTCAAGGGATAAGATGGTATCAAAGGAGGTCATATAATGGATAGAAAGAGGGAAATTGATGGTATAAGAGGAAGTAGTATAATGAATAGAAAAACTGAAAGTGAGGGGGGTGGGGTGGAAAATTGTTGGGTATGGTATAAGTTAGTGGGTGATTAATAAGGAAGTTGTAAAATGTTAGATGCTAGTAGGGTGGTTGGGAAAAGAGAAAAACAAGAGATAAGTAGATGAGATTTGATAGAACAAGAGATAAGTAGATTAAATCTCATCTACTTATCTCTTGTTTTTCTCTTTTCCCAACCACCCTACTAGCATCTAACATTTTACAACTTCTTTATTAATCACCCACTAACTTATACCATACCCAACAATTTTCCACCCCCACCCCCTTCACTTTCAGTTTTTCTATTCATTATACTACTTCCTCTTATACCATCAATTTCCCTCTTTCTATCCATTATATGACCTCCTTTGATACCATCTTATCCCTTGACAGTTTCTTTCTTTTCTTTTTGTCATCCTCTTGCATTTCTTTTTTGACTCTTCTTCTGAATTTTTTCACACCTTCTTTCCTCATGTCTCTCACTTCTTGGGGTCTCCTTACTTTTCTGGTTAACTTTTTTCGATACTATTCGTCATTATTAACTTTAAACTTAAACTCCACAACCACAATCTTACTCCACCAGCCATCAACACACATCCTACATTTCAGTCTGTGGACCCCACTACCACTTATAATTCACATTTCACTCAATCAACTCAATTATGCAGTCAATTTAATCTTCTTACAGCCAACCCTACATATAGTCTCTATTATTAAAAAAAATTTTTTTCTAATACATATTCACACACATCTAACAGGTTACATTTTCTCTCCTACATTAATTTTCATTCACTCATTCTCAGCTTCATATATATATATATATATATATATATTATATATATAGTATATATATATATATATGTGTATATATGTGTATGTGTATGTATGTTCATTTTACATACTACACAATAAAGTGATGTCCATATTAATACTATCATTTCTACAATACAATAACAGCTAGAATATCATATTCTGTTACCCTATCTCATATAACTTTCAATAGAATATTCATTTGACTAATTAAAATAAAAAAAATTTTTTTTAAACTATCAGATAATTACACAGGTCTTTTACCATTACTAGGCAACCACCTTTACACAATATAAATATAATTTTCACTTCCATCCCATTGGATTTTAACTTCAGTTATAATAATTTTATACACTTCATATACTAGCATTTGTACAGTACCACACCAATACCTTTCTTCTTCAACCTCTATCATTTTATCATCACTTATGATTATAAATTTCAACCTTATATGTTAATCCCAATAAATTGACAGTTCTTTTTTCAATAATAGAGATTTACTGATCTAGACAATAAATTTTATCATTTAAATAAATTTAATTGTTACAGTCAGGTTCATTAATAAGATATTAGTCATTACTACAATTAAACAAAGTTTATAACTTCACAAACAAAAATTACATTAATTTCGGAACACACTGACATCCTGTCAAGTTTAGCTGTCGTTAAATCATCTCCTGTGACATCAGCCATTTGGTCTGTGTCGTCGTTTCAACTGACAAGTACCACGTGAAAGTATTCGAGCTTAAGAGACATGTAGTCCCTAAAGTAAATTTTAATTTAAAACCAATTCCATTGTCATCGACCTAGACTCTCAACATTATTAAATGTAACATGTGATACATCTTTAAACCAACACATGGAAGTCTTATAGACACCATATTGTTAGCACCAAATACCAAAGGCACTGAAGATGATCTGTAGAGATTGAAAACGTTCTGCCATAATTTTAAATGTTGACACTTTTTTAAAAAGTTTTTAAGTACTTGTATGTTTTTATACCAAAATACACAATTGTGAAGTGTTTTAACTTCTGTGTTTTTTTTTTGTATATTTTTTTCTTATTTCCCATACACGTATCGTATACACGATCGTATTTTTTGCTATATATATATATATATATATATATATATATATATATATATATATATATATATATATATATACCCTTTTTCAAAGTAAAACACTTGCACGTCACGATTTATATAAAGTGACGTCACTTGTATTTAAAATTTCCAGAACATCAACCTTAAAATTCAATTTTTCCTAACACAGCTAATAATACGAAACCCATACGGAACTGCTCGATCTTTCATAGGCGCCAACATGGTATTCTAATAAGAAAAATGTAATCGTGATTACATTCAGAATTTTTGAATTATATTGAATAAATATACAAAAACATTTCTTATTATCAATAATTTAAATTTTATGCAACAATTGTTTTAAGTTTAATTATCCAAAAAAAATAATATTAATTAAATATATTACACAATCGTACGCCATTGATACGGAAATAGTTCATGTTTCAATAATATGAAGCTGCGTTGGCAAGCATGAGACAGTCACAATGCAGTGTTGTCACTAATTTATAACCTTATACTAAGTTTATTTATGTTTACCTTTCTGTGTTTTGATCAATTTGGTACGCAAAAAATATATAACTTTAATAAATTGTATTTATAAATACATAAATTAATATAATATAGCTTGCATTATTATATTTGTGTGTACTAAAATGCCTAAACAACTTAATAGTCGTTGTCGAGAACTGGTTGCTTGTTTAATAGATTATTTTGAACAAGAGCGAATTAATGGTGGCCCTTTTTTACCATTGAATGCTGTAAGAAGAGAGGTAATTTAAAGAATTTAAAATATATAATTTTGTATTACAATGTTTTATTATGTATTTTAGCGTGTTGCAGCAGCCTTAAAACTAAGTTTATCTACTGTTAGTACCATTTCTCAAGCTGTTAAAAGTAATGAAGTTTTAAAATCACCTCCTAAAAAACGGTATCACAAAAAGACTAAAACTAATACAGAAGAGTTGAATGTTAGTGGTATCCGTGATGTTATTTACGACATGTACAAAACAAGTAAGAATTTTAAAAAATTAACAAATATAGACAGAACAAATGTATTTAAGAAATGTTTATTAATTATAATCTATCTTTGTAGAAAAACATGTAACTTTAGAATCATTAAGAGACAACTTGGTTAAGAAACAGATGTTTGATGGTTCCACTACATCATTATGGAGGGTATTAAAGCAATTAGGTTTTAGGTGGCAAAAAGATTCACCAAGGCGTGGACTTATGGAACTACCTACTATAGCAGTAAAGAGAACCTTATTTTTAAGACATTATATTGAAGAAAAGGAAGCATGTTTGTATAAGTTTGTTTTCATTGATGAAACATGGATCTTCCAAAATGGAACAATATGTCGTTCATGGCAAAATGAAGACAAAAGAAGTGTCAGAACCATAAAAACAGATGGTAAAAGGTTAGTCACATTAGGCAATTCTTTAAATATGTATTATTATTATCAGCATTGGGTTTATTAAGTTTATAAAACCTTTTGAGTTTTTTTACAGATATATTATAATCAATGCTGGTAGTGAGGATGGATTTAATAATGGGGCACAAGCGATATATTCCTCAAATAACAAAATATCTGATTACCATGGGGAAATGAATAAAGATAACTTTCTACACTGGTTTGAAGAGCAGTTGTTAAAGAACTGGGAACAACCTTCGATAATTATTATGGACAATGCTCCATACCATAGCATGTTGCTACATAAAATGCCAAATTCAAGCTCGACTAAAGCTCAAATACAAGAATGGCTAACTAAGAAAAACATAAATTTTTCAGTTAAAATGTTCAAATGTGAACTTCTGGAAATAGTTAAACAGTAAGTGTCTTACATGCATGCTAATAAAATATAAAATTAAACATTCATATTAAATTTTGCACATATAAATGAGAATTATTATGTTTTAGAAATAAGCCACCTCATGTGTATATAATAGACCATTTAGCTGAGCAATATGGACACAAAGTACTACGTCTTCCTCCCTATCATTGTATTTTCAACCCTATTGAACTTATTTGGGGCATTTCCAAACAATATTACAATAGGCACATTGGTAGAGATGGCAATACAGAACAAGATTGTTTGAATATGTGGTCTGAAGCACTCGAAAAAATTACTTCTCAAACCTGGAAGAATGCTATACAACATTGTGAAAAGGAAATAAAAAATGGTATGAAAGAGAAAGAATACTTGATAGACTGGAGGTAGACCCCATTATAATTAACACTGACAACCAAGACAGTGATGATATTGATGACAGTGACTGAAGTTATGATGAGGATAAACTAATGTTGGTTTCTTTTTTTAACTTAGGTACTATTCTTTCTTATTATAGATACTCCTTGCTTAATCTTACTTTTTTTAGTTTTGACTGACTTTTAGTCAGTCAAGTTCATATATATATATATATATATATATATATATATATATATATATATATATATATATATATATATATATATACTTATTTATCTACTTTAAAAGATAATTTATATTGTAGCCTCTTACCATTTATCTTGAATTATCTATAAACTATAAATTTTGAAGAAATTATACATTTCTAGTTAAATAGAATTAGTTAAATAGAAAGTTATTGGACACAATAGACGGATATAATGGAATGGATTCTAGAGGACATAAAAATATGAAAGAGGAGTTTAGACATTAAACAACCAAACATAGAACAATTATTAAGAAAGGTCTTAACAAAAGCTCACAAAATGGCAGAATCAATTAGAAACAATGTAAGGTTAATTATAATGTTTAGGTGTATAGGCAATTTTAGATGAAGTTCTTAAGAGGTCCAAATAAATTATAGAATATAAGTATAATACAAATATGTTAAAATGAATGTAAGAATGTGGTAAGGAATACCTTGTGTAAGCATGTGCACTTGGTAAGAATGTATGAGGAGTGCATGGATACTAACTCTGTTTTAGATAATATTGCAAGCTATTTGGAAGAAACTTCAATTACCAAATCAATACATCAGGAGGAAATTAATGAGTTTGTAAGAGGGAAGGTAGAGAAGACAAATGTGATCTAGGAAAAAGCCAAAGTCTTTAGAGGTGAAACTTAATAAACTTCATGGACGAAAGTATAACCAAAATGGAACTGATTATTAAATTTGAATAACAATTTTTGTAGGTCACATTTATTTTTGTTTGTGCAATGTATTAATATAAAATTATGTGTATGCATACTTAGATTAGGTCTGAATTTGAAAACCATGTAATGATGTTATTTATAAACTATTTATAAGTTATATTAAAGTTATATTTTTAATTGGGATGTACTGGGTCCTAGGCAAGGTTTAGAGGGGTTTTTCCTTTGCCATTGCACCAATAAGACCTTCCCCTCCTTTGATTTCCCAGATTTCTAACAAAATAAAGAATTTTTAAAAAAGCTATTTAGTGTTTTATTTAATATTCAATAGTTATTTCCAGTAAACATTTGCTTTATTTTGTCCAAAAAAATTTTTACAGCACTCAATTCAAAATATGTTTTTATTATCATACATGCATGTATGGTGAAATTCTCATTCATTCTGGATCAGAAAACAGCTGAACTTCAAATGCAGGTCTTTGGTCTTTAATGTATGTTGAGATAATGTTTGAAGAAAACTCTAAGATACTATGTTTCTTCATTGCAAGATTAACTGAACTGGCTCTATGTTTTCCATAATACAAAACCATTGACTCATCCAAGTTTTGGTGCTAAATCGAGAAATTTTTGATTCATTACATCAATCAGAGGTTGAACCTTTGAAAATTGGTTCTGTGTATCCAATTTTACATTGTCACAACAATTAGTATTCTGTATAAATTTGAAACGGTTTCTAGACATGACATTAGATACAAGGTCGTGAGTAGAATCAGGGATTTCTCCCAGTAAATATATCGCCTAAGAACACTCATATATCCACTATATAATAAAATTCCAATAAAACACTTAATTTCGTTTGTTATAATATCGCATTTATGGTTATGTAAATTGGCATACATATTCGAAAATTCAACAAGCATCTGAATAACTTTATCATCAAAAAATAGGAAAAAAGTATCTGGGGAAATGATGTTTTTTGGACCTTCTCTTGTACTCTAATTTAAAATCTTGCTATGTATATCTCTCTTGGTCCATCAATCATTTTTGCGGCGTTTGTTCACATTTTTACTGTAGGAGCTACTTGTTTTTTAAAGTGTGGCAAAGGCATGTCGTCTTTATCTTTATTAATATCGCATTTGGTATGGGTTTTTGGACCATTTATGATTATCTCTGCCTGTACTTGTAGTTGATTTGCTGGCAAGTTACATATTTCTACATCTCTTTCCCATCTTTTGGCGGAAAAATAATTATGTTATCAGGAAGATCATTATCTGACAAATTTTCTATCTCTTCCATTAACTCACTTCAAATCAAAGGTTTTGTCCAGTAGGTATCTAAAAAAATATTCATACTTAGTATAGCGAAAAAGGCCACCCTTATTTATAAAGAACTTTTTTAACCATTTAAACAATATATTATATTTACCTTTTGTCAGTCATGTTTGGAAACAGTCTTTCAGGTAACCTCCAAAATTATGTCCAAACTCCAGATTTATAAAAGAATTATTAATTTTTTTTAATAAAATGGTTTTTGCTACACGAAACAACACGCGCCATCTTTTAATAACTAGCAATATTATTAAATTAAAGACATATTTGTAACGAGCTCGATTAAAAGAACGGTGGCCTTAAATGGGTTAATTGACTTTAATATCCCTTCCAGATTTATTCGGATATTTTCAAATTTTACAGTCATTTTTCATAGGCATAGTTTTGCTAATTTCATAATGCAAATTGATTAGGTTCTCCTGAATGTTATCCAACACATTTCTGAAATCTTATAAATCAGTTACGCTTTTTGTCCATTTTACATATTCTCAATTCTGTATATTCAATTCACAATATTCCTTCTTTTTTATTTCCTTTTTATCACATAGGTTCTCCAAGTCCTTTTAATGTCACAGTAAATTAACCCTAATTTAGATGCAGTATTACATAATAAAAGTTATTAATTTATTTATTTCCTCAGTATTTGAGGTTTAAATGTATTTAAAATTATACATTTTTATGTGATCTTTTATAGTTATGAAATTATGAAAATTTGAAAATTTTCCATTTTAAAAATCCAATTGACGTGCATTCCTTAATATTTGACATTTTAAAAATTCCTCACTTATTAACTATTCTGATGTTTTGGCAACGCTGTGGGGTTTTGACGTCGTAAATCTTGAATGACGTGCAAGCTTTTTTATCTGAAAAATACTGTATATATATATATATATATATATATATATATATATATATATATATATATATATATATATATATATATTAAGAACAATGTATTAATTCTTTCTCTATACCGATATCGTTCTCTCTTTATAGCGATAACTTTTTTAGCGTTCAATAGCTGATGACAAATGTGTTATTGTATTTAAAGTTCAGACTACCTGAGTCACGAATGAAAAGGTCATTGTTCAGCGGTTGTTTTGTTTTGCGTTTAAGGAATGCGGCATACACTCTTTCTTATCAGAGGGTTAAGTGAGGTTTATTGTTCGGGCGGCGTAATTAACTGTTATCACACAGATGTTGTCATCTATTGACGACTTTTAATTTCCAGTTTGAGTTGCGTCTTAGTGTGCCAACAGTCAACATGTTTTCAAAAAAGCGTAAAGTGCTCTCGATGGAGGAAAAACTATCGATAACTCGAGCAATAGAGAAAGGTGAAAAGCAATCGGATGTCGTTCGCCGGAAGTGGCTGTCTCAGTCAACTGTGGCTACGATATGGAAGGACAGAAAAAAGTGGCTTAAAGCGGAGATGGAGGGCGGTAGCAGGAAGAAGTTGCGGAAACCTCAGCACGAAGATTTAGATCGCGCTATGCTTCAGTGGTTCCAGCAGCAGCGTATGAACCATATTCCACTTTCTGGGCCTGTGGTCAGGACAAAAGCTGAATTTTTTGCAACTGAACTTGCGGCACAAGATCAACTATGGCCAAATCAGGGTTAACAAAAACGTCTTGGAAGAATAAAAATGTCAGAAATGTGTGTATAATAAGTAAGTGTTTGTGATTGTAAAGTAATTTTTTAAAAATTTTAAATATAGGAATAAGTTTTATGTAAAAATATGACAGACTGTGATAAGTTTTATCGACATGGTAGAAAATCATTGATGATCCAACCTCATTAAGTTTCTCCCTGATGAAGGACATAACCATGTCCGAATGTCCGAAAGCTCGGAATAAAAATTTAAAAGAGTACACGTATCATTTTTATTGCTGCAAACCCAATATTGAAAATTTACTTATATATATATATATATATATATATATATATATATATATATATAGACAAGGTAGTCCAAAGTTTTTTGACTAGTTTGGAAAAAATATGTAAATACTTTTTTCTTTTTGGGTGTGGTAGTCAATAAAAAATAGAGCTTTGCTAAGGCGTACTATTTATTCTGAATTCCGAGCTTTCGGTGGTTATTTGCCACCTTTATCAAGGTCTACAATGAAAATTACTGTGTTATAACATTAGGCTGATGTAATATAAAAGTTATAAAAACTTACCAGAAAGTAAGATTCATAGCATATAAAACACAACGTTAAATAACATAATGTGATCTGAATTATTGAAGGCATTAAAAATTTTAAAAACTTTAAAATACTTAAAAATTAAATTTAAAAATAAAATTTAAAATACTTAAGAATTTTTAAGTATTTTAAAGTTTTTAAAATTTTTAATGCCTTCAATAATTCAGATCACATTATGTTATTTAACGTTGTGTTTTATATGCTATGAATCTTACTTTCTGGTAAGTTTTTATAACTTTTATATTACATCAGCCTAATGTTATAACACAGTAATTTTCATTGTAGACCTTGATAAAGGTGGCAAATAACCACCGAAAGCTCGGAATTCAGAATAAATAGTACGCCTTAGCAAAGCTCTATTTTTTATTGACTACCACACCCAAAAAGAAAAAAGTATTTACATATATATATATATATATATAATATATATATATATATATATATATATATATATATATATATATATAGTAGTTTTGAGTTTCTTGAACCGTATTATATTTAATATAAAATTAATGTTTCTTGGGTTTAGGTTCAATAAAGATATGTTACATGTGGAACTAGATTTTATTTTCCATTGCAATCAATCAACGTTTCGGCAGGAAACCCATGCCTTTGTCAAGATTCTAAAATGTAATAAAATCCACAAGGAAAAATTCCTGTAGCTGGCTGTATACCACGTATAACAAAAAGAGGTTAATCTTTGTAAATGGGTATATTTATTTAAAAAACCCTTAAAAGGGCCACATCAATAAAACAAACGTTTTCGGACCACACAGTCCATCATCAGGTTATTAAAATCGAAAATACCTAAAAATAAGTATAAACCATTTAGTTAAAACAAACGAGATTGTGAAATTTTGACTATGGTTGAAAAGCAAAAGATGGTTATACTTACTAGGTCATAATGCCTGAGCCACCAAAATATTAGGGTAAAAAACCCTTTAAATTACATTTAGTTATGAAATGTTGTACATTGTGTTATAAAATAACTGTGATGTTCAGTATTAAATTAAATTTGACTATAGGTAACACATGGCTCAATTGGGTTCCAGAGCCGGGTGAGAGGGAACCTCTGCACTCGGAGAACAACGTGGAACTGATTGACAAGATACTTTTGAAGGATGAAGATAACAGAATGTCAATGCAACAAAAACTATAAAAGTTGTACATAGTATTACTACAGCCAAAAGATTCAACAAGTTTTGATGATTTTAAAAAATAACAACAATCTAGGTGTTGGGATTTAAAAACTTTTTATTTATTAATTTAGGGTATAAAAGATGTCAAATCAATGATGGTTTTATAGTCATGATTAATAGAATAACCTGTGCCTTAGGCAACTTATGTTGCTTTTCGTCGTATGGAATGTGGTCTAAAGTGTATTTAATTTTGGGTTAGCTTGTATTTATGAAATTTATCCTTTTATGTTTAACACATCTAGGACAAGGTAAAAATTAAATAACAAATATTTGAAGCTAATATCAGACCTCATATTTAAATGACTTTATTTAAGAATGCTCCTATGGTGAAAAATTAATAAAATTAAGTTTAGTAAGATGGAAATCTACAGGCTGAAGAAATTGAAGTAGTAACATATGTGATTGAATTTAAAATTGAAGAGACTGGGTTCCTCAGAGACTAATGAGAATGAAAGTAAAAGAAATGACCGAAGAAAAGGAGAGGGGGGGGTTGAAGGAGAAAAGGAGTTGATCAACAATTAGAGATAATAGGGGTCCTTTATACTTAAAGTATCTAGCACCCTGAACAAAATCTATTTAGGTGGTATTAAATTCAGTTTGTAGAAACCTGAAATTTGTTGTATAAGTGTGCTACTAAGTTGTTGACCGAAAGAAGGTGGACAAAGGTAGATTAGGATTCTTTGTAATATGGTAGATTATGAATTTTAATAAATTGTTAGATAATGTTTGAGTGATTACTAAATTAAAACTATTGGATACATGTTTAATATATGAATTGACCAAGAAATAATGAAAGAGAACAGAATTAACAGGAAAGCGATGTAGAAGTGAAGAGTGGATAAAATAGTGAAATGTTGGTATGATGGATGTGGATGGTTCTGAAGTTAAAATTGGGGTCAGAAATTTGTGAGAGGAAGGTGTGACGATATTGTATAAAATGGGTGTTTGAAGAACCACAAGATTATGTAGGAATAAGGTGTTGACGTTTGTATAGGAAAATTTGTATTGGTTAATACTATACAATTTAACCAATACAAAAGATCCCATCAACTACATGGATCGTAGTGGTGTTTATAAATTACAGTGCTCTGATTGTGATGCTACATATATAGGTAGAACCTGTAGATCACTAACTTCTCGTTCCTTAGAACACACTAAAAAAGAGAACACTTCCACCTTCTCTCAACATCTTGCACAACATAAACATACCCTCAACATCCCAGAAGACGTCTCTTTGTTACATAATATTCCCCAAAAAAATTTTCTAAAATTAGATCTATATGAAGACTTGGAAATAGTCAAAGAAAAACAAAAAAGCCCCAATTGTGTTAATCGCCATGTATCTTTCAACCGTGACTTTCAACCTTTACATCGTCAACTTTTTTCATAGTCCACACTTCACAATACTGTCCTATTTTCTCTGCCTTATTTTCCTATACAAACGTCAACACCTTATTCCTACATAATCTTGTGGTTCTTCAAACACCCATTTTATACAATATCGTCACACCTTCCTCTCACAAATTTCTGACCCCAATTTTAACTTCAGAACCATCCACATCCATCATACCAACATTTCACTATCTTATCCACTCTTCACTTCTACATCGCTTTCCTGTTAATTCTGTTCTCTTTCATTATTTCTTGGTCAATTCATATATTAAACATGTATCCAATAGTTTTAATTTAGTAATCACTCAAACATTATCTAACAATTTATTAAAATTCATAATCTACCATATTACAAAGAATCCTAATCTACCTTTGTCCACCTTCTTTCGGTCAACAACTTAGTAGCACACTTATACAACAAATTTCAGGTTTCTACAAACTGAATTTAATACCACCTAAATAGATTTTGTTCAGGGTGCTAGATACTTTAAGTATAAAGGACCCCTATTATCTCTAATTGTTGATCAACTCCTTTTCTCCTTCAACCCCCCCCTCCTTTTCTTCGGTCATTTCTTTTACTTTCATTCTCATTAGTCTCTGAGGAACCCAGTCTCTTCAATTTTAAATTCAATCACATATGTTACTACTTCAATTTCTTCAGCCTGTAGATTTCCATCTTACTAAACTTAATTTTATTAATTTTTCACCATAGGAGCATTCTTAAATAAAGTCATTTAAATATGAGGTCTGATATTAGCTTCAAATATTTGTTATTTAATTTTTACCTTGTCCTAGATGTGTTAAACATAAAAGGATAAATTTCATAAATACAAGCTAACCCAAAATTAAATACACTTTAGACCACATTCCATACGACGAAAAGCAACATAAGTTGCCTAAGGCACAGGTCATTCTATTAATCATGACTATAAAACCATCATTGATTTGACATCTTTTATACCCTAAATTAATAAATAAAAAGTTTTTAAATCCCAACACCTAGATTGTTGTTATTTTTTAAAATCATCAAAACTTGTTGAATCTTTTGGCTGTAGTAATACTATGTACAACTTTTATAGTTTTTGTTGCATTGACATTCTGTTATCTTCATCCTTCAAAAGTATCTTGTCAATCAGTTCCACGTTGTTCTCCGAGTGCAGAGGTTCCCTCTCACCCGGCTCTGGAACCCAATTGAGCCATGTGTTACCTATAGTCAAATTTAATTTAATACTGAACATCACAGTTATTTTATAACACAATGTACAACATTTCATAACTAAATGTAATTTAAAGGGTTTTTACCCTAATATTTTGGTGGCTCAGGCATTATGACCTAGTAAGTATAACCATCTTTTGCTTTTCAACCATAGTCAAAATTTCACAATCTCGTTTGTTTTAACTAAATGGTTTATACTTATTTTTAGGCATTTTCGATTTTAATAACCTGATGATGGACTGTGTGGTCCGAAAACGTTTGTTTTATTGATGTGGCCCTTTTAAGGGTTTTTTAAATAAATATACCCATTTACAAAGATTAACCTCTTTTAATTCTAAAATGTGTATATATATATATATATATATATATATATATATATATATATATATATATATATATATATATATATATAAGGACAAACAGATATTGTAAAATATGTATATATATTATTGTGATATTTCAAGTCTTGGTGCGCCAAGCAATTAATTAGCTAATTAATTAATTAATTAATTAAAATTATTTAAATGATATGATTATGACTCTATCACACTGTTTAATTCTCTTATCTCAGGGTTAAATTCGTGCTTCAATATCTATGCTATTACATGTGAAAAATAAGGTCCAAAGAATACCGGAATAATAAAAAACACATATGATATAACACTATATATTGAAATAAAAATAATGAAATAATTCACACTCAAATGTTTTCAATCAACAAAATCTCATATAATTATTCTCAAAATTTGTTCTACGTACGTGAACCTTCAAAATTACTGGTACAAACCATATGAGTTGAAATCTCAAAATCCAAATATTATTCCAAATCTCCTAATCAAAATATTTATATCCTTTCTAAATTAAGTGTAAAAATTGTGTTATCAATAAAAGAAAACTGCAGAAAACAAACTATTTCTCTCTGATGATGAGTGGTCCAAATCCATATATCTGGGGAACGCAGTCTCCTGCAAGTTCCTCCGACGTTTTCTATAAATGAGTGTATTGATGTGCTTGCATCAATAAACTCATTTATAGAAAACGTCGGAGGAACTTGCAGGAGACTGCGTTCCCCAGAGATCCTACCACCAAACCCAATTATGTTTCACTTCCTTATCACCATGAGAGTCTTTCTGGAGATATTAGAAATCTAATTAAACGTTCGGTTGAAAACATTCATGTTTCATTTAAAGTACCTAATAACTTGGGTCAGTACATATCCAATTCCAAAGACCCCATCAACTATATGAACCGTAGTGGTGTGTATAGATTAAAATGTTCTGATTGTGATGCTACCTACATAGGAAGAACATGTAGATCATTGTTTTCACGCTCTTTAGAGCACACAAAAAGAGAAAATACTTCCACTTTCTCTCAACACCTTAAAGAACACAACCACACTCTCAATATCCCAGAAGACGTCTCACTTATTCACAACATCCCACAAAAAAACTCCCTCAAATTAGACCTATATGAAGACCTAGAAATCATTAAAGAAAAACAGAGAAGTCCAAATTGTGTCAATCGCCATGTTTCATTTAATCGAGACTTTCTTCCGCTCCACCGTCAATTATTCTCATAACTTATTATCAAACTTACTTCTTCTTTATTATTTAAATTCTCATCCTTCTCTTATCACCTACTAATCATCCTTAGCCCCCTCAAACTTTGTTCAATATATCCAACTCCTCACTTCTTTCTCTTTTTTCCTCACTTCTGTCTAGGCATTCAAACTTCAAATCTGACCTAATAACCAATATTCTCCATGCTCCTTCCCAACAAAAATAATTTCAGAGCACTTCATGCCTCATTCTTTCCAAAAACAATTTTCATTAATATACACCATCACCCACTCAATCACACATCTTCACCTTTTCATACTGCGTTTTTCATTATCATTTACAACTTCTTTTCACTCATCCAATTTCCCTCAGGGTTTGGTTTTCGGGTCTCTGTGGTCCTCAGTCTTTTGTAGTTTTCCCATTCATCTTCATAATAACATTTAAACATCACACATCTTTAGTAAACTTGACAGATCCACCTTAAACACAATTACTCTTACATTTCCACATATTGTCACAATACACTCCATAAGCCTGTAAACTTTTCACCTACCTACACTCTAACTTATAACTCATCCTTTTTACTTTTATATTTCTTAGGTACCAAATGTTTCTTTTAACATATAGGGCCTTTTGTTTTCTTGAGTTATAACTCGAGCAATGTAGGAACAATATCACACCTAACCATCTTTCAGCCATCATATTTCTTTCAGTCTGGCATACTTGCCCACATACACAAACAACCTACCATCTTTACTTTACACACATAACCAGTAATTCATGTTTACTTACTTATAACTTAAAAATCTATTTTATTTATCTTTACTAGGTACCAAATGTAGTTTTTTGACATAAAGGGCCTTCTATACTTAAGTTTTAAGTTGAGTACTACATGAACACCATATTATGATCACATTCTTGTCACATTTACATTTCAACTCAATAACAGATCTAAACACACTTCCACCTATTACATCAATACTCAATAATATATCTTTTAGGACCCATCTTCCCACATGTGTCTTTTTACCATTTTCTAGGTACCAAATGTCTCACAACATACAGGGCCTTTTGACAAAATCTCTAGCTTAAAATAAATATATCCTTACACATGTATAGTTGGTTGCCTATCAATCCCACAAAATTTCATAAATTCTAGTTGACCTACATTAATTTTTAAAAAACCAATTTTCAATGTTACAAATATACCTATCTGATTAATTTACAATACAGATTACAATATTGATGGTTGATACTGTTACATTATTATAATTTTAAATTTTTTTAATTTTAAATAAGGCTGACATCTGTCAATTTTAGACAACTACCATAAGTTACACTGACTGCTCTGACACAACATCCGTCCTAACTTGTCAACAATGTCATTATAATCAGTTGTTATCAACAGGTCCTCGTAGGCACTTCGTCTCAGGACCATTTTACTCATGTAGAGTCATACGCCGCCATGTTACCTATCCAACGGTAACTTAACCATCACAAACTATAAAAACTAATAATGTAAAATAATGTCAAATTTATAACTTTTAAGGGGTTTTTACCCATATATTTTGGTGGCTACTAGCATGTACAACCGTAAGTATTAACCACATTTTGCTCTAACCTTTGTCAACATTTTCATTTAACGTTCTTTTTAATTAAAGTGGTTATATACTTTCAGGTTTGCACTGATGATGGATTGTTTAATCCGAAAACGTTTTGCAATGTGTTTGTGATAGCCCGTTTGAGGCAATTTTATATACCTTTTATAAAGGATTTTAACAATTTTTTTATTTGTAAATAAGTTTTAGGAAATTTTATAATTATAGGTAAAAATTTGTTTGTTATCGAAATGAAAAAATGGGAGAATTGTGACGAGCTTTGATTGGCGGAGATTAAAAAAGGTGGGATAGGTATGTAGGAATGAAAGTTTAGCTAGATTGTTGAGAGAGAAAAGATAGTCAGTTGGTTTCCAAGGGTGCAAGGCGAACGGCCGTTGTTCTCGAGTTTTTTCCCAGAGGTAGGAAGCAGTAGCAGTGAAAGTTTGTGAGTTTTCGTGTAGTTAGTGTATCTGACAGAAGCTGATCCAGTAAAAGATTGTAAGTTATATTTTTACTTATATTCCAAGAGTCACTGTTCAGGCCAACGAGAGATTCAGTTTATCGTAAAGAAAAGATATTCCAAGAGTCATTTTTAACTCAGGCCAACGAGAGATTCAGTTTATTGAGAGAAGAAGAAGCTAGCATAATTTGAACGATTCGTGCATTTAAAGGAGATCATTAAGGACGATAAACTTGCAATAATTTGTTGTGATATTGCTGATTACCTAGGGAGCGGCTGAGAGTAGATAATATAGTCTACAAGGAACAAGGATTTGGACCACTCATCATCAGAGAGAAATAGTTTGTTTTCTGCAGTTTTCTTTTATTGATAACACAATTTTTACACTTAATTTAGAAAGGATATAAATATTTTGATTAGGAGATTTGGAATAATATTTGGATTTTGAGATTTCAACTCATATGGTTTGTACCAGTAATTTTGAAGGTTCACGTACGTAGAACAAATTTTGAGAATAATTATATGAGATTTTGTTGATTGAAAACATTTGAGTGTGAATTATTTCATTATTTTTATTTCAATATATAGTGTTATATCATATGTGTTTTTTATTATTCCGGTATTCTTTGGACCTTATTTTTCACATGTAATAGCATAGATATTGAAGCACGAATTTAACCCTGAGATAAGAGAATTAAACAGTGTGATAGAGTCATAATCATATCATTTAAATAATTTTAATTAATTAATTAATTAATTAGCTAATTAATTGCTTGGCGCACCAAGACTTGAAATATCACAATAATATATATACATATTTTACAATATCTGTTTGTCCTTATATATATATATATATAATATATATATATATATATATATATATATATATACATTTTAGAATTAAAAGAGGTTAATCTTTGTAAATGGGTATATTTATTTAAAAAACCCTTAAAAGGGCCACATCAATAAAACAAACGTTTTCGGACCACACAGTCCATCATCAGGTTATTAAAATCGAAAATGCCTAAAAATAAGTATAAACCATTTAGTTAAAACATGAATGTTTTCAACCGAACGTTTAATTAGATTTCTAATATCTCCAGAAAGACTCTCATGGTGATAAGGAAGTGAAACATAATTGGGTTTGGTGGTAGGATCTCTGGGGAACGCAGTCTCCTGCAAGTTCCTCCGACGTTTTCTATAAATGAGTTTATTGATGCAAGCACATCAATACACTCATTTATAGAAAACGTCGGAGGAACTTGCAGGAGACTGCGTTCCCCAGAGATCCTACCACCAAACCCAATTATGTTTCACTTCCTTATCACCATGAGAGTCTTTCTGGAGATATTAGAAATCTAATTAAACGTTCGGTTGAAAACATTCATGTTTCATTTAAAGTACCTAATAACTTGGGTCAGTACATATCCAATTCCAAAGACCCCATCAACTATATGAACCGTAGTGGTGTGTATAGATTAAAATGTTCTGATTGTGATGCTACCTACATAGGAAGAACATGTAGATCATTGTTTTCACGCTCTTTAGAGCACACAAAAAGAGAAAATACTTCCACTTTCTCTCAACACCTTAAAGAACACAACCACACTCTCAATATCCCAGAAGACGTCTCACTTATTCACAACATCCCACAAAAAAACTTCCTCAAATTAGACCTATATGAAGACCTAGAAATCATTAAAGAAAAACAGAGAAGTCCAAATTGTGTCAATCGCCATGTTTCATTTAATCGAGACTTTCTTCCGCTCCACCGTCAATTATTCTCATAACTTATTATCAAACTTACTTCTTCTTTATTATTTAAATTCTCATCCTTCTCTTATCACCTACTAATCATCCTTAGCCCCCTCAAACTTTGTTCAATATATCCAACTCCTCACTTCTTTCTCTTTTTCCTCACTTCTGTCTAGGCATTCAAACTTCAAATCTGACCTAATAACCAATATTCTCCATGCTCCTTCCCAACAAAAATAATTTCAGAGCACTTCATGCCTCATTCTTTCCAAAAACAATTTTCATTAATATACACCATCACCCACTCAATCACACATCTTCACCTTTTCATACTGCGTTTTTCATTATCATTTATAACTTCTTTTCACTCATCCAATTTCCCTCAGGGTTTGGTTTTCGGGTCTCTGTGGTCCTCAGTCTTTTGTAGTTTTCCCATTCATCTTCATAATAACATTTAAACATCACACATCTTTAGTAAACTTGACAGATCCACCTTAAACACAATTACTCTTACATTTCCACATATTGTCACAATACACTCCATAAGCCTGTAAACTTTTCACCTACCTACACTCTAACTTATAACTCATCCTTTTTACTTTTATATTTCTTAGGTACCAAATGTTTCTTTTAACATATAGGGCCTTTTGTTTTCTTGAGTTATAACTCAAGCAATGTAGGAACAATATCACACCTAACCATCTTTCAGCCATCATATTTCTTTCAGTCTGGCATACTTGCCCACATACACAAACAACCTACCATCTTTACTTTACACACATAACCAGTAATTCATGTTTACTTACTTATAACTTAAAAATCTATTTTATTTATCTTTACTAGGTACCAAATGTAGTTTTTTGACATAAAGGGCCTTCTATACTTAAGTTTTAAGTTGAGTACTACATGAACACCATATTATGATCACATTCTTGTCACATTTACATTTCAACTCAATAACAGATCTAAACACACTTCCACCTATTACATCAATACTCAATAATATATCTTTTAGGACCCATCTTCCCACATGTGTCTTTTTACCATTTTCTAGGTACCAAATGTCTCACAACATACAGGGCCTTTTGACAAAATCTCTAGCTTAAAATAAATATATCCTTACACATGTATAGTTGGTTGCCTATCAATCCCACAAAATTTCATAAATTCTAGTTGACCTACATTAATTTTTAAAAAACCAATTTTCAATGTTACAAATATACCTATCTGATTAATTTACAATACAGATTACAATATTGATGGTTGATACTGTTACATTATTATAATTTTAAATTTTTTTAATTTTAAATAAGGCTGACATCTGTCAATTTTAGACAACTACCATAAGTTACACTGACTGCTCTGACACAACATCCGTCCTAACTTGTCAACAATGTCATTATAATCAGTTGTTATCAACAGGTCCTCGTAGGCACTTCGTCTCAGGACCATTTTACTCATGTAGAGTCATACGCCGCCATGTTACCTATCCAACGGTAACTTAACCATCACAAACTATAAAAACTAATAATGTAAAATAATGTCAAATTTATAACTTTTAAGGGGTTTTTACCCATATATTTTGGTGGCTACTAGCATGTACAACCGTAAGTATTAACCACATTTTGCTCTAACCTTTGTCAACATTTTCATTTAACGTTCTTTTTAATTAAAGTGGTTATATACTTTCAGGTTTGCACTGATGATGGATTGTTTAATCCGAAAACGTTTTGCAATGTGTTTGTGATAGCCCGTTTGAGGCAATTTTATATACCTTTTATAAAGGATTTTAACAATTTTTTTTGTGATATATGGTATACAGCCAGCTACATGAACTTAGTTTCCTCGTGGAATTTTATTTACAAATAATATTTTTCTACAATTCTTAAAAACTAACAAAAACCTCTTTCTAAAATCTATTCTATTGTCCTTAATCACTGCATTAATGTATTTGGAAAACCCGGTTCAATTGTCTTTGGATTTCACTTAAAATTATGCGGGTCACTCAAGTATATTATAACAAAGAAAATAATTTATGCATAGCTTACATTTTGTTTAATACAGGTAATCCAAAAATTTAAAGACTTTCCTTCTTCGAAATGTTTGTTGGTCATTATCCTACTTATCTGAATTATTTTAATGTTTTTGAACTTTGAAATATTTTAATCAAACCAATATTTTTCTCGATTTTACATATCATAACAATATATATGACTTACCAAAACGTAAAACGTGACACAGACATTAACGAACTGACATGTAAAAGTTGATATCTGATATCTCATTGTTTACTGTCATTAGTATATAATTATTTTTATATGGGCGTATCGTTGATGTTTTTGAAAAAGGTAAGGTGGAGATATGTTATGAGCTTTTTATGAGTTATATTATTATTGTTTAAATCAGATTGAAATATATTTTATTTAGGTTTTGTGTATCTTTTTTGTCATTTATTGGGTTGGTGTTTCTTTTTATTTCTATTGATTCGTATATCTCCCTCTTCTTTTTGTTTTTTTCTGTTTTTAAAATTTTGATGTTTTCAAAGTCAAATTTATGCTTCTTCCCGCTTTCATGTTTTGTGAGCGCAGTGACGTTGTTCTTGTCGTATTTGTGAGAACGAATTCTGGATTGAAGCAGTTGACTGGTTTGACCGATATAGACACCTTCACAGTTTGTACATGGTATCTCGTAAACAACATGTGATTTTTTAAGTTTTGGAGTTTGTGTTTTTAGTTTTGTGAAGTATTTATTTAAGAGGTTGTTGCCTTTGTGGGCCACTGTTATATTATGTTTAGCTAAAATATTTGTTAGTTGTTCGGATAAACCTTTTATATATGGAGGAGTTGTATAAAAGGTTTTGATACTGTTGGGTTTGTTGTTAGTTGTATTGTTATAAAATTTATTGAGTCTTGATTTGAAAATAGTTTCGATTAGATTTTATAACAATACAACTAACAACAAACCCAACAGTATCAAAACCACTTATACAACTCCTCCATATATAAAAGGTTTATCCAAACAACTAACAAATATTTTAGCTAAACATAATATAACAGTGGCCCACAAAGGCAACAACCTCTTAAATAAATACTTCACAAAACTAAAAACACAAACTCCAAAACTTAAAAAATCACATGTTGTTTACGAGATACCATGTACAAACTGTGAAGGTGTCTATATCGGTCAAACCAGTCAACTGCTTCAATCCAGAATTCGTTCTCACAAATACGACAAGAACAACGTCACTGCGCTCACAAAACATGAAAGCGGGAAGAAGCATATATTTGACTTTGAAAACATCAAAATTTTAAAAACAGAAAAAAACAAAAAGAAGAGGGAGATATACAAATCAATAGAAATAAAAAGAAACACCAACGCAATAAATGACAAAAAAGATACACAAAACCTAAATAAAATATATTTCAATCTGATTTAAACAATAATAATATAACATCATAAAAAGCTCTTAAGTCATAACATATCTCCACCTTACCTTTTTCAAAAACATCAACGATACGCCCATATAAAAATAATTATATACTAATGACAGTAAACAATGAGATATCAGATATCAACTTTTATATGTCAGTTCGTTAATGTCTGTGTCACGTTTTACGTTTTGGTAAGTCATATATATATATTTTACAATATCTGTTTGTCCTTATATATATACACATTTTAGAATCTTGACAAATGCAAGTGTTTCCTGCCGAAACGTTGATTGATTGCAATGGAAAATAAAATCTAGTTCCACATGTAACATATCTTTATTGAACCTAAACCCAAGAAACATTAATTTTATATATATATATATATATATATATATATATATATATATATATATATATATTGTTATGATTGTTTATTTTGAGTTCAAACTTAGTTTATTGAGCCAATAAAAAAGAATTATAACTTATTTGTTATCAAAAGTAAAATAATCCTTATATTACCTGTGTTCGATGGATTCAAAAGATTTTCTAGTTGTCTTTTATCGGGATAGAGAAGAAAAGGATAAGAATACAAATATATTATATTACAAAGATTTACGTTTCTTTATTTTATATGAACGAATAAAACAATTATTAAATTCTGTCGTTATCTTATCAATCAGCATACAAGAAAATAAATCAAATTATTATGATAATAAGATTATAAAGCTACATACATTTATATTACGTGAAAAACCAATTTTACTTAAAATTTTCTTTACTTGAAAAAAGAAACCACAAAACTTTAAACTTTTGATTAGCCTAACAAAACCTCAGTTCTTAAATTTTAATGATAATGACCATGATGTCGAAACGATCCTTCACAGATATAAAATTCAATTGTACAAACACTTATAATTTATTTTCTTCTTGAGTTGTATGTTGGAACATACCCAGAAAAGTCCAGTCTCCTCAAATATGTCATCTCCCCTCTTTGGCATCTCGGCTCCTTCTTTACGTCTCTGCAAACCTCCTTCAGACTACACAAAAAACACCTGATTCACTTCTCCAAACTCCGCTACTTATTTATGACACCAGGACCTCCTTTTGTCAACTTGCTGCCGTAAGAATACTTTCGCATATACTTTATAAAATGCCCACGGTAGATACAACGACCTCTTTTAATCCACTTGTTATCTCCTTCTTCAAACTATTCACTTCTTTTCGTTACGCCGGTATCCAAACTCACGAACCACACCCTATCTTGAGACAAACGACTGTTTCCTTTCGATGACCAAAATATGACTAACTTCCCCATTTAAAATTCCCATTTAAAAACGACCGTCCAATCAAAAAGCTTAAATTGTGTTTACCATGATTTTGGAAAAGCCTAATTTCGGTTTCAGAGAAAACTACATAGCTTACTTTAAAATTGTTTTTTTTTTCAATACATCATTTATACATATTTCAAAAGATTAAAATATGGTCATTTAATACTCGACTATACAAACAATGAAAAGATTAACTTACAGGTAAAATGTCTTCTAATTCTAAACAAAGGTTTTTTGATAATTTTGTTTGAAACGGAAAAAGGTCGTTTGCCAAACAAATTTCTATTCTTATCTACACTAAATCTTATCTTAAATTACTATATACAATTTGTTTATATTGATATCTTGAAATTTTATTTCGATGGATTTTTTTTTTATTTTTCTTGGTTGGAAAAGAAAAGGTATGACAAATCCCCGCCTTTGCATATGATAAAAATTACTGAATTATGCAGGGATTTTTCTCTATGCAAAAACAATACCAGCATTTTATTCATAATATTTGTAAACATCTTTGATATTATAAATTCCCCTAAACTTGTCTGATTCTATGTGCTTCAACTCATAACTATTTATCCCATTCTCATTGTTTACTATGTACGGACCCTCAAAAACAGGGATTAACTTTCCGCACACGTTGCTAGGTATGTTGGACACGCGCAATGCTTTCACCATAACCTTCTCACCTTTTTTGAAAGTAACTGGTCTTCTTTTTCTATTTTGGCCTTGCCTCTGGATATATTTTTCGTTTGCTCTCCGCAATCTCCTCTGCACATTTTCCATTATCTGTGTGTATTCCTTTTGTTCTCTATCTTCCCATGGTCTTAGTGGCATTATACCCTTCATTATATATTCTGGGGTCTCTTTCGTTACAGTGCTCGGGATGGTATTGAGATACGTTTCTACTTCGGCGACTTTCCTATCCCATCGTCGATGTTGACCCTCTGTTGTAATCCGTAGAAACTTCGTCACTTCCTGTTGGTATTTATATGGGATCGGATAAGTTTTCGATCGAAAATTTCCTAAGTCTTTCACCTCAAATGAATGTTCATACTCTTTGGCTACTCTGTTTTCTTCATTTATTAAATCTTCATACTTTCTCAATATTATACGCAATTCCTTTTCTTCTCCACATATCAATTTTCTTTCTTTTTCCTCAATTTCTTTACACATATTTATTTTGTATTCTGCCTCCTCCATTTCGCATACTTCTTCAAATACCACTGTTTCAATTGTACCTTTTTCGTCTTCTTTTGTTAATCTTTCTTCTTTTTCTTCTTCTGGGCTTATCTCTTCTTTTGAGGAAACCCACTTTTCACTTTCTTTTGCCAATCTCCTCTTTCTTCTCTGTCCTTGTTTCATTGCCAAATTCATTTCCACCGTTTGTTCTTTGTCTAAATCATTTTTTTGTTTCTCATTTTCCTTTTCCTTTTTCTTGCTGTCCTGTTCTTCTTCTTTTTCCTCTGTGATTTTCATCGTGTTATTTTTAATATCTATCACCACATGTTTTTCTGCCAATTTATCCACTCCTACGATCATATCATGCAACATGTTTGGCATCACAACACATTGTAGTGCATAAAATTTCTTATCCAATCGTACTTTTATTCGTATTCCTTCATTTATCGTTGCCAAAGTCCGTTTATTTGCGCCCACTAAATTTACCTTGGGAATTTTGTAAATCAAATTCATTAAATTAACTTCCTCTATTAGTTTTCTGTTGATCAGTGTAATTTCCGATCCAGTATCAATCATAATTTTAATCGGTGTCTCGTTGATAAAACCATCTACAAATTTCAGATTTGCTCCACTTATTTTGTCCTTATTTTCTGTTAATTTAATAAATTTCTTCGGGTGACAAAAAATTCCTGTTTGTTTCTTTGTCTTTAGTGAGCGCCTTCGTGAAAAGACGCTTGCTGTTCTTGTTCGCTTCTACTTCTGTCGCTTTGTCTCATCCTCATATTCCTCTATGTGTGTGTTGTTGACCGCTCTTCTATTTTCTCTTGGTCTCTCGGACCCGTATCGGTTTCGGCGATTTTCCGGTTCATTCGTTCTATTATTATTTCGGTTTTCCTGATATGTGCGATTGTTGTTTCTATTCTGGTTCTCTCGATATCTGTTTTCGTTCCATTGCCGATTTCTTTGTTCATAATTTACTCTTCCGTTGTCTCTACTTTCGTTTTCCCTCCTCGGGACAAATTCTCTTCTTGTGTACTCTCTCCTAAAGTTTTGTCCTCTATCTCTATAGTCTTGATTTTCTCGTTGTCTATAATTTTCTTGCGTTCTCATTTTTCTTTCTCTTAATTTTGCTTCTCGTATTTGTAAGAATTGACATAAACTGTCAATATCTTTGTAGTTTTGTAGAGTTATGTGATCTTCTAAGGTATCTTCAAAATGTCTGGCTATTAGTTCCACGAGCTGTTCGGACGAATAGTTGTAATGTAAGTGTCTTGCATTGTTGTATAGTTGTAGGGCATATGTTTTTTCTGATATACCTATACTATCCTGGTATCTCCCATTTTGTAATTCCTTGTTTATCTCTATCTGTTGTATTTTCCCCCAGAAATAATTCAGAAATGTTTGTTCAAATGTTTGCCAATTTTGTAATTCTTCTTCTTTGCTATCAAACCATAAACTTGCCTCATCTTTAAGATGGTTCCTTATCGTTTCCTTTGCTGTTTCGAAATTACCGATATGTCGTAATTTCTTTTTTAAATTGTTGATGAAAATTACCGGGTGTAATTTTTTTACGTCCCCGCCAAATTGTGTTTTTATGTCACCCGGACTTTGGATGAGTACCTCTCTCCTGTCTCCCGTCTCTCGTTGTTTTCTGATATCCTCAATTTGTTTTTCTATTTCTTTCTTGTCTTCTTTCATTACATTTTCAAGTTTGCTTTCTAATTCCTCCAAATTATCTTTAATTCTCATTTCTTGTTCTTTCATATCATTTTTAATTTCATTAATCTCTTCTATTTGTTGTATCAGTTCTTTCTTTATCCCCTCAACACATCCTTTAATTTCCTGTTCATAGTTTTCCAGACGCTGCTCTATATTGCTCATTGTTTGTTTTGTTTCCCGTTGGTTTTCTTCCATTTTTTTTTATGTTTCAATTTGGTTTTTCTCTATTGTTTGTGTCAGTATTTGCATCATTGCTAATAATTTTTCCAGCATCCCTGTTTCTTTTCTTTCCTCCATTATTGTAGCATTTCCTTCATTATCCGATCCTTCATCAATAATTGTTTATTCTTCTATCTTATCCTCTTTCCTTTCTTGCGTTTTACTTTGACTCCTTGTGATCGACATGTTCGTTAGATTATTTATCCCCGCCAAATATGAAATTCGAGTAATGTTGCCAAGACGAAAACTTTTCCTCTTATCTCAAACGCAATAAATTCAAATAAATGCAATAAAATTTTAAAACTTTTGTCAGTTGTAAAAATCAATCAAATTATATCATGTAAAAATTTGTACCTAGAAATTTGAAATGTAATGGCATAAAAGCAAATATTATAAACTTTAACCATCGGCAAATAAATTTTCAATCAATCTGCTTTCTTCTGCAATCAAACATGCAATGAAGATATTAGAAGGAGTACAAATACTGTATATTCCAGTGTAGATAGAATTGAAACGAGACAACTAGTGTGGTATGGTCACGTGAAACGAATGAATGAAGATAGATGGCCAAAGAAAGCTTTAAATTACATACCACAACAAAGAAGAAGAAGGGGAAGGCCCTCAGTTGCCTGGGAAGAAAATGTACGGCACATAATGATAGAGCCATCAGAGAAGACGAATGGATGGACAGAAAACGATGGCGATCGGCAGATGCTGTAGGAACCTCGCTTATATATATATATATATATATATATATATATATATATATATATATATATATATATATATATAAATTACTATATACAATTTGTTTATATTGATATCTTGAAATTTTATTTCGATGGATTTTTTTATTTATTTTTCTTGGTTGGAAAAGAAAAAGTATGACAATGTACATATATATATATATATATATATATATATATATATATATATATATATATATATATATATATGGATTATTTGTTTATTGCTAGTTATCCATTTATTGCTAGTAGGATTATTTATGTTCTCTGTGGCTACTTTTGAATATCATAACTTGTCTTAACTATGACTTCCATTTTTATGATTTTTTGGAGATATGGGTTTAATTAAATATTTTTAACACGAATTTGGAGTCCACCTCATTCCACTCATTCTCGATAATCTAAGACATATAAAATAATCAAAAGTGTCAAGAGATTTCCTGATACTAATTGGTTAGTTGAAAGTTTGTCATTTATTTGAGGACCTTCCAAATATTAAGTCCATGACTCGTTTTATTTAACTATTGTCAAGCATGAATGATGAAAATTACATTGGAAATCCATACAGTTATTTTCATAACAATGTTTACTTTATGGAAGAATACTCGTATATCTCAAATAAAACAATTTGATAACAGTTTCTTTATAACTAATCTCATTGGGTATTTAATAATTATATTAACACATTATTCTAGTGTAATTTAGTAGTCTAGCCCTGTATGCCGTTCAAAGTAATATACAATTTCCTCATTCAATGTCCGAGGTAATATGATTTTTTGTACAATAATTACTTTTTACATTATATAAAAACTTAATGGTGAGAAGACATTTTCAATATAAGTGCTTAAAAACACATGGCCTTCTAAAAGTCCTTCAAAGATCTTAATGTCACTTAATAGCACTCTTACTACTTTTTATAACTTACTTAATTCTGACAGTATATAGTGATAATTGAAAGTGTTTAACAAATTAAAAGAGACTTTGAAGACAGATAAAAATATTCAAATAAACCAGATTTTTATGTTATATTTCAGCCTTCTTGACATGTAGTATTATATAAACTAGTTTCAAATTACTGAGATTATCAGCATATCTCACCTGAAATTGTTATCATAGCAGGTAGACAGTTCATAAAGTACCAAAAAAAGAAGGAAATAAATGTTTTGCAAACTAAAGTATGTTGGATATATATTTTTTAATTCAGATAGATACAAACATATGATATACATACTATATAAAACTACACATATGTCCAAAAGTTTGGAATATTGGTATATTTCATCTTTTTATTGATTTTTATATATAAACTCTTCTAAATAGGAAAACATCATTTTGTTTTAATTCTCAACAATACTAAATAAATCTCAAAACCAGATAAACGATATGCAAAAAAATGATTATTCTCTTGGAATGAAAAATACAATGTACAACTAACATTTAAAAAAAAATTAGTGTAGATAAAAATAATTTTTAATAAAACTAATAATTAGTATTTCCACCATTGGCCTGTGTGCATGCCTGTAGGCGATTTGGCATGCTGCCGATTAACTGGTCGAGCTGGGCTTGCGGAATTCTCTCCCATTCTTCACGAGCAGCATCTTTAAGTTCTCGAAGCGTAATAGGGGGATTGTTTCGCTTCTTAATGCGTGTTTTGAGAATGTCCCAAGCATGTTCATAACGTTCATATCGGGGGAATTCGAGGGCCACTGTAATGTAGATATTCCTTCTTCTTCCAGAAAATTTTGTACTGCTGCTGTTCGATGAGAAGGTGCGTTATCATGCATAAACACAAATTCTTCACCTACTGCCCCTCGGAATAGACGTACAACAGGATTTAAAACTTGCTCGATGTACACAGCACCAGTTACTCTTCTCTCCAGAACCAGCAGTGGCGTACGTGTACCACTCATTATACCACCCCAAACCATAATACTGCCACCTTCAAATGGAACACGCGGTTGGGCTGTTTCTAGTCGGGCTTGTCGTCCTGGGCCCTCCAAACCAGTGTTCTTCGCGAATCAGATACCAAGCCAATTTTTGACTCATCAGAGAACATTACGTTATTCCAGTTAGGACCATAATGCACCATTTCTCTAGCCCATTGCAATCTTACTATTTTGTGTTGGTAGGTTAGTTTAGGAACACGTAGCGGTCTTCTACGATACAAATTTACTGCATTTAGTCTGCGTGTTATTGTTTGCCGTGAAATATTCAGTCCTTGAAGCCTAGACATTTCTTTGGATATACCACTTGTAGATTCTAGACGATTTCTACGAGCTATCAATGTTATTTGCCGGTCTTATGCTACTGTTGTACATCGACTTCTACCACTTCTGGGACGATCCTTGACGTCATTTGTATCTTGGAATTTTTTTTAATTTTCGATACAGCACTCTGAGTAACATCAACAATATTGGCGATATAACTTTGACTAAAGCCTTGTTGTAACAAAGCAATTACTCTAGATCTGTCAAAATGAGATATCACGTTTCTAGGCATTTTTAAACGGCTCAATTCAAATTTAAACAAAGACTGAAATAATGTGTAAATACGATAATCAGTTGAATGTGACCAAAATCGTACAAAAACGATTCAATTTTTTTATCATTTTCATTTAAAAACGCTCTAGAATGAACATCAACAACAATTTTAAAATCACCATAGGCGTAGGTATATTATTTGTATGTATTCCAAACTTTTGGACATGTGTGTATATTTATTGGTCATGTTGTTTCAAATGTGTATATTTTAGTCAACATTTTATTAGCTCACATCTTATAAGTTTTTTAAGTACTTATTTACAAGTGTACCCTCGTTAAGATAGGCAAAATGCCCTCACACATAGAATTCAATTTTTTCATTTTTTACGCTCTATGTGATTAAAAACTAAGACTCAGCTCAATTTTAGCCGGTAACCTCCTACCGCTACCTCTAAAAACGTCATTTTTTTGTTTCAATTTTTTTTTGCGTGTTGAATCAATTTCAAAAAATCAAAAATTCATACGCATGGTTGGGACCCTTAAAAAATGTTTATTTTTATAGACCCATAGGTTGGTCCATAGGACCATAGGACCCATAGGTCCATAGGACCCATATCACAGACAATACTGATCAAACAAAAGAGATTAGATGTAGAATAGAAATCGCTAGATCAGTCTTTAATAGAATGCGCAAACTCTTTTGCAATCGTGATATCAATATAAAGTTACGAATACGAATGCTGCGGTGTTGTCTTTTCTACCCTGTTATATGGAGTTGAGGCTTGGACACTAAAACAGTTGACCATAAAAAACATCGAAGCTTTCGAGATGTGGTGCTATAGGCGCATTCTCAGAATATCATGGATGGATCGCGTCACTAACACGCAATTACTCCAAACTTTAGACAAAAGATGCGAAATTCTAAATGAGATAAAAACTAGAAAGATGGAATACTTGGGGCACATTGTGCGAGGTGAAAAGTACGAACTTTTAAGAAACAACATCAAGGGCAAAAGAAGTGTGGGAAGAAGAAAAATATCGTGACTTCGTAATCTACGTGAATGGTTCGGGTGTAGTTCGATTGAACTTTTTAGGCGCGCTGCTAACAAAGTCGCAGTGGCCATGATGATTTCCAATCTCCGCTAGGAGTGGCACGAGAAGAAGAAGATAGGTTGAGTGTACACAACCTAACGCTTTTTTCGAAAAAGCTGTATAATTTTTTTGGGAAGATGGCTGCAAGTCTAGTTTTTTTTAATTTCGTGTATTTAATCGTAAGTTTAAAAACTATATTTTCGATTTTTTCCAGATTTTTCCGCCAGGTGCGCCACATTTAAAAACTAAAAAACTGTTCTTTCGGGGTTTTCTCAAAACAGATCAAATTAAGATTTTTTATGTTATATATAAATTGAAGTAACAGGGTCCTGTAGGACATTCAGAAATTGAGCGAAACACCTTTAAACCCCAAAAAACCATGTTTTTAAAGAGTTCTTAATTTTGCGTTTTTTTTTGTCACTTGCACCCCCTGCTTAAAAACCGCCATTTTTTCATTTTTATTTTTTTGTTGTGGGTTGAAATAAATTTAAAAATTTCACAAAAAATCACGCGCTTTTTACAAAAATCTATTTTTTATAGAACCATATGTTTAGTGTTCATAACCTAAAAATGAATTTTTTAAAAGCTTTAACTTTTCTAATTTTTTTTTCTATTTGGTGTATTTTAATAAAAAAACTCTATTTCTGATTTTTATTAGATTTTTCCGTCAGGTGTGCTAGCTTCAAAAATCCAAAAAACTGTTTTTTTTTGTTAGGGTTTTACGGGGTAAAAAAACTAACATTTTATAGACTTCAAAATAGATGAAATCCAGGTTTTTTATAGTTTATATATAATTTGAAGCAACTGGATAAAGACATTTTAAAATCGGGAAAAACACCTTTAAACCCCAAAAAAAAAACATGTTTTTTTTTTAAGATTTGTAAGGGTTTTTGCGGGGCCAATTATATTTTTTGTTATCTGTATAACCTGAATCAATGCGTCTCCAATTCATATTCAAGAAATATATGAAAAAAAAATTCATACCTCAAGAAGCAAATAAAACAATTGTTTATGCGAAAAACCAGGTTTTCCAGGGTTATTCGAGGGTTTTTCCTGAATTTACTTAAGTTTTTTATCTTTCTACATATAACATGAGACGGGATTTTAGAATACTTTAGAATACATTAAAATGCCAAAGAACACATGAAAACCGGGTTTTCAGCATGTGTTAAAAAATTTCTAGCTTCTCTGAATATGGGAAATGCATCTTTTCGTATTATTTTATATGTTTGAAAACATGCTGCTTAATAATGATGAAAGGTAGAAATTGAGTAAAACCCCCCGAATAACGATTAAAAACATGATTTTTCGCATAAACGATGGTTGTATGTATGGGGTGTAGGGTTCTGTTATAGAGGTAGTATCTTTTATTGGAACGACCACATCGAGCGTCATAGACGGGAGATGGTTCTAGATAACTGGTCCTCATAAAACACCTAACTCTCACTTATGGCTCCACGTGCCACACCCCGGGCAACTGCATTGGTCTGCAGGCTAAACTAAGTGAGGTTAGCCAGATATGACGAAAATTTCACAGAATAATTACAGAATGATACCCTGATGAAGAGCAGCAGCGATCATCAGTACCAGCTAAAGGCGCAAAGGAAATGATCCTAGATCGGCTTGAAACTGGACTACCACAAGCATGACTGGAGCAGTTTGAATGGTTGTGGTACTGCGATGGGGAAGGCAAGGGAAAACGACCCCATAAGAATTTCCTAGAATAGTTATCATGGCAATACACTACGATAACAAAAACATTACTGATCATGGTGATCGGATCCCAAGACCCGGCAGGGGAGGATGCACACAAACAAATAGTAGGGCCTCCCTGGTCGTCAGCAAGCGAAATCCCTACGGCCTAAAATAGGAAGCAAGTCCTCAACACATAAGAATTGGAACTTGGAATATACGAAGTATAAAATCCCAAAAAAAACATGAAGTAACAATAGTGATGAAAGATTTCAATGCAAAGGTTGGCAGAGGCAAGGTGAATGAGATCGTGGGAAACTTCGGCCTAGGGGAGAGAAACGATAGAGGTGATAGACTTATATGCTTTTGCCAGGAATATAACCTGCTGTTAAGTAATACACTCTTTAAGCTCCCCAAACGTCGACTTTACACATGGAAATCCCCCGCGGACTCACCTGACAACATCATAAGGAATCAGATATACTTCATCTAATTTAGATAACGACTTACGTCATTATCTACGTCAGAGATCGAAGTTGACATAGTTGCCAAAGTATAAAAAAAATCCTGACTCCATTTTAAATCAAATAGATTACATAATTATTGCAAAAGTATTACCATCTCTTTACAACGACTATTTAAATTCTTACGTGACATTTTTGAAATAAAACACACTAATTTTGTTCTAAAAAGAACAGATTTTATTAAATTGTTAAAAGTATTAAACAAGAGATATTCACTTTAAAATTCAAAATAATGAAGTACAAAAAGTGTCAACACCGCAACTGTCAAATAAGTGTTACCAATTTATGCCAAAATTTTACCTTCGTTCGATTACAGTTACAGTGTGTTCCGAACAAATGTTCTTGATAAAAACGCTTTATAATGCATTTATACGAATTAAATGAAACATATTATTGTGTATTTTTTTAAGTTAACATTAATAGAAATTTTTAAATATTATTTCTACGCGTATATAATAAAATATGTCTAGTGGCTGTAATGCCAGTGTACTCGCTAAAGTGATTCTAAAAAAGAACACACCTACACCCTAAATATTTTGTGTTGGTATCATGTGACGTCACAGGTTATGACGCCGATGACGTGCATCGTTATATAAATTAGATGAAGTGTAGATTATGTAGCAGTACCAACAAGATATAAAAACATGATAAAATCATCAAAAACGTACCCAGGTGCCAATGTTCCTACGGACCACAATTTGTTGGTATGCAGAATGGTCATGAGTTGTACTTTTCATACATAATCTAGTTGTACTTTTTAACAACATATATAATAGCGGTAAAATCCCGGAGAACTGGCTGCAGTCAACATTTACTACAATCCCGAAGAAACCAAATGCCCAGATCTGTGATGACTACCGGCTTATAAGCTTGATCAATCATGTCACTAAAGCGTTCACTAAGATCATTCATAGAAGAATATATGATAAATGTGAGTCAAATATTGATATATCGCAGTTTGGTTTTCGGAAAGCACTTGGAACTAGAGAAGCAATTTTAGCTCTCCAGGTGCTTATACAGCGGTGTAGAGACGTTGATAAGGACGTGTATTTGTGCTTTGTAGATTTTAGAAAAGCATTTGACAATATCAATCATGAAAAATTGATAGATATTCTGCGAAAAACAGGTATTGACGACAAGGACATTCGAATTGTGACAAACCTATACCGGGGTCAAACACTTTGGCAACTTGGCAATTGGCAACGAACTCGCTGAAAGTGTGCAGATCAAAAGAGGTGTCCGTCAGGGGTGTATATTATCCCCACTCCTATTCAATATGTATTCCGATGAAATATTTAACAAATGTATGAAAAATGCAAATGAGGGCATAAAAATAAACGGTGAGTTAACGAACAATATAAGTTATGCCGACGACACGGTGGATCCTTGCCAGTACCATAGACGAATTACAACAAGTAATGGAAAGAGTTTATTCAGTTAGTGAGGAATACGGCCTGAGCCTCAACTTCAAGAAGACAAAGTGGATGCTGATAAGCAAAAAGCAACAACCTGCTCGACAATTACGGATAAATAACTTACTAATTGACCATGTAGAATCTTATGTGTACCTTGGCACCAACGTGAATGCAAAATGGGAACAGGCCATAGAAATTAAGGCGAGAATAGAACGAGCTAGAGCAGTATTTAGCAATATGAAAAAGCTCCTCATAAGCAAGGATTTGTCTCTTCCCCTAAAACTACGTCTAGTTAAATGCTACATTTTTCCGATCTTGCTGTATGGTGTGGAGGCCTGGACGCTGACGGAGACGCTCACGAGAAAACTAGAAGCATTCGAAATGTGGGTGTACCGACGCATTCTTCGTATATCCTGGACCGAACATGTCACTAACATAGAGGTACTCCAAAGAATCGGAAAGGAGAAAGAAATCGTGAATACAATTAAACAAAGAAAGCTTGAATATCTAGGCCACATATTGAGACACGATAAGTACCGTCTGCTGCAATTGATTGTCCAGGGAAAAATAGACAGTAAGTGAGGGCCAGGCAGGCGAAGACACTCGTGGCTCCAAAATCTGCGGAAGTGGTTCGGGCTCACATCGGTCGAACTATTCAGAAGCGCCGCAAACAGGATTAGAATTGCCATGTTGATAGCCAACGTTCGCAACGGACAGGGCACTTGAAGAAGAAGAAGATGGTTGTATTTGATTCATTGAGACCTGAAAATATTCTTTTTCATATATTTTTTAAATATGAAATTGGAGACCTACCAGACAATCTAGAAAAATACCTTGATCTGGTCTTATTAAAAATCATTTATAAAAAGTATATAATTTAAAAAACCTCAATCGGGCTATATCACCAAACGTTTTCAGAATTCATATTCCATCATCAGTGTCCTAAAAAGTATATAACCACTCAATTAAAAAGAACGTGAAATTTAAATTTTGACCAAGGTTAATAGAAAATGTGGTTAATAATTACTAGGTATACATGTATGCAGCCACTAAATATGTGGGTAAACACCCGTTAAAAATTGTTTGTTTAAATTTAGTTTACATTATTTGTTATTAATTATTATAATGTTAAAGTTACCAGTGGATTTGGTAACATGGCGACGCATGACTCCACATCAAGTTGCTGGTCCTGACACGGCTACGAGGACTTGATAAAAGCAACTGTTTGAAATGACAATCTTGACAAGTTAAGACGGAAGTCCGAACAAAGCAGTTAGTGTAACTTATGTGTTAGTCTACTTAAGACAGAAGCCAACGCTATTTAAAAATTGTAAAAGTTACAATTAAAATAATACAACAGTAGCAACCATCAACGTTGTTGTTTTAAAATGTTGATTTGTCCTGATTTTATTTTAAAGAAACTGGAGAAAATTGTTTTATTGAGTAATGTATGTGGAATGAATTGTGGTGAGAAAATTATGTGGGTATTGTTAGGCAACCAACTATACATACGTCTAGAAGTGGTGTGAATTAGAGATTCTAATATAAGTCCCCTAATGTAACATTTGGTAATTTATTGTTGATGCGTGAAATAGGAATGAATATATTTTATATTTGAAAGTGGTATTGAGTAAATAAAATAAAAGCTTTTGTAATGTAATGTTCATGTAATATTTAACTTACAACTTAAGCATAGAAGGCCCTGTATGTCAAAAAACAACATTTGGTACCTGGTAAATGTAAAACTTTTTAAGTTACAAGTTCATAAACATAAATAACTAATTAAGTGTTAACGGACGAAGTTGGTTAGTTGTTTTTTGTGTGTTAACAATTATATGAGATGAACAAAAATTGATGGTTGGGACGTGGTTTTGTAATATGATAATCATATTGTACTTAACAAAAGAAGAAAAGGAGTTATGTGGATGAGTAAAACTTTTGAGTAAACATTTTGTGATATAGCCCGATTGGGTTTTTAAAATTATATACCTTTTATAAAGGATTTTTAATAAAAAATTTTTTAATATATGGTATACAGCCAACTACAGGAACTTGGATTCCTTGTGGATTTTGATCTGATCTGTCTATAAAGAGGAAAATATCCGAAAAACCTAATTGGATTTTTGAAATTGGCGCACCTGGAGAAAAATCTGTAAAAGAAATGTTGATTTTGATTAAATACACAAAATAGAAAAAAAAACTATATTTGAAATGTACAAGTAAATTATACAACCTTTTTAAACTAAATGTCGAATCTAGCTGTAATCCACATTGCATCCACAAAGTTACTTTATTACTTGATGTTAATAAAAATCACACTAACCTTAACTTCAATCAAATAAGATAACATATAATTATCAAATTGTGCCATGTTTTGAATGATTTTAGCTCTCATCTAATGCTGACAATGAAAATTGGCGTAATATAAAATGAACAGAGTACACTTGTGTCCTAGGGTTTTAACCACTAGAATTAAAGAAAACTAGTTTTAAAATATAATATCTAACACAATGACTCGTATCTAATACAACGATAAATGTTTAATATTTAAAATCCACAAGAAAATTTAATTCCTGTAGCTGGCTGTACACAATGTCTCACGAAAAATTTTATTTCAAAATTCCTTTATATAAGGTATAATAATAAAAACCCTATCTGGCTACATCACAGAACGTTTTCGCAATGAATATTCCATCATCAGTACTATCTGGATGTACCTCTTTGAAGTCACTAAATATACAAACACACACACACACACACACCCGCACACACGAGCACGCACACTACACACATACGCACACACACCACACACACAGCACAAAACTGGTTCAAATTTACAACATGGACGAAAAAGGATGCCAACTTACACTGCATCACCAACAAACTGTATTGGCTAGTAAATGTACTAAAAGAGTGCATATCGTTGCACCAGAAAATATAATAATCGTGGCATGTGGCAACGGCATAGGCAATGGCATTTCACCGCATCATTATGAATGGAAGAACAGTGGAGGAAGAAGTACAAAAACAAGTGAACATGGCAAACAGAGCAGCAGGATGTCTCAACAACACAATCTGGAGAAACAAATACCTCACAACGGAAACGAAAACCAGGATATATAAATCAACAATAAGACCGATAATGACGTACACAGCGGAAACAATAGCAGATACAGCGAAAACACAAAGACTGCTGGAAACAACAGAAATGAAAGTCTTACAAAAAATAACAAACCAAACTCTAAGAGACAGTAAAAAGTGAGAAAATACGAGCGAGATATGGTATAGAGAAAATAAACACGTGGACCAAAAGAAGAAAAGTGGAATGGAATCAATACATCGAAAGAATGATAGAAAATAGAATAGTACGAATAGCAAGAGACAAATCGCCAAATGGAAGATCATTAGGACGACCGAGGAAAAGATGGTCAGACAACGTCAATTGAAGCCAAAAACCGAAGTAAAACAGGCATTAAGGCTATTATACAACTTACCTATAGAATATAAAATTTCACTAGTAAACATTTTCAACAATATTTGGACAAATAAAACACCAGTACCAAAAGAGTACCTGGTAATTCCGATTAAAAAACCTGGCAGACCAGAACGTGATCCAAGTTCTTAACGACCTATCTCCTTATCTTTATTTCTTTTAAAAACGTTTGAAAGAATAATTAAAAATAGATTTGAACATTGGCTAGAACACGATGGTATACTTCCAAGTTCCCAATATGATTTTCGCAAGTCTAGGTACACTCAAGATGCAACTACAGCTCTAGGTACTTCAATTCAACTTAATTTTACATCAAATAAGTCTACAGCAGCTGTATTCCTTGACATTTCTGCTGCTTTTTATATTGTCAATTTAGACATTCTTTACCAAAAAATGTTGTATATTGGAATCCCTAGATCATTTGCTCTCTTTTTAAAATCTTTATATTCTAACAGACTAACTTTTTTAAAAGTTAATAATGAGGAAATTTCATCCCCCGACCAGTAGCGCACCTAGAATTTTCATCTGGGGGGTTTTGGTTGGGCACTGAAATTTTTTTATGCTACCTCCACCATTTTAAGTACTTAAAATGTGTGAATAACAGTGTCGGAATAGGGTCCTGGGGGTGTTCTAACCCCCAAAGCCCCCCTGGGTGCGCCACTGCCCCCGACTAACTAATATTGGATTGCCATAGGGGATTATTTTAAGTCCGATTTTATATATTCTGTACAACATAGATCTTGAAGTTAGTATATCCAACCATACAAATATTCTTCAATATGCTGATGATGATGTTTTATATACAGCAGGAAAATTGTTAAGTACCTGTGAGGATAATTTGAAAAAACATTAGAAATTGTAAATCAGTACTATGAAGAAATAGGATTATCAATTTCTGACACAAAAACTGAGGTGTGTTACTTTTCACAAAAACATGTGAGTTCCACAAGGCAATCTTAATGTGGGAAAATTTAATTTCCCTATAAAAAACTGTATTACGTATCTTGGTACCTATCTAGATAGGAAAATGTTATAAAAAAGATCACATTCATCAAATTGTTAAAAAATCAGAAAACTCAATAAACATTTTAAGAGCTTTCTGTAAAACAAATTGGGGAGGGGACCCAAATATTGCTTTGATGTTTTACCGTAACATGATCATACCGATTTTCGACTGTAACTGTCAGTTATTTGGATCAGCGGCCAATACACATCCAAACTAACTTGAAGTTAAAAAAAATAAATGCCTGAGATTATGCCTAGGTTATTTAAAATCCACTCCACAGTCCAAATAATGGAAAATGAAGCGGTGGAACTTCCATTGCATTTACGCCGCCAATCCCTTGGCGACAAATTTACAGTCCGAATTATGTCCAAAAATTGTAAATACCTTCAAGATCTTAATGAGCTATCAGTTTTAGACCTTACCCATAGGTACTGGAGAACTAAAAAATCTATACCTTTGGTAGAAAGCTATGCAAGTACGGTAAAATATAACGATATTCTCTATAAAAGCCAAATTCCGCCCTACTACGGTGAAATGGCAAAAACACTATTTTCTAGAAAGGTTAGGATATGTTACTTAAACTCACATTTACTCCCAAATATGTTTGATATAATTATTAAAGAAAAATGAACAAATTATCAGTGCATTTTTACTGATGGATCAAAAGATGCAAATGAAACGGGCTACAATGTTCCACGAAAATAAAAATTGCCATCACCAGTACAGCTTACCCAGTAAATACTCAATATACACAGCAGAAATGATGGCAATATTGGTTGCTCTTTAGTATGTAGTACTGAATCCGACTAGAAACTATTTTACATTTACTGACAGTAAAAGCGTGGTCGACAGATTTAACAACATTCAAAGAGTCAAACACATAAACCACATTGAACTGAAAATCCTTAAAATTCCTTATGAAACTATACAATTAGGATTAAATGTAATAATTACATGGATCAAAGGCCATTCGGGAATAAAAGACAATGAGATCGTTGACAATTTGGCTAAATCAGCATATATGCTTGGAGAAAAAGTAACCAAAAATTTAATTCCAGCGACAGATATTGACACCGTTAGTAGACAAAAACTTAAAAATAATTTTCACTTACATTACACAGAATGTAAGACAGGCTTAAACTTTTATCATTGTAACACTATGATACCCTCAAGAAGATGGTTCTACACAGAATCTAATCGACATTTTATAAAGACCATTAATCGGCTGAGTCGGCAGTCGGACGTCGACAAGTGAGGTTGTGCTTTGTGGAATGAGAACAATAGACCTATTCACCGGTGAATGTAAGCACCGAGTTTGTGTAGGCTATTGTTTAACTGAAACAAAGAGAAGAGTGGATGTATTGTTGTTATCTGTAAACCGTTGGAACGTTACATTTATTGGCGCGCCACGGAATACAATAGCAGCGGTATTTTCTGCAGAAAACTACGGGTGATCTCAGTGTGCGAAGGGTATGACACTGTAAGGCTTAGATAGTTGCAGCTAAGTCGGACAGAAACGGCCCCCTCTCCTGAGATTAGAGAACTGCAAGAGGATCCCTCCCTGTGGACACAGGGAGAGAACTACCGCGAAAGGTCCCTGGGACGACACCCAGAAACCTAACTGGCAGCGGCCAGTGAGGTGGAAAAAAACAGAGTCTACTAAGTAAGATACCCTACAATCTTTTGAACTCTGTTCACCGCCGTAAGGCAACATGTCGCTAACCTCCCCAAAGAATAGTCCTGACACGCACGTGTCAGAATTGGAAAAAGAAGATGACGACCAACCCTGGTCGCCCTCCCCCCAGGTCGATAATTTATCGATAATATCAGACACTTATTCAGAAATAGACAATGAAATAACCGTACTTCGCGAGGCCGTTAGACACGCGCATAACCAAAATCAACGCTATGAACTACCCGAAATCTCCGAAGAAATGTATGACAACGACGAAGAAAAACACAGAAGGAAGAGGATACACTCCGACGACGACTCAGAACCTGAGCTTGAGGAAGGCAAAAAATATAAGGAAGCAGACATATCTAATACGGAAAAAGCAGACATGCTAGTCGCTATAACCAAATTAAATCAAATAATAGACGTGCAGCACCGCTACTTCCGGAAAACCCAGGAAGAAATGAAGGCACAAATTCAAGACCTTCAAAACATCATTAAAGAAAAAGATACAGAAAATAAACGTCTAACAGACAAAATCATGAACATTCTAGAAAGAAACGAGATATACCAAACTTCAAAAGAAGAAAAACCGAAAAAGACGGAGATCCAACCCAAAAAACAAGACTCCAAAACACCAAAAGAACCAAAAGAAACCGGAAAAGAACAACAGCACGCTTCCGGCAAAGAAAAAATAACTACCAAAACAAAAAATAAACAAGAAACTATAATTAATAAACAACAGAAAACAACTAATAACCATGAAGAATCTTGTAATGAAGATGACATGGATACAAACGACGCCGAATGGCGAAACAACTCTGTAGAAATTGCCGAGTGGCAAACCCATACAAACAAAAAACTAAAAACCAAAGAAGTAAAGAAAATCAGTGTTGCCGAAAAGCAAACTGAAATTATCCAACAGCGTAAAGAAAAAGAAATGACAAAAAATATCAAAAATATTCAAGAAAAAAAATCCGATAAATCGAAATCTAATACCAACAAAGCTACCGAAAACATCGAAAACAACAATAAAACAGATGTTAACACTAATCAAAATAAACCATTAAAAATTACATCGAAGCCGCCGACAATAATTCTCAAGAGCGTAGGCGGACATCAAAAAATCTTACAGAAGGCCGCAGATAAAAAAATATCATCTGTTAACAAATTTGCACGGTCAGGAAGATCTATTGTAATCCAACCCAAGGAACGTGAGGATTACCTAGGAATGTTGAAAATCCTTGAGGGCCACGCCCCCAAGGTCGAGTATGCCATATCCAATAGATGGCGACAGACGAAAACGGGTAATAGTCCGAGGGCTGGCCGCTAGCACAGAACCAAAATTAATACAAAATGAGTTAAGCAATCATGGTATTGAAGTTACTAGGGTAGTAAATATGATTTCAAAGAAGGAAGGAAAGGGTGCACTTCCAATGTTTTTAGTCACCATCAACGAGGAAGATGACAAAATAATTAAAAATGTTACGAATCTTTGCTACATGAAAATTCATGTAGAGGATGAGATAAAAAATACAAAGGAAACCATGCAGTGTTACAACTGTCAAGGCTACTATCATAGCTCCAAGGCTTGCCATTGTGAAGCTAAATGTGTGAAGTGTGGACAAGAACACTTAAGCAGTGAATGCAATATGGACACAGAAAACTGGAACCCAAAATGTGCAAACTGCGAAGGTGCACACACAGCAAGCTATCGTGGATGCTCCAAAGCTCCAAAGAGAAAAACTGCCCCTAAAACACAACCTAGAGGCAAACCAATCAACAGCAACACAGTAAATAACGGTGTAAGCTATGCACAGGCTACCAGAAACACAGCCAAGGAAGAAAATTCTACAGCTGCAACAGAAGCAGCAGCGTTAATTGCGAGTTTTAACTCCGATTTTAGCGCAAAAATGGCGCATGTTTCCGCAATGATGGAGCAACTTACACAGGTAATGACAGCAATGAGCAGCTTTGGTAAGCAATGTTAGCACACCAGTCGGAGGATCTTCGCATTGGGTCTTGGAACTCAGGTGGATTGTTCACAAAATTAAATCTTCTTGACGAATTTGCAAATAGACTAGAATTAGATATCATAGCACTTCAAGAAACCAAATTAGTGGAAAGAAAGAAGACCAAATTCCCAGGCTATGATATCTACAGGACAGATCACCGAGCAAACTCGGGAGGAACAGCCATTATGGTCAAAAAAGGAATAGAACATCAAAATATACCAACTCCAGGCGGCTTAGTCACCATGGAAGCCACGATAGTTCGTCTTATCGCTGGAAACGAGACACTAAAAATCGTCTCAGCATATGTAAGACCTAATGAGCCTATCCTTGATGAAGATCTGAATCTCATCCTGGACTCAGAAGAACCAACAATCATCATTGGAGACCTTAATGCAAGATCACCCAATTGGTACGACAGAAGAACCAATGGTAATGGAAGACGGCTCTGTGGCTATCTCGAAACAAAAAACAACACTTATGTGGTAGGACCAGTGAATCCAACTTGCTACAACGGAGTAGCTGAACCAACTCACCTCGACATTGCAATCCTACACAACGTGGGTCAACAATATGAAATACAATCATTAAATGAAGGCGATTCAACACATAATTTAATCGTACTGACCCTGGGAGCTATAGATATAAATCAACTAGAGCCCCGAAAAAAGAAAATAACCAGCTGGCCAAATTATAGAAGAATCGTGAGCGAGAACATCGGTGTGATACCCACTATTAATAACATAATGGAGCTGGAAAATAGTGTGGAAAAATTAGAACAAGTCATAATCCATGCCATCGATGCCAGCTCAAAAGAAGAACCAATTATTACGAAACAAGGAAGATTCAAAGATATCAGCCCAGAATTAAGAGAATTAATTCGAGAAAAAAACAGGAAAAGAAGAAGAGCTTACAGAACAAGGACACAAGAAGACAAAAGGATTGCAAACGAGCTAAACAGAGAAGTGAAAAGGCAACTACAAGCCCACAACAGTGAAAGCTGGGAATCCTATATTCAGGAGTTAAATCCAAATAAATCCGGCTTCTGGAAGATATCCAAAGTGTTAAGAAAAGACAAGAAACCCATCCCACCATTACACGGAGAAAACGGAATTGTCTACACTGAACAAGACAAAGCAGAAGTCCTTAAAGATGAATTTGAAAAAGCATGCAGGAACAACGAACATCCACACGAAGACATCGACTTCACTACAAGTCGAAAACACAGTCAGGAGGCTAAAAAGAAGAAAGGGCAGAATCGGAATAACACATACATCTCCCGAAGAAGTCAAAAATCTAATAAAAGCGACAAATGCTAAAAAAGCTCCAGGACCGGACAACATTGGTAACAGAGCACTCAAGAACCTACCAACAAAGGGAGTAGTATACATCACAAACATCATTAATAGCATACTAAAATTAAGATACTTCCCGGACAGATGGAAGGAAGCTCATGTTATGATGATAGGAAAGCCAGGAAAGGACGGCACTTTTCCACAAAACTACAGACCTATTAGCTTACTATCATCAGTAAGCAAAATAGCGGAAAGAGTCATATTACATAGACTAAACGAAGAATCGCTAGCTTTGGGATCTATTCCAGAAGCTCAGTTCGGTTTTAGGACCGAACATTCATGTGAACTACAAGTTTTGAGGCTGACAGAATATATCACTAAAGGTTTCAACGAAAAGATGTACACAGCAACGGCGTTCCTCGACGTGAGTAAGGCTTTTGATAGGGTATGGCATCAAGGTCTGCTCTATAAAATGAGCAACCTAGGCTATAGTGAAGCGATGACATGTCTTCTTGCGTCATACCTAGCTAACAGAAGGTTCAGAGTTCGAATAGGTTCAACCCTATCTGAATTAGGGACCCTGGAAGCAGGTGTGCCCCAGGGAGCGGTGTTATCGCCTTATCTGTACACTATCTATACAGCTGACACTCCGACAGACCCGAGAACTATGGTTAGCCTATATGCGGACGATACAGCCATAGCAGCTAGCAGTAGAGATCCAAACCTAGCTGCCAGCTACCTACAAAGCGCTCTGAATAGGTTCCAAAGATGGTGCATAAAATGGAAAATTGCACTAAATCCTGACAAGACACAGGCCGTTATGTACAGACACAGAATAAGGAGACCAGACAGGGAAATCACTATAGAAAACACCCCTGTAGAATGGACGAACGAGGCCAAATACCTCGGAGTCATTTTAGACAGAAAGCTCACTTTCACGGAACACGTAAAACAAACTGTCTACAAAGCAAAAGCATTAAGAAGTCAACTCTCTTCGCTAATCGGCAGAAAGAGCAAACTTCGCTTTAAGACAAAAATGAGGGTAGCTAATAGTATAATACTACCCTCCCTAACATATGCATATGCCGCATGGGGACACACATGTCAAACGAATAGGAAGAAAATCCAAACAACACAAAACTGGATAATCAGAGAAGCACTGAACCTACCTCAATACGTTCCACTGAGGTATTTATTCAGGGACTCTGGACAGAAAAGAATCCTAAGGACAATGGACGAAAGAGCAAACACCATTTTCAATGGTCTCGTAAATCATCCAAGCAGGACATTAAGAGAGTTGACAAACTACGACATAAACACTAGAACGGTACATAAACGGCCAAAGCAACAACTTATTGGATATAGAGAAGAAGGATAAATGAAGAAAGAGATAGACACAGAGCCGACTACAGAGTATATTAGACAGTGAGCACCAAAAAAATATAGTATATAAGAACAATATACACCGGGGTGTGTGCAGGCACTATACACCCGGGAATGCACACCCCACCACACGCACACTTAGGTTAGATTAGGTTTAGATTAAAATAGGGAAAACAAAAAACACAAAAAACATATACACGGAGTGTGTGAGAGCGTTATACACTTGGGAATGCACACTCTATAGTTAAGGTCCATAGTTAAGGTATTAGCATAGATAGACTTAGTTTAAAAAAAAAACAAAAATCGCTCACTGTCTAATTAATGTCATGTCATCTTCAAGATAAACAAGAACACCCCTTACATCACAAAAATTTACATAACACAAAATAAGAATGTATAAAAGGCCCGTCAGGCACTCTATACCAGCCAGCAGGCACAGGCCCTTCAGGCAGATCAAATATTGATCAAACGCGGACTCTGAGCATCGAGGTCATGTGCGGCAAGCATGGGCTCGGTGGCCAGGACTCACTTCTCGAACACCCAGCCGGCGAGGAGAACAAAATTTTTATTTTGTCAAATCGGCGACTGAGTGAACGAGCACACACATTCTTTTCCAGACAGAGAGCTGTCGGTCTAGACCGATGGCTCTTTGTCTGGAACACACGCTCTTTTTAGGGACATGAGTCCCGAAGTAAAGCTAGAGTAACTTCTATAGAGTCAGTAAAGTTAAATAGGGAGAAAAGCCGACATGTGTGCTACCCCTACAGTTAGGTGGCCTAACCACAGTCATTAAAAACAGAAGGTGTCTCATTACCCAAGACACCTTACGTAACATTCAGATCATAAGCCTCCTCACGTAAGTCACACGCTGAGGAGGGGTGGAGGAAAAGCCTGGGGGTCAGATAGGTACCACCTCAACTAGTGAGGTGTAACCGGTTTGATTTTCGGACATGTGGATCCCACTCTTACAGTGGTATACACATGTCCCTAGGGGTAGGGTTGATCGCCTCGCGTGATTGTGTGTGTGTGTTAATCGGCTGAGAGCAAATCATGCTCTTACGCCATCTTACATGCATGGAATCGACTTATCAAATACTCCCAATTGTACTTGCGGCATAATTGTCGATCTAACACATATTATATTAGAATGTGATTTACAAATTAATAATATAAACGAACTTTATAAGGAATTAATAAATTCTAAGTGTTGTTTCCAATAAATCTTAATCTTTTAATATTTTCAAATAATATGCAAATTCTTCATTGCATTTACAAACATGTTAAAATGTGTAAATACAAGTTGTAAATAGTATACAGGCATAATATGTTAATATGGTTTGAAAAAAAAAAACAAAAAAAAGTATACCACAAATTAATAAAAAAAAAACATAAAAGAATTAAGAAAATAGAAATAGAACAAAAAACAATAAAATAAATAAATAAAAAAAACAAAAAAAAGCGAATATCAAAAAAGGAAAAAAACAAAAATTAAACAAAAACAAAACAAAAGAAAAGAAGATAATAAAAGAATAAAAAAAACAAAATAAAAATATATCAAAACATAATTTATGTATCCATAAAAATATTATGTATATGTAGTACTAAAACTGATAACTTCTTCTTCTTTAAGTTCCACTCCTATCGGAGATTGGAAATCATTCTGGCAATTATAATTTTGTTGGTTACGCTCCTGAATAGTTCAATTGAACTGCATCCAAAACATTCACGGAGATGAGATTTTATGTCTTCCTACGCTTCTTCTGCCTTTGATTTTACCCTGCATTATATTCCTTAGTAGTTCGTATTTTTCACCTCTCATGATGTGCCCCAAGTATTCCAATTTCCTGATTTTTATGAAATTTAAAACTTCGCATTGTTTTCCTAGTTGTTCGAAAATTTGTTCGTTTGTTTTGCGATCTATCCATGATATTTTCAAAATACGTCGGTAACACCTAATTTCGAATGCTTCTAGGTTTTTAATGTTGGATTTTTTAAGTGTCCAAGCTTCAACCCCATAGAAAAGGGTAGAGAAAATTGATAACTGATAACATAGTTATCAGTTATCAGTGACTATGAATTCAATATTAATTAAAATTCAGTCGATTTAAACACAAACAAGCCTGGCTAATTGGCTCTGCCAAAGCCATATTACAGAAAAAAAACAGAAGTTTCAAAGAACCCAGATGCACAGAAAGAAATCGAAGGGTATACAGTCATTCTAGCCGCAGCTGCAGAGTTTCTACGCGCAGCGATAATATCGTGGTGTTTTAAGTTAATAGATATTCACATTCAAAGAAATTCCTCAAAAGGAAACAAAAAAAAGTCAGCAACTTAAGACAAAGTTAATAGAAATTTTAAAATTATAATTCTGTATTGATAAGTAAAAAAGTCTTGAGTCAAAAATATATATTTTGAGTGATAAAGTTTTTTATTAACCTTAAAAAAACAATAAAAAGTCTGTAATAAAATTCGACTGCTTTTCATCTCTATTTTTAGTACGTTAATTTGTTGGTTTGTTAAAAAAATCGATTTTTGACTTATAACCTTTTTAATTATCAGTACAGAATTTATATATAAGTTATTGAATTTTACAGAAAAAGTACAATTCATACAAAACAGATCTACTTAAAATTATAACTTCGTTTCTCAGTGTAAGTATAATTTGACTACAGTTTTGAACGACTTCCTCATTACTTTTCTTAGTGTACTAAGTAGTTTAACTGTCACTGACACTCTGAAATTTCTGTCCTCCGAACATCAAAGGTACCGACAAAGCTTTCGCTTCTTGTTGGGTTGGTGTATTCTGTGATAATACCGAAAATTGTAATTATGAAAGGTTGTTTGGAATTAAAAATTATGTTTTAATATGCAATTACATCCTTCGAAATGAAAAACATTTTTTTTGCAAATTTTTCTCAAATCACCAAATAATTTTTATTTATTACAAAAATATGATAACTCTGGTATTATTCATTTTACGAAAAAACATTATTCTTTATAAAAAAGTTGTGTATGGTTTAAAACCTAAGACGCAACTATCATATCGATCTGAACAGATCAACCTCAGTGCCTTATGTACTTGTAGCTAACAATGAAGTTATCTGTGAGACCTCATGTATGGATTTACAGCATTCCAAATGTTACATTTTGATTATGTTGTGAATCTAGGTCGATGACAATGGATAGATTTTTAATTACTTTAAAGGTCTTTTAAAGAACTCAACATTATAAAGCAAATAGCTGTCAATAATGGTTATGATCCTTTTATAATAGATAAACTCATCCACAAAAGAGAATCTAGATTGCTTCAAAATTCTGCTTTTAATCAATCTTCTTCTTCTACTCCAATTTACAGGTCCTTACCATTTCACACTCCTAAACTATCTGAAAACATTAAACGTATTATAATTAACTCATCAGAAAACACACACATATCTTTCAAAGTTGGAAATACTCTTAACCATTTGTTGACAAATACTAAGGATACAATACCCTATATGAACCGTAGTGGAGTTTACAAACTGACTTGTTCTGATTGCGATGCCTCCTACATTGGCAGGACTCTTAGGTCACTTTCAACCAGAACACTCTAAAAGAGATAATACATTAGCTTTCTTCCATCACCTTAAAGTCAACAATCATCATTTTAACATCCCTGATGGTGTCATATTAATTCATAACATCCAAGATAGAAATACTTTACGTTTGGACTTGTATAAGGACCTTGAGATATCCAGAGACATGAGGACTAGCCCCAATTGTGTTAACCGCCAAACTACCCTTAATAGACCTTTATAGACTCATATACACCAACAACTATTCCCTTAATTTTAATCAACATTCCAATAATTGCATCTAAATTTCATCTTTTTTCTTATTTTGCTTCTTTTTTTTCCCAACCACCCTACTAGCATCTAACATTCTTCATAAACTTCCTTATTAATCACCCACTAACACATACCATACCTAACAATTTTCCACCCCCTCATTTTCTGTCTTTCTATTCATCATATTACTTCCTCTTATACCATCTTATCCCATGACAGTTTCTTTTTGTCATCCTTCTGCCAGTTCTTTTGTGACTCTTCTTCTGACTTCTTCACATCTTCTCTCCTCATGTCTCTTACTTCTTGGGGTCTCCTTACTTGTCTTTTTACCTTTTTTTAATATTATTCTTCATTATTAACTTCAATCACCAACTTTAAACTTAAACTCCATCACTACAATCAAACTCCATCTGTTATCACCACACATCCCTTCGACACTTTCAGTCTGTGGACCCCACTACCACTTATAATACATATTTCACTTAATCAACTCAGATATGCTGTCAATCTAATCTTCTCACAGCTAACTCAACATATAGTCTCTATTATTTCATTTTTTCTCTGATACATATTCACACATATCAAACATTTTACATTTCCTCTTCCCTATATTAATTTTTTCATTCACTCATTCTCAGCTTCATATATATTTATTCAACATACTTCACAATAAGGGAATTCCATATTAACACTATATCAAAACTACAATACAATAATAGTTAGAATATCATATTCTGTTATCATATCTCATAAAACTTTCAATAGACTATTCATTTTACTAATTAAAAAAAAATTTAACTCCCAGAAATTTACACAGGTCTTTTACCGCTGCTAGGCAACCACCATTACCCAATCAAAAATAATTTTTACTTCCATTTCATTGGATTTCAACTTAATCTTTTAGTTTATACTAATTTTTATACACTTTTATGTATAGTACCACATCACTTCCTTTTATTTTCTACCTTTATCACTTTCTCACCACTTATGATGTCATAAATTCAACCTTAAACATTAATCCCATTAATTTAATAGTTAATTTCTTTTTTCAATAATAGAGATTTGCTGATTTAGACAATAAATTTAATCATTTAAACAAATTTAATTTTAACTACAGGATCATTAATAAGATATTAGTTATTATTACAAAATAAATTTTATAAAATGAAAAAAATGAAAAAAACAGCAAATATTTGATTTCACGCAAACAGCGCCTATGTATCTGTTGATACGTATTTCGACCTAATAGGTCTCATCAGAACAGTTATTCATAGGTGTTCTCAACGTGAAAGATCAATATTTTCTGTCTTTTAAGAAGCAACACTAAAATGGCTTCGATATGGACGCAATAGCGACATCTGATAATAAAACCGTAAAATAGTTTCGAAACACAATTCAGATTTCTGCTATAATCTGTGCTTTCTAAAAATTGCAAAGCAAAACAGACGTTGATAAAGGTGTTAAAAGAGACATGGGGAACCTAAAATTTGCATTCCACGACATGTCTTTTCAACTAAGCAGAAATCCTTAGCGAATTGGTTTCTTGTACTCGTACAGAGTAGATCCGAATAAAATGAAAAAAACAGCAAATATTTGATTTCACGCAAACAGCGCCTATGTATCTGTTGATACGTATTTCGACCTAATAGGTCTCATCAGAACAGTTATTCATAGGTGTTCTCAACGTGAACGATCAATATTTTCTGTCTTTTAAGAAGTAACACTAAAATGGCTTCGATATGGACGCAATAGCGACATCTGATAATAAAACCGTAAAATAGTTTCGAAACACAATTCAGATTTCTGCTATAATCTGTGCTTTCTAAAAATTGCAAAGCAAAACAGACGTTGATAAAGGTGTTAAAAGAGACATGGGGAACCTAAAATTTGCATTCCACGACATGTCTTTTCAACTAAGCAGAAATCCTTAGCGAATTGGTTTCTTGTACCCGTACAGAGTAGATCCGAATAAAATGAAAAAAACAGCAAATATTTGATTTCACGCAAACAGCGCCTATGTATCTGTTGATACGTATTTCGACCTAATAGGTCTCATCAGAACAGTTATTCATAGGTGTTCTCAACGTGAACGATCAATATTTTCTGTCTTTTAAGAAGTAACACTAAAATGGCTTCGATATGGACGCAATAGCGACATCTGATAATAAAACCGTAAAATAGTTTCGAAACACAATTCAGATTTCTGCTATAATCTGTGCTTTCTAAAAATTGCAAAGCAAAACAGACGTTGATAAAGGTGTTAAAAGAGACATGGGGAACCTAAAATTTGCATTCCACGACATGTCTTTTCAACTAAGCAGAAATCCTTAGCGAATTGGTTTCTTGTACTCGTACAGAGTAGATCCAAATAAAATGAAAAAAACAGCAAATATTTGATTTCACGCAAACAGCGCCTATGTATCTGTTGATACGTATTTCGACCTAATAGGTCTCATCAGAACAGTTATTCATAGGTGTTCTCAACGTGAAAGATCAATATTTTCTGTCTTTTAAGAAGCAACACTAAAATGGCTTCGATATGGGCGCAATAGCGACATCTGATAATAAAACCGTAAAATAGTTTCGAAACACAATTCAGATTTCTGCTATAATCTGTGCTATAAATATAAATATAAATATTGATCTTTCACGTTGAGAACACCTATGAATAACTGTTCTGATGAGACCTATTAGGTCGAAATACGTATCAACAGATACATAGGCGCTGTTTGCGTGAAATCAAATATTTGCTGTTTTTTTCATTTTATTCGGATCTACTCTGTACGAGTACAAGAAACCAATTCGCTAAGGATTTCTGCTTAGTTGAAAAGACATGTCGTGGAATGCAAATTTTAGGTTCCCCATGTCTCTTTTAACACCTTTATCAACGTCTGTTTTGCTTTGCAATTTTTAGAAAGCACAGATTATAGCAGAAATCTGAATTGTGTTTCGAAACTATTTTACGGTTTTATTATCAGATGTCGCTATTGCGTCCATATCGAAGCCATTTTAGTGTTACTTCTTAAAAGACAGAAAATATTGATCGTTCACGTTGAGAACACCTATGAATAACTGTTCTGATGAGACCTATTAGGTCGAAATACGTATCAACAGATACATAGGCGCTGTTTGCGTGAAATCAAATATTTGCTGTTTTTTTCATTTTATTCGGATCTACTCTGTACGAGTACAAGAAACCAATTCGCTAAGGATTTCTGCTTAGTTGAAAAGACATGTCGTGGAATGCAAATTTTAGGTTCCCCATGTCTCTTTTAACACCTTTATCAACGTCTGTTTTGCTTTGCAATTTTTAGAAAGCACAGATTATAGCAGAAATCTGAATTGTGTTTCGAAACTATTTTACGATAAATTTTATAATTTCACAATTAAAAATTACATTAATTTCGGAACACACCGACACCTAGTCACGTTCAGCTGTCTTCTTAAATGATATTCCCGTCACCTCAGTCAGTTGGTCTGTGTCGTTTTAACTGACAATTACCACGTGTTAAAAATCGAGCAGGGAGACATGTAGTCCCTAAAGTAATTAAAAATCTATCCATTGTCATCGACCTAGAGTCACAACATAATCAAAATGTAACATTTGGAATGCTGTAAATCCATACATGGAAGTCTCACAGATAACTTTATTGTTAGCTACAAGTACACAAGGCACTGAGGATGATCTGTTCAGATCGAAAACGTTATGCTAGAACTTAAATTTTGACGACACTTTTTATAAAGTTTTAACTATTTGTTTTTTTATGCCACAATACACATGTGTGAAGTGTTTTAACTTCTGTGTTTTTTTAAACGATGGTATACAGCCAACTACGGGGTTTTTCCCATTAATTTTAAAAGGAAAAGAAGTCTTTGCTGACAACGTTAGAAAACGGAGTTTTGAGGTTTACTGAGATTTGCAGTGGTGAAATAAGTGTACTCTTTTAACTCAAGTTTCAAGCTTTCGAAAATGTTTATTTTCATCATCAGGAAAAACTAAAATAAAATGCTGCTGTTAGTAAAGCATCCTCGAAATCTGAGTGTAAAGGTTGTAAAAACTTACGTTATTGAGATTTGTCTTTCGTGGATGTTCTACTGACAGGTGACAAATTCACGTGCGTAAAATTATTAAGGTTGGTTGTTATTAAGGTGAAATTAGCTATTTTCAATATTTATAAATTTTGTTCAATATATTACAATATATGTTACTTAACTGTCCAGTGTCCGTTTTATAATTTAAAGTGTTTTTATAGTTGTTTATGTGATACATCTCAAGAAATAATCTACTTTTGTAGTTATCTAACGTTTCTTTTATGGTTATTTTTATTTTGTAATCATATGTTACGATAAATTCTGACCCAAAATTGTAAATATATGGTGACTAATTATTTTTTATTTGTAGTAATTCCGGCGCTCATACCTGTTACCTGCCGACAGAAAATACTAGACCCTTCTACAAGAAAGGTCGAATATTCAGGTAACCATGAATGCAGTCGACGGCCGAGAATGACTCACCTAATGGATGGAAAGATCGATGCCTAGCCAGATTTCTCTAGATAACGGCATTTTGATGTATAAATAACGGTGATCCTCATTGAGGGGTCAGTTAGTCATAAGAAGATCGGGAAACGCGGTTTACTTGTAACGAAATGTGAAATAAATACATTTGTACAGCTATTTAATAAATTAGTAATTAGTTATCGTGAGTTTTAATAAATTAGAATATAGACAATAAATTAGAATAAAGAACTATAAATTAGAACTATATAAACTTAACAGTGGTGCAGAAGTGGGATTGTAGATAAATTTAATTTGATTTTTTGAAAAAGACTTTTGAACTTTTGAAAGGTATTGTTCGTCGGGAACATCCGCGTAGTTCAGTAGTGATCGTTGTACGAAAGAACAGTTAAAATGTACGTGTGTGCCTGACCAAAGATGCTGCTAGTAGAACTTTCAGTGAAACAGTTGCGTGAGCAACTAGAAGAACGCGATGAAGACTGCAGCGGGTCCAAGAAGATCCTCCAAGAACGACTGAAGACCGTTCTCAACAAGAATGGAGACGACCCAGAGACATTCCAGTTCCAGTCAGCAGAAGAAGCCGTTTTAACTAAAATAATTGATGGAAAATTCGAGACTGTTTCCAAAAGATTCGATGAAACGTCTCAAATGATCGAAGAAACTTCTCAAATTATCAAAGAAACAGCTAGACAAAACGACGAGAAATTTGAAAATATGTCTAGAAGATTCGACGAAGTATGTATTCAGAATAGTGAGAAGTTTGAAGAAGTCTCTAAAACATTTGATAAAGTTGAAGAGAAAATCAAACAGTTAGAGACCATGATAACTAACACGAAAAGGCTACCACCAATTAATACGGTAGCTTTAGATCCGGTAGAGATAAAAGAAGACGAGACGAAATGTAAGTTGGAAACACGGCCGAAATTTGAAGGAAGCGCAGGTTATGTTCAGGTCAAAGTTGCAACTTTCGACGGAAAATCGTCATGGAACAACTACATGAAACAGTTCGAATCAGCTGCAAGAGCAAATGGATGGTCAGAAAAAGAAAAGGCTGTAAACCGGACTATAGCTCTTCGAGGAGATGCCTTAGATGTGCTCCAGACCATAGCCGTAGAGGAGACGGATGATTTCGAACAACTGAAGAAGAGGTTAAATATGCGATATGGCCACGAACACTTGGAGCATGTATATCAGTCGCAGCTCAAAAATCGAAGACAAAAGAAAGATGAGGCTCTTCAAGAATATGAAGTAGATATCGCCAGATTAGTGCGATATGCTTATCCAACAGCTCCCGAAGACATGATGGAAAAGTTGGCCGTTCAAACGTTTATTGATGGTCTTCGTGATCATGAGATGCAAAGAACACTACGATTAGCTCGTCACAAGACGCTGGTTGATGTCTTATCCGCCGCCCTCGAATACGAGTCAGCTACGCAGGCCTCTGGCGGTTACAGTAAAGTTAGGACTGTAAAAGAGGAAGAAGATGAAGATAAACTTGACCAGTTCGTTAATATGATGAAAAGCATGACATACAAGAAAACGAAGACCATAAGATGCTGGAATTGTGGCGAAATAGGACACGTACGAAGTTCATGTAAGCATCCTAGGTACGACACAAATCAAGAAACTCACCATCAGGAAAACTAGAACGGGTCGGCCTCAGGGGGGCAGCTTCGACCCAGAACTTTTCCAAAGACCCTCTCATACTAATAGCTTCTTTGAAATGTCGTGAAGATAGTGTATATGTAGATGGAGAAATAAATGGTAAAAAGCATACGTTGTTGGTGGATACCGGAGCGACAAGAACCATTATTCGCCCGACAGTTATAAACAGCCGTAAGAAACTGTTACCAACGAGGTTGCGACTGCGGACCGCTACAGGTGAAAATGCCAACATTCATGGAGAAATCCAGGTACAATTAGGAATTGGAACAGAAAAGTTCGTCCATACTGTTATAGTTGCTGACATCGAAGAGGATGTTATATTAGGAATGGACGTAATGAATACGCATGGATTCCAATTGGATTTTAAGAATAAGGTAATCAAAGTTGGTAACGAGGAGGTATTTCTCCATCCACATGATGACAACACTATGCAAGCAGCCGTTAAAGAAGATACAGTCGTGCCTGCGAGAAGTGAAACGATAATAGTAGCGCGGCTACAGGGAATTGTGGACGAAGGAACACCTGTTATGATGGAGCCTTGGAATCATGACGACGAAGTTGGCCGTGGAATCATAATTGGAAAAGAATTAGTGACTTCGGCTAAAGAAATTCCTGTGAGACTTATTAATGTCAATGACTACCCAGTGACCATCAAGAAAGAGACAAAAGTAGGAACTTGTGTACCTGTCACATCCATAATCCGTCAGACGACAACGTCTGATAATTCCAACGATAAATTTGATCAAATGGTTGCGGTTGCTGGACAGTCTCTGAATCAGATTGAGAAAAGGAAATTAAGGGAATTTCTTCGGCAGTATCGTGATATTTTCGTACCGAAAGGAGGAAAGACGGGAAGAACTACCGTTGTTAAGCATAAAATTGATACTGGTAATGCTAAGCCAATTCGTCAAACAGCTCGACGATTACCACAGGCGAAAAGAGAGGAAGCTGAAACGATTGTTCAGGAAATGAAGAAAGACGGGGTGATAGAACCTTCTACGAGCCCATGGGTCTCTCCGGTGGTCCTGGTTAAGAAGAAAGACGGAACAACGAGGTTCTGTGTGGATTACCGTTTGCTGAACAACGTTACCAAGAAAGATAGTTATCCTCTGCCTCGGATCGATGACACATTAGACACATTGGCTGGAAGTAAATTATTTTCTACTTTGGATTTGAAGTCTGGATACTGGCAGGTAGAAATGGACCCGGTAGATAAAGAAAAGACAGCCTTCACCACAGGATCTGGATTATGGCAATTCAACGTTATGCCATTTGGACTTTGTAACGCTCCTGCGACATTTGAGAGGCTTATGGAAAATGTGTTGAGAGGGCTATCTTGGAAAACATGCCTAGTTTATCTAGACGACATAATCGTCTTGGGGGAGACATTTGAAGACCATCTGAAGAATTTAGAAAACGTTTTTAATCGACTTAAAGCTGCCCAATTGATGTTAAACCCCAAGAAGTGCCAGCTATTTCAAGGTAAAGTCAATTATCTGGGTCATATAGTCAGTAAAGAAGGAGTGGCCGTGGATAAGGGAAAAATCGATTCTATTAAGGAATGGCCAAAACCAACTGACAAACACCAAGTGAGAAGTTTTCTGGGACTATGTACTTACTACCGGAGGTTTATTAAGAAGTTTGCAGATATCGCTAAACCATTAACGCGACTTACAGAGGAAGCAAGAGAATACCGCTGGGATGTAGACTGCCAGAATGCCTTTGAGACCTTAAAAAAGCATTTAATCACAGCACCAATTTTAGGGTATCCACTGCCAGAAGGAGAGTTCATCTTAGATACAGATGCAAGTAATGTGGGAATTGGAGGAGTGCTGTCTCAGATTCAAGGAGGACAGGAAAGAGTCCTTGGATATTTTAGTAAAGTTCTCTCAAAACCTGAGCGAAATTATTGCGTCACGAGAAGAGAACTTCTGGCAGTAGTGAAATCAGTAGAGCACTTCTATCAATACCTCTATGGAAGGAAGTTTTTAATCCGAACCGACCATGCCGCCCTTAAGTGGTTGATGCAGTTTAAGAATCCAGAGGGTCAGATAGCCAGGCGGATCGAACGACTCCAAGAATATGATTTTAAGATTGAGCACCGGGCCGGAGTTAGCCACCGAAACGCTGATTCTCTTTCCAGAAGGCCATGGCCAGCAGAGTGTTCTCACTGCAACAAAACGGAATCCAAGGAAGCAGCAGTGCTAAGAACGACGGTGGTCCACGACGACTGGACGCCTACCAAGATCAGGGAAGAACAAGAGAGAGATCCAGTTATACAGAAAATCCGAAAATGGAAAGAGGAAAACCGTCGACCACCTTGGCAAGAAATATCGAACCTAGGCTCAATAGTTAAGACGTATTGGGCCCAGTGGGACTCATTTATCATGGAAGATGGCTTGCTCAAACGAGTCCTGGAAAATGATGACGGTTCAGAGAAGAGAAGACAGTTGGTGATTCCAAAGAGCAGAATAGCCGAAGTACTTCGTCAGTTACACGACAGTCCATCAGGAGGGCATTTTGGTGTGAAAAAGACCCTTCAGCGAATTCGGGAACGGTTTTATTGGATGAACAGTTCCGACGATGTAAAAGACTGGTGTAAGAAATGTACTATTTGTGCTACGAGTAACGGGCCTTATCGAAAAAGGAGAGCTCCTATGAGACAATATAATGTTGGAAGCCCGTTTGAAAGAATAGCTTTGGACATTGCTGGGCCATTTCCAGAAAGTGATAATGGAGGCAAGTACATGTTGGTAGTAATGGATTACTTCACTAAGTGGGTCGAGATTTACGCACTTCCAGACCAGAAGGCCGCCACCGTTGCAGATAAGTTGATCCAAGAATATATCAGCCGATTTGGAGTGCCTTTGGAGATCCATAGTGACCAAGGCAGGAACTTCGAAAGCGATTTATTCCAAGGAATATGTGATAGACTAGGTATGAAGAAAACAAGAACTACGGCTTATCATCCGCAATCGGATGGTATGGTAGAACGAATGAATAGAACAGTTGGCAGGTATTTGACAAAGATGGTGTCCGATCATCAGCGAGACTGGGACCAATATCTTCCGTTCTTCACAATGGCCTACAGATCTGCTGTTAATGAATCAACAGGCCAGACACCAGCCAGAGTCCTATTCGGACGCGAGATGCGACTACCTTGTGATCTAGAGTTTGGGTGTCGACCTGGAGAAGATGTAGCAGGTGAAGATTATGTGATCGAATTACGAAGAAGAATGAACGATGTACACGAGTTGGTCCGTTCCCATCTCCAGATCGCTAGTGACAGAATGAAGAAACGGTACGATACGCAAGCCGAAAAGGGGTGTTTTAAGAAGAACGATAAAGTCTGGCTTTATAACCCCAAAAAGCGAAAAGGTTGTTCTCCCAAATTGCAGCAGTTTTGGGAAGGTCCATACCTCATTATGGAGAAGATCAATGATGTTATTTACCGAATAAGCAAGATTCCGAGGGGAAAGCCGATGATAGTACACCATAACCGGCTGGCGTCTTTCGAAGGTGACCACGACGTAGATGAAGAAGTGGAAGTAAACCAAGTCCAAGATGTGTCTGACCCCACGTTTGAGGAATTCATGGGTGCCTATGGAGGTACCGGTAAAGCAAGACATGGTGTTACCACTGAAGAAAAGCAATATCTACTCGCGCTTCCCGATGACTACTCACTGGCCCTTACAATCCCGGCCAGTATCAAAGACGCACCAGGGTTGGCATCCGTCTTTCGAAGGAAGTTCGGTCGAGTTGCAGAACTTCAATGCCAAGTGCCAGCTCCTGGAAAAGCCTTAAAACTTCAAGATGCATCACGTTACCTTTTCTACCTGGTAACAAAAGACACTGCCCGTGATCAACCTACCTACCGAGATGTATGGGAAGCCTTACTTCAGTTGAGAGAGCACGTACTAGAGTCCGACGTGCAAAAGTTAGCCATGCCAAAGTTGGAGTGCCGCCAATTAGATTGGAGAGTTATACGAAATATGGTGGAGGAGATCTTTAAAGACACCGAAGTCCAGGTGTTAGTCTGTTGCAATCCGCATAGTTCCTGGCGCGGGGAGAAAACCGTCCCTTGTCATTTTTATACAACTGGAAGTTGTAAAAGAGGGTCCAGTTGCCGATACCAGCATGCCGTTCCAGTTCCAGTCCCGACAAGGTTCCAGGAGGAACCATCTTTTAAGAGGGGGGCAATGTTACGATAAATTCTGACCCAAAATTGTAAATATATGGTGACTAATTATTTTTTATTTGTAGTAATTCCGGCGCTCATACCTGTTACCTGCCGACAGAAAATACTAGACCCTTCTACAAGAAAGGTCGAATATTCAGGTAACCATGAATGCAGTCGACGGCCGAGAATGACTCACCTAATGGATGGAAAGATCGATGCCTAGCCAGATTTCTCTAGATAACGGCATTTTGATGTATAAATAACGGTGATCCTCATTGAGGGGGTCAGTTAGTCATAAGAAGATCGGGAAACGCGGTTTACTTGTAACGAAACGTGAAATAAATACATTTGTACAGCTATTTAATAAATTAGTAATTAGTTATCGTGAGTTTTAATAAATTAGAATATAGACAATAAATTAGAATAAAGAACTATAAATTAGAACTATATAAACTTAACACAGATTACTGTAACTAACGTGCTTAAGACAATTTAATTATGACATTTATTACATACTTCAATGTCAATTTTCATTTTTGAAATCTTTTAATTTCTGTAAGTTTTGTTTTTAATGTATTTGAACGCCATTTTTATAATGTTAAAATTGTTTTACAGTTAGAGTTCAGTACAGTTTTACAGAGTTCGTTAGAAAAAACAAAGATTTTTAATAGACACTTTTTATAAAGTTTCAACTATTTGTTTTTTATACCACAATACACATGTGTGAAGTGTTTTAATTTCTGTGTTCTTTTCCTTATATATATATATATATATATATATATATATATATATATATATAATATATATATATATATATATATATATATATATATATATTCGCGATTTTATTCAAAAATAGATTAAAAGAGACCTGTATAGTTCGAGCACACGTACATATCAAGTACCAATCGCTTTGTCTTGGTCCCCAGAAGGAACTCTGGCCCTTTGAAGAGCCAAGAAACACCTGCTCAAAGCGTGGCAAGCGGTTATTCAGTCCCTAAAATCGACGTTTTTTTTCATTTTTTCGCGATTTTATTCAAAAATAGATTAAAAGAGACCTGTACAGTTGGAGCACACGTACATATCAGGTACCAATCGCTTCGTCTTGGTCCCCAGAAGGAACTCTGACCTTTTGAAGAACCAAGAAACACCTGCTCAAAGCGTGGCAAGCGGGTATTCAGTCCCTAAAATCGACGTTTTTTTTTTCATTTTTTCGCGATTTTATTCAAAAATAGATTAAAAGAGACCTGTACAGTTGGAGCACACGTACATATCAGGTACCAATCGCTTCGTCTTGGTCCCCAGAAGGAACTCTGACCCTTTGAAGAACCTAGAAACACCTGCTCAAAGCGTGGCAATCGGTTATTCAGTCCCTAAAATCGACGTTTTTTTTTTTTTTTCATTTTTTCGCGATTTTACCCGAAAATAGATTAAAAGATACCTCTATAGTTGGAGCACACGTACATATCAGGTACCAATTGCTTCGACTTGGTCCACAGAAGGAACTCTGGCCCTTTGAAGAGCCAAGAAACACCTGCTTAAAGCGTGGCAAGCGGTTATTGAGTCACTAAAATCGACGTTTTTTTTTTTTCATTTTTTCGCGATTTTACCCGAAAATAGATTAAAAGATACCTCTATAGTTGGAGCACACGTACATATCAGGTACCAATCGCTTCGTCTTATTCCCAGAAGAAACTCTGACCCTTTGAAGAGCCAAGAAACACCTGCTCAAAGCGAGGCAAGCGGTTATTCAGTCACTAAAATCGACGTTTTTTTTCATTTTTTCGCGATTTTATTCAAAAATAGATTAAAGGAGACCTGTATAGTTCGAGCACACGTACATATCAGATACCAATCGCTTTGTCTTGGTACCCAGAAGGAACTCTGACCCTTTGAAGAACCAAGAAACACCTGCTCAAAGCGTGGCAAGCGGGTATTCAGTCCCTAAAATCGACGTTTTTTTTTTCATTTTTTCGAGGTTTTATTCAAAAATAGATTAAAAGAGACCTGTATAGTTGGAGCACACGTACATATCAGGTACCAATCGCTTCGTCTTGGTCCCCAGAAGGAACTCTGACCCTTTAAAGAACCAAGAAACACCTGCTCAAAGCGTGGCAATCGGTTATTCAGTCCCTAAAATCGACGTTTTTTTTTTTTTCATTTTTTCGCGATTTTACCCGAAAATAGATTAAAAGATACCTCTATAGTTGGAGCACACGTACATATCAGGTACCAATTGCTTCGACTTGGTCCACAGAAGGAACTCTGGCCCTTAAAAGAGCCAAGAAACACTTGCTTAAAGCGTGGCAAGCGGTTATTGAGTCACTAAAATCGACGTTTTTTTTTTTCATTTTTTCGCGATTTTAACCGAAAATAGATTAAAAGATACCTCTATAGTAGGAGCACACGTACATGTCAGGTATCAATCGCTTCGTCTTGATCCCCAGAATGAATTCTGACCCTTTGAAGAGCCAAGAAACACCTGCTCAAAGCATGGCAAGAGGTTATTCAGTAACTAAAATCGACGTTTTTTTTTTCATTTTTTTGCCATTTTACCCGAAAATAGATTAAAAGATACCTCTGTAGTTGGAGCACACATACATATTAGGTACCAATCGCTTGGCTTTGTTTCCCAGAATGAACTCTGACCCTTTGAAGAACCAAAAAAAAAAAGCTCAAAGCGTGGCAAACGGTTATTGACGTATTTTTACTTTTTCGCGAATTTATCCGAAAATAAATTAAAAGAGACCTGTATAGTTGGAGCACACGTACATATTAGGTACCAATCACTTCGTCTTGATCCCCACAATCAATTCTGACCCTTTGAAGAACCAAGAAACACCTGCTTAAAGCGTGGCAAGCGGTTATTGAGTCACTAAAATCGATGTTTCTTTTTCTTTAATTTTTTCGCGATTTTATCCGAAAATTGATTAAAAGATACCTCTATAGTTGGAGCACACGTACATGTCAGGTACCAATCGCTTCGTCTTGGTCCCAGAAGGAACTCTGACCCTTTGAAGAGCCAAGAAACACCTGCTCAAAGCGTGGCAAGCGGTTATTCAGTCACTAAAATCGACGTTTTTTTCATTTTTTCGCGATTTTATTCAAAAATAGATTAAAAGAGACCTGTATAGTTCGAGCACACGTACATATCAGGTACCAATCGCTTCGTCTTGGTCCCCAAAAGGAACTCTGACCTTTTGAAGAACCAAGAAACACCTGCTCAAAGCGTGGCAAGCGGGTATTCAGTCCCTAAAATCGACGTTTTTTTTTTTTCATTTTTTCGCGATTTTATTCAAAAATAGATTAAAAGAGACCTGTACAGTTGGAGCACACGTACATATCAGGTACCAATCGCTTCGTCTTGGTCCCCAGAAGGAACTCTGACCTTTTGAAGAACCTAGAAACACCTGCTCAAAGCGTGGCAATCGGTTATTCAGTCCCTAAAATCGATGTTTTTTTTTTTTTTTCATTTTTTCGCGATTTTACCCGAAAATAGATTAAAAGATACCTCTATAGTTGGAGCACACGTACATATCAGGTACCAATTGCTTCGACTTGGTCCACAGAAGGAACTCTGGCCCTTTGAAGAGCCAAGAAACACCTGCTTAAAGCGTGGCAAGCGGTTATTGAGTCACTAAAATCGACGTTTTTTTTTTTATTTTTTCGCGATTTTACCAGAAAATAGATTAAAAGATACCTCTATAGTTGGAGCACACGTACATATCAGGTACCAATCGCTTCGTCTTATTCCCAGAAGGAACTCTGACCCTTTGAAGAGCCAAGAAACACCTGCTCAAAGGGTGGCAAGCGGTTATTCAGTCCCTAAAATCGACGTTTTTTTTTTTCATTTTTTCGCGATTTTATTCAAAAATAGATTAAAAGAGACCTGTATAGTTCGAGCACACGTACATATTAGATACCAATCGCTTTGTCTTGGTACCCAGAAGGAACTCTGACCCTTTGAAGAACCAAGAAACACCTGCTCAAAGCGTGGCAAGCGGGTATTCAGTCCCTAAAATCGACGTTTTTTTTCATTTTTTCGAGATTTTATCCAAAAATAAATTAAAAGAGACCTATATAGTTGGAGCACACGTACATATTAGGTACCAATCACTTCGTCTTGATCCTCAGAATCAATTCTGACCCTTTGAAGAACCAAGAAACACCTGCTCAAAGCGTGGCAATCGGTTATTCAGTCCCTAAAATCGACGTTTTTTTTTTTCATTTTTTCGCGATTTTACCCGAAAATAGATTAAAAGATACCTCTATAGTTGGAGCACACGTACATGTCAGGTACCAATCGCTTCGTCTTGGTCCCAGAAGGAACTCTGACCCTTTGAAGAGCCAAGAAACACCTGCTCAAAGCGTGGCAAGCGGTTATTCAGTCACTAAAATCGACGTTTTTTTTCATTTTTTCGCGATTTTATTCAAAAATAGATTAAAAGAGACCTGTATAGTTCGAGCACACGTACATATCAGGTACCAATCGCTTCGTCTTGGTCCCCAAAAGGAACTCTGACCTTTTGAAGAACCAAGAAACACCTGCTCAAAGCGTGGCAAGCGGGTATTCAGTCCCTAAAATCGACGTTTTTTTTTTTTTTCATTTTTTCGCGATTTTATTCAAAAATAGATTAAAAGAGACCTGTACAGTTGGAGCACACGTACATATCAGGTACCAATCGCTTCGTCTTGGTCCCCAGAAGGAACTCTGACCTTTTGAAGAACCTAGAAACACCTGCTCAAAGCGTGGCAATCGGTTATTCAGTCCCTAAAATCGATGTTTTTTTTTTTTTTTCATTTTTTCGCGATTTTACCCGAAAATAGATTAAAAGATACCTCTATAGTTGGAGCACACGTACATATCAGGTACCAATTGCTTCGACTTGGTCCACAGAAGGAACTCTGGCCCTTTGAAGAGCCAAGAAACACCTGCTTAAAGCGTGGCAAGCGGTTATTGAGTCACTAAAATCGACGTTTTTTTTTTATTTTTTCGCGATTTTACCAGAAAATAGATTAAAAGATACCTCTATAGTTGGAGCACACGTACATATCAGGTACCAATCGCTTCGTCTTATTCCCAGAAGGAACTCTGACCCTTTGAAGAGCCAAGAAACACCTGCTCAAAGCGTGGCAAGCGGTTATTCAGTCCCTAAAATCGACGTTTTTTTTTTTTCATTTTTTCGCGATTTTATTCAAAAATAGATTAAAAGAGACCTGTATAGTTCGAGCACACGTACATATTAGATACCAATCGCTTCGTCTTGGTACCCAGAAGGAACTCTGACCCTTTGAAGAACCAAGAAACACCTGCTCAAAGCGTGGCAAGCGGTATTCAGTCCCTAAAATCGACGTTTTTTTTCATTTTTTCGCGATTTTATCCAAAAATAAATTAAAAGAGACCTATATAGTTGGAGCACACGTACATATTAGGTACCAATCGCTTCGTCTTGATCCTCAGAATGAATTCTGACCCTTTGAAGAACCAAGAAACACCTGCTCAAAGCGTGGCAAGCGGTTATTCAGTCCCTAAAATCGACGTTTTTTTTTTTCATTTTTTCGCGATTTTACCCGAAAATAGATTAAAAGATACCTCTATAGTTGGAGCACACGTACATATCAGGTACCAATCGCTTCGTCTTGGTCCCAGAAGGAACTCTGATCCTTTGAAGAACCAAGAAACACCTGCTCAAAGCGTGGCAAGCGGTTATTCAGTCACTAAAATCGACGTTTTTTTTCATTTTTTCGCGATTTTACCCGAAAATAGATTAAAAGATACCTCTATAGTTGGAGCACACGTACATATCAGGTACCAATCGCTTCGTCTTGGTCCCAGAAGGAACTCTGACCCTTTGAAGAACCAAGAAACACCTGCTCAAAGCGTGGCAAGCGGGTAGTCAGTCCCTAAAATCGACGTTTTTTTTTCATTTTTTTCGCGATTTTATTCAAAAATAGATTAAAAGAGACCTGTATAGTTGGAGCACACGTACATATTAGGTACCAATCACTTCGTCTTGATCCTCAGAATCAATTCTGACCCTTTGAAGAACCAAGAAACACCTGCTCAAAGCGTGGCAATCGGTTATTCAGTCCCTAAAATCGACGTGTTTTTTTTTTCATTTTTTCGCGATTTTACCCGAAAATAGATTAAAAGATACCTCTATAGTTGGAGCACACGTACATGTCAGGTACCAATCGCTTCGTCTTGGTCCCAGAAGGAACTCTGACCCTTTGAAGAACCAAGAAACACCTGCTCAAAGCGTGGCAAGCGGTTATTCAGTCACTAAAATCGACGTTTTTTTTTTCATTTTTTCGCGATTTTATTCAAAAATAGATTAAAAGAGACCTGTACAGTTGGAGCACACGTACATATCAGGTACTAATCGCTTCGTCGTGGTCCCCAGAAGGAACTCTGACCCTTTGAAGAACCAAGAAACACCTGCTCAAAGCGTGGCAAGCGGTTATTCAGTCCCTAAAATCGACGTTTTTTTTTTTTTTTCATTTTTTCGTGATTTTACCGGAAAATCAAGTTAAAATGACTTTTGAAAATAATGTAAAAAATAATATAATTATATGATATATTTGTTATAATTTATATAATTAATATAATTTCTTTTTGAATCAAAAACAGTACTAAAATTTTGTTTATTTCATATTATTCGAGCTTTAATATGTATTGTTTCTGTTAAACACAAGATTATTTAATATTGTATGCCAAGTTCTATTTTATAGTGTTTAATTAATGAAAAATAAATATATCTATACCATTGTTAAATAGTATCTATAAATAGTAAAAAATTTAGAATATTTTTGATGTATTGTATTCTATGTATTTATTTTTTGTTACTTGACTAACTTTTATCTAGTTCTAATACTCATACTAACAAAAAAAGTTTGTTATAACAAAAAGAAGAAAAAAAATTGAATCGTATTTTCTTACTTAAATCACGATAAATTAATCTGTGAAGGTTTTCAGCTATATTACAATTTACTATCTATAATTTGATGACGGATCAGGCTACATACTGAGGATAAAGTCACCAGCTTCCGATAGGTAGATGAACCTCACTTACGGAAGTCATTTTAACTTGATTTTCCGGTAAAATCGCGAAAAAATGAAAAAAACGTCGATTTTAGGGACTGAATAACCGTTTGCCACGCTTTGAGCTTTTTTTTGGTTCTTCAAAGGCTCGGGGACCAAGACGAAGCGATTGGTACCTAATATGTATGTGTGCTCCAAGTATAGAAGTCTCTTTCACTCGTTTTTCGAGGCAGATCACTAGAAGAATGAAATAGCTTTAGCGAACAAATCAGTTTTTTGTTGGAAAAAACTTAAATTTGCCTTTTTTTAGGCTCGCACCTGAAAACAGGTTTTTTGGTATCAACCTACAGAAAAAAATTGTTACTGCGGGGTACGGGCAGCAAATTGCAATATCACCATATTGGGCTCCAGTTAAGGTGCGAATTTTTGTAGAATTCCTCATATATATATATATATATATATATATATATATATATATATATATATATATATTATATATATATATATATATATATATATATATATATATATATATTATATAAGACCAAAGGTGGGCACAGTATATTAAAAATTCTTTTATATTCTTTTAAATTTTCGAAAATATTTGTTACCCTATTTATAACAAACAAAAATTTTTAATGTTCTCTCCACTCATCGGGTGAGGAAAACATTTGCAAGGCTGGCCATCTGCGAGATAACAAGGGACAATTCCATATGCCATTTAAGAAAGATGTATTTTTTGAAGTTAAAATAAGAGTTGAGTTTTATATCTCTTTTTGTCTCTTTATTTCGCACAGATATGTATGTGCGTTTGGGTTAAGAGCACCTGACACTTCGTATCTGTCTGGGGACCGAGAGAGTCGTCAAGTCAAATGCAGTTGGGGTAGAATGTCCATGATCAACTTGGTGGTTCCTGTTAGCCGGTTAAGACATCTTTTGCGATAGCCGGGGTGCTATCTTTTCACGGGGTAAAGTACAACTTATATAAACCATTACAACACGTACGTTTACTGTGTAGAATAGATACATTATTATTTAATTATTTGGCAAGTTGAAATTGTTTGTGCTATATTTGACATTGTATCGCGGGTTGAACATTTTAACCGTTTGAGAACATTTTACGTTTGGTTAAACGTAACCTTTATCGTACTTTTGTATATTTATTAAATTATAATAATTTCACTATTCTTTTTTGTATGTATATTACAGCTTTTACGTGATGAGTTTATTAAATATATTAATTTAATTATTAATTTAATCTGTATTTCATTACCGATTATACTTTCAATTGAGTTTATTAATATTTGTATTTACGTTTAATATAATTCATATATAATATGTCTGGTTGCATTTTGTGTAACTTTTATCAACAAGATTTGTTCATTTTACCACAGTTTTCTATTCTTATCTTGGTTGTCTTTTTGGTGTCATTTGATATTGCCTAATATTTAAGTTTGTATATTCTTCTTTATTTATAATGGTATATTTGGTTATGTACATTTATGTTTAACGTCACTTCTTTTTAAAATAGAGTTTTATATAGTCCGCTGGCTTTCATTTCTTTGTTTATTTCAATATACATACCCAATGCGAAAGAGGGAAACCAGCGAGTTCTGGATTGAACAGAATATCGTCTCTCCCTTTCTGATGATCCCAATTGTTATATTGAGGCCATCGTATGTGCAGAACGCAGCAACTTAAGTACTACTGAAAGTATTGTTTCTCTAATAAGAAAGAAAAGAGCTGGTCAACAACATTTTAAAATAAAGTTAATTCCTTGTAGAATATTTTGTAATCTGCATTAAATGACAACAGGCATAATGTCATGATTATAAAATAAACCATCACATAATAAGTAGCTTCGAATGCCAGTGTTTACGCCATATACTTAAATCTAAACAAGGAATTTACAAAAGCAAAGTCATGGTGATGCTAAAATAGTTGTTAAAATAATTAAACAAATTTTATACGCATGCATAATTGATTATTTTCTTTAAATTATTGTGAAAATATAAATACCTTGCCCCATAACTACAATACTGCCATTATTTGGATCCTCTAACCAAAATGTATAACAATAATCAGTTGTCTTGCACTTCTGATAGGATTCAATAGGACCATCATATTCAGGTATAAGTGCAATAGATCTTGCTGAATTAGCACATACTAGAAATTCAGTATCTTGAGAAGAAATTGCATCGAAAAGGAACAATGCCATTATTAGCAATTGTAACATTTTGGTAATGGTTTAATTCATTTCCTGAAAAAGCGAAGTGCTTAGATAAAAATATTTACTAGATTATGAAAACAGCCCTGTTCTATTTGTAATGTTTCAATTCATTGAGGTATTTAAAACTCATTTATGTTTTATATAAATTTATTATAATTTGTGCATTTTGCTTCTAAAATATACTATTGTGCTTGCTACTTATCTTTTGGATTCAAGCAATGTGTTGCAAAAGTGATAAAGATTTTTTGTACATATAAAATATTTAAAACTTTAGAATCTTTAAATATCCTTATGGTGACACCACACTTCGCTATGTGTTATTATTCGTTATGTGCCATATTCGGCCGTTACGATGAAGTGTAGAGGGTACAATTGTCAATTATTTGCTTTATATGCACGCATAAGCAAATGATCGAATAGCAAATAGGCCTATCAGTCCTCTTGTCGATTTTTTGAAACAGTGTAAAGGACACGAATAAGCCGAATTCATGCCGAATGTATGTGTCGACTGCCACACTTTGCTCGCACCGGTCGGTGGTTGCCTTGTTTATCTTATCCTAACTTTATTTTAATTCTCGGCGTTAATTCGACAAATTTACATGTTTATATACAACTACCGTACCTATTACGCTTTGATTTGTGGTGTATCTATTGTAAAATGGAGTGTACAAATGAAATGGAAATGAGATTTCTTAATTTACACTAGATGCAGTCTTGATGACATGACACAGGTATAGGTAAAATGCATTTAAGTAAAAACAAGTTTCAGCGACTGCCAATACGTCCACGTCTATTAGGGTTCTGCCAAACACGCATGACGCAAATATTTGACATGTTTGGTCCACCGGCACAAGTATGGAGTATCGCATTTGTTATTCGCTGACAAATAAAAAATATTTGGCCGAATATAACAAAGCCACACAAATAACACACAGTGAAGTGTGGTGCCGCCATAATACCTATAAAGAAACATATATGCTACAATGCATGTGCAGGTAATTATTATTATTATATATATATATATATATATATATATAATATATATATATATATATATATATAACTGTTTTGGATGGGTTGGAGTGAATAAAAGGGGCTATTTGTTGACTATTTTTTACTCGAGCTTTTAATTGTGATTACAATTATTATCAAGAGCTTCTAAAAAATACAAAATATCTTACAAAGTTAAACTAGAAATAAAATTTTTTGTTAACTCACAAAATAAAATTAGTTTTGTTTATAAAACTGCTGCTAACAAAATATTACAAAAAATATTAATATAAAAATGTCCTATTCTAATAAATGTTACTCTGAAATAAATTTTGAAAAAGTTTCTTAACAAAAACAATTGAATTTGTAAACAAAAATTGAATAGTTGCAATAATAAGCCTCAATGTCATAAATACCAACTTAAAAATTTTTATTTTTGACATATAGTCAAAAAAAAAATTTGTTTATAAAAATTTTGTTTAAAAATTCATTTTTGTTTAGTAACAAAAAAGAAGAAGATTTATTCACCATTGATAGATGCCTGAAAAAATGTAACAAATACATGGAAAATTCAAAATGTGATATTTTACGGATTTCATATATAACCTACATAGAAATAACATAATTATAAATTTTGCTTAGATTTTGAATTTCTGACCTTTGGTTTAAATTATTATCACTTTTGCTAATACAAACCATTTCCAAAAAAGTTCTTTTAAATTTATTACTTTCACTACATAAAATTTTAATATTATCAAAATCCATAATATGGTCTTTGTCTATTACATGTTCTGCCAAAGCACAAGATGGTTTCTTAATTCTGCAATCACTTTTGTGAGAAATGATGCGATTTGAAAGATTTCTTCCAGTCTCACGAACATACTCTGCTTCACACTGAGTACAACTAATGCTGTATACTACATTTGTTTGATCTAATTTGTCTATAGGATACTTAGTTTTGGAATATAAAGATGAAATGGTTTTGATGTTCTTTGTTGCTATTTTTATATTGTCAATAACCTTTAGTGTTTGTGTTAATTTAGGAGTTAATGATGGTATAAAAGGTAGTGAATGATAATAGATGTTCTGATTGTTGGATACAATGTTCTGAGATTTAGCAAAAAATGGTGTTAAGTTATTTATATTAAATAAATTAGAAAAAAGCATCATATGTAGCATATCTGGAGGATAAGAGTTTTCAATTAAAATATTTTTTAACAATTGGAGATCTTCTTGTAGATAGTCTGGATGAGAAAGTTTTAAAACACGTTCCTTTAATCCTGTTATAAGGTTCATTTTCAGCTTATTTGGATGATGAGAGTAATAGCTTATAAATCTATTACTACATATGGGTTTTCTGAACCATCTGGTTTTCAACATATTGTCTGTATTTCTTACAATTCTCATGTCAAGGAATGGTAGAGAATTATCTACCTCTACCTCAACTGTAAATTGTATATGTTGATTATGATTGTTGACAATGTTGACTTTTTAGGAAAGAATTTTGTGTTTAGGAAGTGCCAAAACTAGATCATCTACATATCTTTTGATAAATGGAATGAAAAAAGTGCAATTATTGATACAATCACTAATAACATCATCCATGACATAGCTACTTAGAATGGGTGAAAGACTAGATCCCATAGGGCTACCAAAAATTTGTTTATAAAAGACACCATTAAATATAAAAATATTAGAATCAAAAACAAAGTTGATGAGTGTTTTAAAATGTAATCAAATAGCATCTTTTATTGACTCCAACCCACCCAAAACAGTTTTATATTTTTTCCAAACGAGTCACAAGTACTTCTTTTTTCTTACTCTTATATATATATATATATATATATATTATATATATATATATATATATATATATATATATATATATATAGATACATATATATATATATATAGATACATATATATATATATATATATATATATATATATATATATATATATATATATAGATATATAGATATATATGTATATATATATATATATATATATATATATATATATATATATACAGATTGAACGAAATAAATTCGGAACATACGAAATATTATGTATTTCGGCTCAATTCTGCTGTAGGTGGTTGACCAACAAAAGGTTGTCAAATAATTATATTATAAAAATCCTACTTCAGCGGGCTGCTAGATTCTGAAATCATAAAAATTAAAAGCTACACATAAATCTACGATTTTATTATGCTGTCAAACCACTTATAGTCCAGTGCATGAAGCCTTTCCCCTCGCAATTTTTTCGTCCTGCGTGGATGACTTGACGAAACACAAGGTAGGTAATAGCCAAGGATCAAAATCTATATCGAACCAAAGTGCGCCAAAACCTTGGAAGTAATTGCCAACCCCTCTCGGGATGAAATTTTTTTTTTACGTTTTAACTACAGGTTTCGATTAAAAATGTGATTCTAAACAAAAAATTTTCTATACATTTTTTTTGTAAAACTGATATTTTTCAAGTTATTCGCGATTGAAAGTAACAACTTTTAGACGAAAAAATCGACGTTTTTAATGGATTTTTCGCGAATAACTCGAAAATGGTGCATGTTATCAAAAAAATTGTAGAGAACAAATTTGTAGCTTTTAAAAGAACAAATACAATTCATTTTTTAAAATGTTTTTTCGATATAACAGGAACCGAAATACGGCCTATCAATGTTCAGCGGTTTTCTTCAAATGCCAAATTTGAAGGATACAAAGTCAAATATCGTGAAAATGATGCATATTTGGAAGAAAACTCACAGAACCTTTTTTAAAGAGCATAAATAGATCTATCATAAAAAAGCCTCTAGCTCAAAAATTGAGTGAGTTATGATGAAAATAAGGTCAACACCTCATTTTTTTACGAAAAAATCGATGAAAACAACCCCCTAACCACACCCATAATTAAAATCGATATTCACCCTTCTGCAATTCTCTTTGTACATGTATTGTTAATACGTCCAAGAAGTTTGACCTATTTAAAATGCTTAGTTTTAGAAAAAGTACAGCATAAAGCGAGAAACGATTTACAATTTCATATTTTTTACCCTTCTTTTTTTAAATATCCCCGAAAATACTGAATATATGAAAAAAATATAAATGTACTAAATTGTAGCTTTTTTAATGACTAAAATTTTCCTTTATTTAGATTTGTTGTGCAATGAATATTTGGCGAGATATAGCTGTTTAAAGCATCGATTTACGATCAAGCATCATCTTTTTCGAGCCCTTTAAACTCACCCCATTTAAAAACCAAGGGGTCCAAAAAGATTTAATTCACAGATCATTGTAGCTCTTAAAAACCTCTACAAAATCGCTTTTTGAAGACACACTCTATCGTTAAAAATAAAGGAAATACGTTAAAAAAAACCAATTAATTTTTTTTGGAAAATTCCATTAGTATAGTACAGTACATTTCGGAGTATAATAATCTACAAAACCGGTATATTAGGTAGTGGGCCGTTATACATTCGAAATTGTAAGCGTTCTTATTTTGAAATCCCATACAACAGAATAAAACATCTGCTCATATGTCTATGGCTTGGCAATGAAAATATCAGAGCAACAGATTGGGGATGGTATTCCAAAGATGGTTTGTTATTACCCGTACGCATGAACAAACAACCTGCACCCGATGAACTTTTTAAAATTATTTTTTGCCAATGCAAAAAAGGATGCGGCGTTTTATGTGGGTGCAGAAAAGTTGGTTTATACTGTAACTCTACTTGTTCTGGGTGCTCAGGTTGTAGCATTTTCAATTTCATTGATTCTTTTGAGTATATTGAAACCTCCTCGTATAATAAAATATATTAAAAACTCCTTATATATTTTTAAAAAATGAAACGAAGAATTTTTCCGTGTTGTTAGTTCGTATCTTTCAAAGTACCCAAAAGTGTTTCGTCGCCGAGTAATAAAACCATTTGAGAGTTGTTTATTTTACTTCGGCAATTTCTTTTCAAGTTTATGCGTCGCAAAAGGATATGTACGCCGTTTCGTTGATTTTGCTATGTCAAGTGTTTGTTTATTTTCAAGTTATGCGATCAATTTTAATAGATAATTTTGTTACTATCGTTGGAGCCGCGGTGAAAAGCGGTCAACGTTATGTCCGAATTTGACTTCAAATTCGAAATGTTCCTCGTTGTTTGTGTTTTTTTATGAAGACGTTTGTTCGTCTTTTTTTATGAAGAAAATGTGTAGCAGTGTGAAGTTAATGGTTCAGTAAATGTTTGAGTGAGGATTGGAAGAATCGTCGTTTCCATCCTCGTTTTGTTTCTCCCTGGTTATCATCCAAGGCTTTTGGCAGTATGGAGATAGATTTGTTTGAGATATGGAGATAGATAGTTGTGTTCGTTGCACAGAGAGTGAAGCCCAGGTCTACCCCCAGTTATGGCTTCGGATATTCCAGTGGCGTCTGGTTCCACAAATTCTAGTGCATTTTGTTAGTGAAAATCCAGGTAACTTTTTGATCAAATTTTAAAGTAAAGACAGACAATTTGTTTTGAATTAAATAATTGCTTTCGTTGACATTTAAAATTGTAAATTTTAGGTTTTGAGTTGAGCTGTCAATTTGTGTGTTTAGTTTTTTTTTAAATTTAATGTTAACTTGTGACAGCTCGTTTTTTATTTATTTTTTTTTTGACTCTAATTTTGTTTTATTTTTAAACAAGGTTAACCTCCATATAAATTTTTTAAGATTATGTAGTATCTCCAACTGCTGGAGTTTGTAAGCGGATGACACGTAAGTTTTTGTATTTTGTATTTCTCCATTTTATAACTGTTTGTGGTGACACATAAATAAATGTTAAATTTTGTTGTCTTAACTTTTTATTTATTTTTTTGAGCCAAACCTTTTTTGATTCTTATTTGAAAAAGATATGTTTTTTATGTTTTGATTTTGTTTTCTAATTATTTCCCTAGTTACAACTAGTGGTTGTAATAGGCATAATTAGGCACCTTAAGTGGCGCCCTATATTAAATTCCTTGGGGTGTTTCTTGTTTATTTTTATTTTGTTTATCTCAAGAGCCCTTTATTTCATTTTTTTTGTAGTTGCCCCATTCCAATGCCCTTATCTTTTACTTATCCACGACCCCAGCTCTCCTACGAAACCCTGAGTGCCGTTCGCATCAGTAGCGATTATTTTGTTTGCCCTATCTCCACTCCCAATAGTTTTTTCCCCCAATTTTCTATCTCCCGTATTAATGCCCCCTGTGGTAGGCAAAATATCTTCGTTACAAGGTGAAGGGTGCAATAATAGTCCACCAATAATTGAAGAAGATGAGGATGACATAGATCACGATGAAGATGTAATTGATGACGAATAAAATTGATATTATAATTGTTTTACCTATAAATGTAAATATTTTCAACTATTTATGTAAATGTATAAGAATATGGTGCCTTTTTATGTTGATAAATTTTTTTGTATTTAATTCTACTTATATCTATTAAATTAGTTTATAAAAACTGCAATGTTGTAAAGGGTGATTTTGAAAAATTGAAAAGTTGCAAAATTTTGGCAAAAAATTGTTTTCACCTACTTATAGCACTCATAACAATTGATTTCGAAGGGTTGAAAATGTATCAAATTGTATTTTAAAGTATAAAAAAATCACTATTTAACTAATCCAAACAAAATTTCACTCATCTTAACAATTGTAATGTTATTTTACAATTTTTGAAAATTAGGGGTAGTTTTCACCCCTAAGAATAATCAGGGTTCATTGGCATGACATAAACTATAAAGCTGAGGGTGAGTTGAGCTTAATTCCAATTTTTTTTTACATTAATCTCTAACAAGGGTCGCTTTTTAAGGGTTGAAATATGATGGAACTTTATTCAAAAGCACGAAACTATCATTATTTAATTAATTCAAAAATTTTAACCATATTCAGGTTTAATATGTTATTTTATAATTTTTGACAATTAGGGGTAGTTTTCACCAATAAGAACAATCAGGGTTCGTCGACATGACAAACTATAAAGCAGTGGGTGAATTGAGCTTAAATCCAAATCGATCCAAGGCGAAATCAGTTTTTTAGAATTAGTAATTTTTTTACATTAATCTCTAACAAGGGTTGCTTTTTAAGGGTTGAAATATGATGGAACTCTATTCAAAAGTATAAATTAATCATTATTTAACTAATTCAAACCAAATTTTACCCATATTCAGGTTTAATGTTATTTTATAATTTTTGACAATTAGGGGTAGTTTTCACCCCTAAAACCCCTCAGTGCACTTCGGTTCGATATAGATTTTGATCCTTGGGCTATCACCTACCTTCTTTTAAAATTTCGACTTAACCATGCAACTTGCAACCATGCTGGACGAAAAAATTGCGAAGTTTTAACTTTTTTCGAGATTCATTTCCTGAACTATTATCGCTTCTTTTAAGCAAACAACTTGTTGCGAGACAGATAGTTGAACGATATTTTATACAATGTCTATACCCAGGTATGGATTTATTTTTGTTCAAGTTTTATATTGGTCCACTATTTCAAATGCAGTTCAAACAGATATTAAATTGTAGATCCATTTTAAATTCGTTCAATCTGTATATATATATATATATATATATATATATATATATATATTATATATATATATATATATACCGATATCTTGGGTTTAGTAGTCAATATTGGCCTTTGTAAAACTCTTTTAGGATTAATTACTATTAAAGTGGAAATAAGCCACAATTAAAGATAAAAATACGTTTATTGACGTTTCAATTTCCACTTCGGAAATCGTTCTCAAAATACAAACAGTAAATTAAACAAATTTTGTTAATTGTGGCTTATTCCCAGTTTAATAGTAATTAATTTACAATGCCACAAGAAAATAGGTTCAGAACAATCTTTTAGGATAGCTTTCGAGTTTATTGTACTCTTTTTCAAAACATACTAAAAATTAACATAAAAAACTACATTAGAAAAATGAAGTTGTTATATCTTCAATAGGCTTACCCTTGTGAGGATTGTGTTTTAAAATTAGCAAAATTAATTAACATAATGACATTATTAAATTTGATTTTCCTTCTTCTTCTTCTTCCTTTATTGGGTAATATCTCAGGGGATAATTTGCCCAGCTAACACTAAATTGAAATTATTTTATATTGAATGAACACTATGTCGAAACTTCTTCTTCTTGGGCCAAACAGTTAGTATAGGAAAGTCTATTCAACACAGGATAAAACTTTTCTCGCTTCTAGGAACAACCAGTCTTTTTCTGCATAGTCTTTTTTGATGAGGTCCTCAGAGTTCCACAGCAAACTCTTCTGCAGCTATCTACTTAATTCAATAGTTACTTTACTGTGGACTGTCCAAGTTCCTCTTTTTTTCTTTTTTTCTACCAACGGATGATAGAGAACCCAGGTGGAAAAAGAGAATAATTTGTAAGTTTGTGTTATAGTAGATAAGATAGGAATATATAATTATAGAATGATTTTGGCTAGATTAAGAAAAGTAATCAATAAATTTAGTCTTTGAGGATTAAGATTGGATAGGAAAGAGCATATCTCTATAGGAGTTTGTAGTTTTGTTTTAACCAATTCTTTGTAGAGGTCAAAATTTGGAGAAACGTTTATTGGACACTCTAGGATAATATGATTCAGAGATCCAATTTGACCACATTCACAGTACGGGTTGTCCTGAATACCTATGCGGAATAAATGAACGGGAGTGGAACAATGTCCTGTTCTCATTCTAATTACTGTGGTGATATGCCTTCTGTCTTTATAAGGAAATTGATTGAACCATGGTGATTTGTTCCATGTATTGACTATTTTTCTATAAAACGACCCTTTTGATCTATTTGAATTCCATTCTTGTGCCCATAGAGTCCAAATTAGCTTTTTAATATAAAATAAGTAGTTTGAATAATGCAATTTAACTTTGGCTGGCATTTTTAGTGATCTTCCTATGTTTGCCAATTTGTCTGCAACATAATTGCCCTTAATATCAGAATGCCCTGGAATCCAAGCCAAAATAATACTGATGTTCTGTTGATTGGCTTCTATAATGCCCCTTTTGGTCATGATAGAGGTATGTTCAGTTTCCATTGAGTAAGATGTTTTCCCTATCGTTTGGATAGCACTCTTAGAATCAGACAAGATTAAGGTCCTCTTGATATCCTTCTCCAAGACAAATTGAACCGCATGATTAATTGCAATAATCTCTGCAGTGCAAACTTGAGTCTGCGTAGGGAGTTTACTAGAGTATGAGTATTCAAAGTCAGGACAAAAAACACCAAATCCTGCTGAGCCCTTACTATCAACTGACCCATCCGTAAAGATTATAGTGTGAAGTGGATTGTCAAGTGAGATTCTTTGAAATTGAATTAATGCATGTTCATCACTTTTATTAGATTGCACATTCCTAATAGGGATAGAAGTTAATTGATATTCTAATTCAAAATTGTGACACGGAAATAAGTCGCTAGAAAATAAATTTGGGGTATATTGGAATTTATTCATGATGGAAACTAAGAGGGGAATACTTTTTTTATTCCAGTAATCAGGATTTGATTGCATTGATATCTGTAATCCATTCAAGGCAGAAATTATTGGGTTGTTAATTAGCATCAGATTTTTTAGGAGGAATTTAGAATTAAGCCATTCCCATCTGTACTTGAGAGGAATTTGACCACTTTCACCTAACAATGCATAAATAGGGGTAGATCTCATACATCCTGTTATGATACGAATACTCTTATATTGTAATTTATCTAACCTGTTGATTAGCGCCTTGGGACAATCTGATAATATTTGACATCCATAATCTAAATGACTCTGTATCAAACCATTATGAACTATCTGGAGAGTTTTAGGATCACTACCCCAATATGTTCCACATAGAGCTCTCATTACATTCAAGCTACGACTTACTTTTAATTCTATTAAATCCACATATGATTTCCACTTTAGGTTTTTTTGAATAACTACCCCTAAATATTTCACTGTATCGACCCATTTAATTGCATGACCTCTAATTTTTACGTTTGGAGGATTAATTTTACGATTTCCTATTTGAAATATAATTGCTGAGGACTTATTGTAAGATAGACTAAAGTTGTGTTCTAATAACCAGAGATCCATCCTTTCCATTAATAAGTTCAAAGAATTAATTAATTTAAGTAGATCTGCCCCACTAACCAAAATAACCAAATCATCTGCATACTGTATCAGATTACAACCGTTGGGAATAATCTCGTATAAAGATAGGGAATACAGATTAAATAATATTGGACTTAGAGGGGAGCCTTGAGGTAAACCCTGATTAGTTTTTCTTGGACCATGAATTTGACCAGTTTGGTCCTTTACATAAATACTACGATCATTTAATATAGAATAAATGACATTTGCTAGTTGAATAGGAATGTTATATTTAATTAGTTTAGAGTATAAAAGAGAGATGTTGACACTATCATAAGCTGCTGAAATATCTAGGAAAAGTCCTACGGTAAATTGATTCAATGAAAATCCTTGTAGTATTTTAGAATTTAGTAATGAAATGCATTCCATGCAACCTCTACCCCTTCTAAAACCAAGTTGCAATGGATTTAAAATATGATTGTGTTCTAAGAACCACTCAATTCTGTTTTTAATTAATGTTTCCAGCATTTTACCAACACACGATGATAGAGCTATTGGCCTATAATTATGTGGGTCAGTTTTATTCTTTCCATGCTTAACAATGGGTAATATGACCGTTTGTTTCCACGAAAGAGGAACCTGTCCCTTCCGGATACATTCATTAAAGAATTGAATTAAGAGTAATGATCCAGAGTGCGGTAAATTTTTTAACATAGAGTATGAAACCTGATCAGGACCCACAGCAGAATCAGTTTTAGAAAAAAGAGTATTGTGATATTCATCAAATGATATGGGTTTCTCAGAATACTGCAGAGGACTGAAAAGTAATTTAAAGTCGCCAGAAATAGGTGAGAGAAATGTTAAAATTTCCTGAGCTACCTCCTCTGGTGGCAATTGAGATAAAAGAGACAATTTACTACCAGAAACCTTGTTAATTTTATTCCAAACATCTTTAAGGGGAGTATTTCTATTTAGTTTGCTACAATAGGATCTAAAGCTTATTTTTCGCTTTAATTTTAGGAATTTTCTAGCTTTCGCTATGAATTTTTTAGCCTCTATATAGTTTTCAACACTAGGAGAATTTTTAAATGTATTAATAGCTGAAACTCTCTTTTGTATTATATGAGCACATGAATCATCCCACCATGGAATGTGATATTTGTTGTTATAAGAGGAGGTCCAAGGAATTGATGTGTCTGCCACTGATGATATATATTCGATAAAATTTTCATAGTCCTCAATTGGAAACGATGAGAAAATACACTCTAGTTTTTCATGGAAAGAAACCCAATCAGCCTTTTTGAAATTTCTTCTTTTAGAAACCTGATTAAAGTCCTGTGTTGGGATACCGACATAGCATAGAATGGGAAAATGATCACTAGATCCTGTATCTGGAATGGTGGTCCATCCACTAATTTTGGGTGCCACATCTATCGAAGCCAATGATAAGTCAACTACTGATTTGCTGCTACCAGGACGAACCAATCTTGTTGGAGAACCATCATTAAGAAAAATTAACTTAAGATCTTCTGCAGTTTGCAAAATATTTCTGCCATTAACACTATCTCTTGAGCTTCCCCATGCTCTATGATTACAATTTAAATCACCCATGATCAGTAGAGGTTTGTTAATCGAGTTGACCAAAGAAGACCAGCATTTTTTGGAAATGAGATTGCCCAAAGGACAATATATATTTAATATATTTAAATTATACTTGGGTAAAAAGGTGAGTTGAAATTGAACATCTGAATTAAAACCAGGATTGTTAATATGAATATCCCGAAAATCTATATTGTATTTGATAAGGGTAATTAAGCCCCCATATCCATCACCTCGATCCTTTCTGATAATGTGATACCCTCTGCATCTAATTGTATGTTGGTTAGAGAGCCAAGACTCACTAATGAGGACAATATCAGGGTTATAGTCTTTAATAAGGACTTTTAAGTTATCAACATTGGTATTATAAGATCTTATATTCCATTGTATAATAGTTAGTGGGGCGTGATGATTGAAAATATAAATTGTTAAAAACATGTATGTACCAGGTCAAGACGAGAGGGGAATTAGTATTCTGAGTCCTCAGACCCAGATACCTCCATCCCTCCTCGTTCCTGACTAGTACTTATAGCATTATGTGATACACTTTTGTTTTTATGATTACCAATCTCTACATTTAATCCACCATGATCCTTAGGAGAAGTATAATTTTTATTAATCAATTCACCAATAAATGTCATAACCAAATCCTTGTGATCTTGATTAAGCATTAATATAGCCTGATTTAAATCTCTTTGGGTCTGAGAATTATTTATAAAGTGACTAGGAGATTCTTTGGGGGATCTCCCATTAGGATTGTTCAATACTTTAGAATGAGAACTTTGATCAAAGCCTATATTTAATGTTCTTTTCCTTTTTGATGGAGTAGATTTTGTAATCTGACTGTAGGAAGCAGAATTTGAAGACAGGGATGTAGCAACTGATCTCCTCTCTTGAATTGAAATACTATTTGCAGAGGATGGATTAGTTACAAGATTAGGAAAATCCTTAATGTTCAACTTTGGGCTAGATGTTTCCCTTGGAATGTTTTGGTTAGCTTCATAATATGATAAGTTGGCAAATGACATAAGTTCTTTAATACTCTTTTGTCTTTTTCTTTCTTTACATTCAGGATGTCTAGAATCATGATCTGCTGTTTTACAGAACATACAAAATCTACTGCACCGTACAAACGAGGGAGAATCATGATTTGTACCACATGTAACACATCTGTTTTTTCCCTTGCATTGAGAAAGAGAATGCCCATATAAAAGACAATTATGACATTGGAGAACTGGACTAACAAAGGGTATCACCTTCATAGGCAGACCATAAATTTCAATTTCTTTAGGGATATTCCTTCCAGAAAAAGTTAAACAAATAGTACCTGTAGGGATGAAAGTGGTTTCTGAATTATCTTGCATAACCCTTCTATTCATTCTTTTAACAGAGATAACTTTACAAAAGGGTAGATTAGTAGAAGTTGACATTTTAATTTCCTCTTCTGACAAAGATTTAAAAACTCCCCTAACAATACCTTTACAAGAGATAAGATGAGTGGGAATGAAAACCTCATAACCTAATTCTTCCCAGTCCTTCCTAAGGATAAACGAATTGGCAGATTGTCTGTCCTTGAATACTACCCCAACTCTATTTTTTCCCTTTCTATCAAACTTAGAAATATCTTTCAGTTTTAAATTAAAGATAGTCTTAGCAATACTTAGGACATGATAGTTACCCACATTACTATTTTTACCCTGAACAAAGACCTCAAAGGGCCCCAAATCTGATTCAGAATATAAACTTTTTTCCTTAATGTTTACATTCTCTGTAGCATTCTTTTTAGGCAGATTTTGACTTATATTAGGGTCGGGATCTGGTGGCCGATCGGGAGGAATTTTTTCCTCCATAATGGCGAACGTTAACAAAGTTTAAATCTACCAAAACGTTTAAATGTGGTTTGACTATATAGAAGATTAAGAAATATGTAAAGGAATAGGATCACAAAGAAAATGTTAGTAGGGCTCTTACTTGTATTTTTCCACCTTCCACCACCAAACTTCAAAAAAAAACCAACCTGGAATAACAATTATCCAAGCTTTAATTTCTAATCCAAAATAAGCGCAAATTCGTAAAATATACTGTACTTAAATTACAAAAATGCGCAGAAAACTTTGAAATGCGTATTCAAACTTTGACAGTTCAACTCAATTTGATTTTCCTTTTCGTTTTGTCAAAACTTATTACTAAGGTTTACATGTCTCTTCTATTTTTTATATTTATTTTAGGTTAGTTTGACAGAAAAAGTGTCTATGTTTATGCAAACCTTCATTGCAAATTTTGATATAATATGTAGAAATGTTTCGTTTGCAGTTATTAAACAAGCAACAGAGTTTATGTTACTAAGTAATTAAGAAAAAAAATACACAAATAAAAATATCTCATTTTCAAATTTTATCTCATTTGAACTTTTTATATTGTTGTTCTTTTATTTAAAAGAAGATTACTGTATATAGCACTAAGATTTTCAATGTCTTCTCTTTTGTTTAAGGTATTTTGTGTAGTTTTAATTAAACACATTTCTAGAAACAGTCTTTTGTTGTAATTTCTTTCCCTTCTCAATATTTCTGTTTGATCATAGGTAGGCGTATGGCCCATTGTAATACAATGTTCACTTAATGCACAGGCTTGTACTTTATTCAGATTAATGTCACTCTTGTGAGATGTTAATCTTCCGGACAAATTTCTGGACATTTCTCCAATATATACTCTATTACAATTATTACAGGGTAGAGAGTACACTACATTGGAGATTTCTTTATTATTTAAGGGTGTTTTAAGTTTAGTATATAATTTCGATATTGTTTTTATATTTCTGGTTCCAATTTTGATATTAGGTACTTCTCTAAATGTATTTAGTAGTCTATTTGTTAAACCTGGAATATATAAAAGAACAACAATATAAATGTTCTTAAAATATTAAAGGGATTATTCCAAGTTCAAATGAGATAAAATTTATTTTTATTTGTGTTTTTTTTCTTAATTACTTAGTAACATAAACTCTGTTGCTTGTTTAATAACTGCAAACGAAACATTTCTACATATTACATCAAAATTTGCAATGAAAGTTTGCATAAAAATAGACACTTCCTCTGTAAAAACTAACCTAAAATAAATATAAAAAATAGAAGAGACATATAAACCTTATGGTCTGTTTTTAAACCAGAAGGAGTAGGCAAGTTTACTCCACTAAATTATGACATATTGACACTAATGACATTAGTGAAATTTTAAAATTCAAAATTTATATCGACAATTTTTTGTATTTTCTTTGTTATTTCTTACATCTTTAGATTTTTCGTTTGCATTTACACAAAAAACAGTTCTTTTCAGAATTATTTAGCGACATATTAGTGTTATTAAGATAACAATATGGATTAAATGCCAAGTACTAGTGGTAATTATTCTTCTCCACCTTAAAAACGCCGAGTAGATTTGGATCATTTATCATCAAATGAGAAATAATGTACTATAAACATGTACAAACATGAAAATTGATAATTCTGGAATAAAAATAACAGCCACGGTAGTAAAAATAAAACAAGCAGCAGGTTAGTTTTACAGAATAGTTATTATTAAAATCAAGACTTACTAAAGTAATGTGCTAATTTTAGGTGTTGCGAATTCAACTATTTACAACAATAGAATTTAGAACAATTAAAGAATATAAGCAGACTGGAGCAGTAAAATGTCCTAAAAATATTGAATGTCGACCTTATATTCTTGCAACATATGATGAAAGAGTTGAAACATCTTTTCATGAATGAAAAGCTCACTTTAGATAAAATTTTAAGTGGAATTAACAACCACTCAGATCTTCCAAAATATGTGTTGTTCATTATTATATAAATTCTTTAAGCAAATCAATTTGAAGTAAGTACAAATATCAGTATGTAAATATGGGTTAGCTACAATTATATAGTAAAATTAACTAAAACATTTTATAGATTTCATTTTTATAATCAGGTATATTATTGTTACTATTAAATATTAAGTTTTAAGTTTTTATTTGTATACTCTACTGGAATGTTGTCAAGTATTTTGGTTCAACAGATATAAGAACATGGAAAGGGAAGAAAAGAAAAAAAAAGAATATTTTTACTTTACATATGCAGATTCAATGCAGCAAATATTACATAGCATAACTATATCATAACTATATATTGTTTATAGGATGATTGATTTATTGTCTATATTATGAATGTCTTACCATAGTTATTTTTTAGGGGAAATTATTGAAAGAATTGTTTATACATTGGGCTGCTGACCAAAAACAAAACTTTCTTGCTCGAATATTTGAAATAGTTTCAGTTTTTGCTGAAAAAATAAATCAAGAAATTCAAAATGGTGTAGTTGTTCATTAATCTCACCAAGACATAAATGGAGAGATTTTGGAAGACTAATAAAATTATTAAATTTTTATTTTTACATTCATTCTAAATATATATTATGCACAGAATATTATATAAATCAATTTCTGACTCTTTAAGTTGTTTTTGTAATAACTTGGACTTGGTGATATGCAATAATAGTATTTTCCGCAAATCGTCAGGACTTACTTACTGTAAGGAAATGTCATTTCCTTACTGTAAGGAAATGATATTTCCGTACAGTTGTTAGTATTCTACATAAAGTTTGACAATTCAACCTCAATTCGTTTCCATAGTAACCTAAGTAATTTTATTAGGAATTTCAAAGCATCATTTATTTGGGAATAAAATTATCGCGTTGTTTTTAAATCAATCAATATCTGTCGAATTTTAAACGATTTGCGGAAAAATAGTATGTTTACCTCGTAGGAAGAGCCACATTCCTGGACTCTGTGTTGCTAAGTCTCGGCTTGCGCCTCGACTTAGCAATCTTCACAGTCGGCCAGGAATGTTAAGCTTTTCCTACCCAGTAAACAATGTACTATTAATGTGATATTTTTCTAGCTGATATATATAATAAATAGAGTTTACAGTGTTTATAAATTTATAAATGTATGATATTTATATCTAATTATCATAAGAAAAACAGCAACTATCTTTTAAATTTGTGTATACTTGTTAAGAAGCATTTTCATTTTGTTTTCATCACAATAAAAGAACATTAGTAATGTTGTGTTTTACTTTGATTGTATTGATACAGATGGTTTTGTTTTTCCTGTTGTAGATCATCACAAGAAAACTACAAAATTATACTAGAATGTAACATAACAAATTGAATTAGTTGATTATCTCACAGAAATCCAGTATTTTTTAGTAAATTTTATTTAGTGATAACAAATAGGACAAACTCACTGTCAAAATTAAACAAGAATCCAGCATTAAAGAAATTGCAAGTACACACTTATTTATACAAATGTATTGTTTTGCATTTTAGTGCTTTAAATAGATCCTTAAGATATTGATACATAAGTTAAATCTATCTAATGAGGTAACTGATTACCATGCATGAAAAGTAAGACTACACCTCTATTTGAACCATAATTTATTCTGTGATATGAAACATAAAAAAGTCAATTTTAAAGCAGTGAATGGGAAGAAATATGTAAAACAAACTGGCTGAAGCAATTCAGGAGATTGGATTAATTAAGCTTAAAAATAATGATCAAAGTCAAAGTTAATTCTTCTGGTAAGAAAAAAAACCTAGATTCAAGAAATTAATCACACGCAGAATAAGAATATGGTCTACGCAGTCTAAAAGAACAGTATTTCAGAAATCTTTGAACTCTCTAACTTTTTAATACATGCATTTGTATAGCTTTGTTGCATATAAGATCTATTTGCAAATTAAAAGACAAATTTCTGAGAAAAACCATACTTAGATCTGTAACATTTTTGACTCTCTGGATCAAAATATTCTCTAAATTAAGTACCATCGACTCAAAAGATCTATAAAACTGGATCACCCGATATTTAAAGATATATACATGGGACCAAATGTGAAAAATGTCCTTTTTTATTGTAATAATTGTAATATATATTGGAAGTGAATTAAAAAAATATTATTCAAACATAAAGTTAGGTTAGAATTGACGTGTAAGGTTGTCCGATATTGATTACTCGCTTACCGCAAAGCCGAGATATACAACAAAAAAAAGAAGATATATTTGGTGACTTTTCTAGTAACTTTCTTGGGTGTGAATCTGTTTTTTGGTTTACTCCTCCTGGTTAAAAAACAGAGTATAGTAATAAGTTTTAACAGAACGAAAAAGAAAATCAAATTTAATAATGTCATTATGTTAATTAATTTTACTAATTTTAAAACACAATCCTCACAAGGGTAAGCCTATTGAAGATATAACAACTTCATTTTTCTAATGTAGTTTTTTATGTTAATTTTTAGTATGTTTTGAAAAAGAGTACAATAAACTCGAAAGCTTAACAAACCTAAAAGAGTTTTACTTAAAGGCCAATATTGACTACTAAACCCAAGATATCCGTATATATTACTCACTAAAGCCCTTTCTAAGGGAATATATATATATATATATATATATATATATATATATATATATATATATATTAGTTACCTGTACATAAATGTACTGTAATTTCTCAGTTATTATTCAGGTTTTATGTATAAGGTTTTACTATGCAATTTGCAATAATATAATGAAATTTTGCAATAGATTGTATATTTTATTATGTTTTATTCTGTAATATTGATGATTTTAGTAAATTTTAATTGTTATTGCTATTATCGTTTTTTTAAAACCTTTTATAAGCTTTGTCCATAAAATTGTACTATTTTCAGTGACAATAAAGCATATTTCTATTCTATTCTAAAGGTTTCCACTAAATAATATGGTCTCTCAGATATATAGCCTTTTGTCATTTTACGGAACTTAAGGAAAGAAGTTGCAGATTAGTTGCAAGGGAAGATGGTTGTATAATTTTTTTTTGCTGAATATAATATATATTTCTTTAGTAACTCAGTGGACGGGATCAGTAAATACACATCAAAGATTGAATTTCTGAAAGAGTTAAAATTACGTGATTTTTGAAGTAGCTTCTACAATGTGTTATTCTACTGGGGCCAAAAAGATACTTTATTGCCCTTTTTTATAATTTAAAAATAACATCAGATGAGACTTGAAAAAAAGAAAAATATGTTATTTTGGAAGATACTAAATTGATTTCCTTCAAAACAGATCTTATTGCATGGCAAGCTGAGGCTACTTTTTTACTTAACAAATCGATATGAAGAGACCATTTAAGTTTGCTGTCTATAAAAATGCCAGGAAATTTTACAGTATCAACAATACACTGTTTTATCCACATTAAAAGAGAGTAAATTAGAGTCAGACCAGTTTTTTATTTTAAGTAGATCAAAAGTTATAGCTGCATGAAGGGTTGCAATATTAGAGTTCCTAGAGGTGATACTTGTATGGTCAGCAAAAAAAAATTTTTTTCATTGATTGTCAATTATAAAAAAAAGGAAAAGTAGAGGACCCAGTACTGAACCTTGTGGTACTCCACATAGAATGCTTTTGTATGTGGAGTCAGTATCATTTGCTCTAACTAGTTGTTTCCTATTCCTCAAGTAAGAGTGGAACCAATTCAAAGAAATACCTCAAATTCCATAGAAATTTAGTTTTTTATCAAAATGTCATGATTTACACAATCAAAAGCTTTGGCATAGTCACAAAAAATAGTGGCAGTATAAAGATTATTGTTTAGTGCTTGATAGACCTCATGTAGTACAGAAAACATAGCATCGCTGGTACATTTACTAGATAAAAAGTGGAACTAATTTTGTGATAGAATGTTGTTTTCAACAAGAAAGGACATAAGTTTAAGTATGTCTCTCAATAATTTTGGATAGAACCGGTAGTAAGGCAATAGGTCTACAGTTGCAGAAATTAGATTTTTAACCACACTTATGAAGAGGAATAATAATGGCTGTCTTTCGGTCCTGTCACAAATATACCTTTCTCAAAGGTAGTGTTACTTAGTGAGACCAGGACTTCCAACATGGGAGATTTAAGAATCAGAATTAAAAATCAGGAGATTTTTGGATCAGTTCAGATTTATCAAATGGTCTTATAAAGAATGAATTTGAGACCTTTTTTGAATTGGGGAGATAGGAAATAAGATCTTGTGGCAAAATAGTTGATGTTATATTATTGATTGTTTATTTAAAAACAGTTCCACTAAGAATTGATGAATCTCTAGATAAGAGCATTTCTCATACTACACATTTCAACTGTCAAACTCATAAATAGAGTTGTTTGGATTAAAAAACTTAATTTAATTAGCCTATAATCACTGAAATGCTTGAATAGTTACAATATTTACTTTAAATATTATTTCATATGGGATTAAACCACAATAATTGTGGTTTAATTATTGTTATTCTTAATATAAACAAACAATTATTGACTGTAATAGGAATTACATTTTACATTTGTTTTGATTTCAAATTCAGAAATCATTTTCAAAGAGTATTTAAAATAAAATTATGAATAATCTTATTTGTGATCATTTTATTGAAGAATTGTTTGAAAACAATTTCCCCATTGGAAATCTAAACATCAAAACTAATGTAATTCTCATTACAATCAATAATTATGGTTTAATCCCACATAAAATAATATTTAAATGAACAATAAAACAGTAAGTATATTTTTATTTCCTGTACCTTTAATTAATTATTAGGTATTTATTTATTTATTTATTTAAAGCCAGGCAACTTTTTTATTTATATTTTTGCGTAAGTCTCGTAAATATCCACTTTATTGTTGCGCATTCCATATAGTAGGCTCATTATAAGAAAAAAACCCCTCTATGTACCGAACCACCCTACGTTTTTTATTTTTGATAAATGCCGAATTAAATTTTGTCTGCCAATAAATTAAATGGCTCAATATATTCTATAAAATATATATACTTAAAAGCACCAACATCAAATCTTTATATAATATACATTAACAGCATAAATTATAACAATACCTAATTTGATTGTTTCTATGGTAGCCCAGGAATACTTTACCATAAATTATTAAAGATCAAGATAAACACAACACTAAACCTATTATGGTTTTACTCAACACTATCTCGAACTGTATTATATTATGATATAAAAATGCTCTATCTAGGGTATATCGAACATGACTTCCTTTTTGCAGGATTTATTATCGCTCATCGCACTTCTGTTTTATTAGTAAATTCACATTCACATCACAACCACACACGTCACACAGCACAGAATCATGATAATGAATCATAGTACATACCCCCCTAGTAAGGTAACGGTAACTCCCGTATATAAAGTTTTGGAAGAGAGTTTCTAGCGCCAAATACGGACGGGCCGAAACTAATTTCATTTGGCGGCAAATTCAAAACGTAAATTTAGAATTTTAGGCGGCAAATTCAAAAAATATGCTTTGAATTTTAGGCGCCAAAATTCAAAAGTATGTTTTTAATGGAAAGTAAATATAGTCATAAAATAAGAAATAAAAACTTATTCTATACCAGAAAATATATCCTCTCTGTCCAAAAATATAGTATACACCTACACATTTATATATATATTATATATATATATATATATATATATATATTATATATATATATATATATATATATATATATAAATGTATAACATAATATCTGATACAGAGAGAGTATATATTATGGTACAGGAAAGTTTTTATTTAATATTTTATGATTATATCTGTTTTCCATTACATTAACAAACCAAAGTCCCAAAAATAACAAAATAAAACACAAACATCCTGACACTTGTTTATTTGTATAATTTTCTTTGGTAAAGTATTGGCAACAAATATCCTCCTCCTCCTCGTTACTTAAGCCCTTGTTAAGGTGTGGGTGGAGACACTCTAAATATTGTTAACTTGCTGTCTCCATTGGCTGCAATTCTGTACCAGATGAACAACTTCTTGAAGTGATTTTTCCACCAATCTTCATTTAATCTTCCCATCATGTTGTAAGATCGTCATTTTGATATACAAATATAGATACCTCTATATTTATTAGCAATGGTTTGTAGTAAGTTCCATACCTTCTAAAATACTTTTCCTTGAAGTACCATATGTACATAATAAAGTGTAAACCCTAGCATGTCTGCGATCTTGCTCTTCAGAATGATCACAAATTGGCATGCGACTCAATGTAACTGTTACTCAGAAGTAGAAGATCCACCATGAAAATCTAAAATAATGAAATATTATTAAAATTAAGAATGTATTGACTTTTTTTATAAAATAAGGCCAATTTTAGGAATGCAGTGATAAGAGTTAAGAGTTTTAATGAGTTTAAAATCTATACAGTATATAAATATAAGATTAATGTTAGTTAAGATTAAAAGGTAAATTAACTAGAAAAACAAAATAGTATCAAGTTTATATTTACTAAAAGTTTGATATTGTTAGGTGCTGTTCTTACCTGGTGCTTGTAAAAATAAACTCCTAATCCTCAGAATGTTTAATAGCCATTTGTCCAACTTTAACTTTCACCCATCAATAAAAAATATTCTTTGTTGTGGTGGTGTTGTGTGGTGTAGAATTGTTTAATCTTTTCCTCATAATAAATGTCAACCATTATGAAAACAAGTCCATTTCATTTTTTGGGTTTGGAAAACGAAATCGACTGTTTGTGTAGTCGGTGCAACCATGAACATAACATTTTTTTACCTTTTATTCTATTTTGTTCCATTTCAACGATGGTATTTAAAACACAATTTTTAAAATTAAGATGATAATAACCGATAATAACCAAAACCAAACACAAATCTGAATTTGCAATATGGCGTCCCAATCTAAATTAAATTTCGCCACCGCACATCTATCCATTGTCGCGTTGGTTTTCTTTTTGGTTTGGTATGGTATGTTTCTTTTTTGGGGTTTTGTCATCCTGTTTTAGGCTTTTGCCTCTTCAGGATGTGGTTTTTTCTTTTTTTTTGTGTTGGCTTCTGTTTTTTCTTCCTTCGTGGTCCACTGGTGGGGTTTAGCCAGGACAATCAGTGGAGAAAGGCTGTGGTCGGTTCTTTTCAGAATTGATTTCTAAAATAATTAGTGAATTAGTGTTTGTTAAATTAGTATATGTACAAAATGAGATATTAATATATGTATAAATACATGCATTAATATGTTATATGTTATATTAGTAACTGTGTTAAGACGCGGCGCGAGAGGGCAGCTGCGGCTGTATCCTCAAAATAGACAGACAGGTATCGTTTGCAAGTGGGATCGGGAAACCGCAGAAAACCGATCCCCCCTGTCTAGGCAAGCTCGAAGTGAGCAATTTAGCTAGGAATGCGACGGAAATAGAGGGGAGTTGCCTCCTGTATATCAATGTATTCATCAGGGAGTTCGTTACTGGCGAGTTCCAGTAGAATTGAGGGGAGGTGTGGGATTTTAGGTTTAGGATGTCTGGTGAATACATTGCCTCGGGTAGAGCAGACAGTTTTAAGGATGCGTTGAGCTCTGAGGTTTTGGCTCCGGATTGTGCGAGTAGTGTAACTTCTGCTCAGAGAGTGTAGTCTCTCATTTAGAGGCTGGATATTCGATAATTGATGAATGAGGGCTGAGGGGTAGTCGTTGCGTCTGCCATTCACTCTACGCAGAATTCTCCTCTCTAGACTTAGCAAGTTTTCTTTGACAGATTTTGGCAATGTATCATAAATATTGAATCTGTATTCAAAAATAGGTCTGATAAAAGTTTTGTAAGTGAAAATTAATGTTTTAGGGTGTGTAGCCCCGAAATTACATCTCAAACTATTGAGGAGACCCAGTCTGCTCCTGGCCTTAGCACAGGCTATGTTCAGATCGGCCCTCCAGTTCAAAGTTCGTGAGAACTTCACACCGAGGTATTCGATCTGATCACGGAGTTGGAGTTGGTCGCCCCAGAGAGTGAGATAGTTTCTTCCGTTAAAAGAGGCCGCACGTACACTGTGTCTAGGGTGTCTAAAGAGAATCATTTGAGTTTTGTTCGGATTCAGGGACACTCTCCATCTCCTGCACCAGTTTTCAACTAGTCTGAGGTGATTTTGAGCGTACCTGAGAACAGCATCAACGTTCATCGATGTAGTCACCAGAGCAGTGTCATCCGCGTAGAGTAGAGTGGTGGTATTGTTGCGTAAGGTACTTGGGAAGTCACTGTTGTAAATTATGTAGAGTATGGGAGCCAGTACAGAGCCTTGTGGTACTCCAGCTGTTGGAGTAAAAGAATCTGAGAAAGAACCACGCTCTTTTACCCTGACCAGACGTTCAGAGACATATGATTGGATTAGTCTGACGAAAGGAAGTGGTAGTAGTTTCTTGATCAGTCCCACATGCCAGACTTGATCAAAGGCTTTTTGAACATCGAGAAAAATACCTAGTGATAATTTACCGTCGTTCAGACTTTGAGAAATGTGAGTGACAATTTCTGTCAATGCCGTATTAGTAGAGCACCCTTCTCTAAAGCCGAATTGAAATGAGGGGATGATGTTGTGTTCGTTTGTGAAGTCAATGAGTCTTTCTTTTAGGATTCTCTCAAAGACTTTTGCTAAAGCATTTGCGAGTGAAATCGGCCGGTAAGAGTTAGGATCAGTGCGGGGTTTGCCCTTTTTTAAGAGCATAATTGTATTTGCTACTTTCCATTGTGACGGAAAATAGCAGAGTTTGAGAGTGGCATTGACAATATTTGTTAAATAAAGGTAGACACTCGGAGGGAATTGTTTCACGCAGCTCCTGGCAATATTGTCAGGACCCGGTGCATTCGATTTGCCAATTTGACAAAAATTTTTGAAAGTTTGTTGATCCACCGGTGCCATGATGGGATGATCATGCGGCACCTGAGGATCGAAAGGGGCACCGAGTTGTCTGTTTACGTCTCTTTCAGTCGCAATCAGGAAGGCTGGGTCAAATCTAGGATTATTAGGTGTGATTAAAGTGTTTTGTAAGTGGATTTTAAAGGCATCGGCCTTTTGTTGATGTGTGTTTATGATTTGATTGTTCACTAGCAAGTGAGATGGATTGTTGGTTTTTTGTTTAGTTAGGCACTTTCACCTGTAGTTTGATCACCGCGGACAGACGGTTATATTCTGTTTTGATGAGAGGATTTCGAGTACGTTGAAACTGACGTAGAAGTCGTCTCTTATGTTTGATATTATTGATTATATATTGTGGTAGAGTTGGCTTTTTAGGGTTTATAACCTTATTAGGGACTGATATATCAATTGCTTGATTTATCAGATTTGAGATAGCCGTGATACCTTGATCGATATCATCTGTGTGTACTAAGTTGCCTAACTCTGGAATGTTAGTTGACAAAAAGGCTCTGTAGCGGTCCCAGTTAGCGTGCTTATAGTCTCTTATTACTTTGGGTGGTGCAGGAGGGGTGGGTGTAAATATCTGTTCCTTAACCAGCAGTGGTAAGTGATCCGACGTGATGGAATCGCCCAGAAAGCATTCGTCATCTAATAGATCAATCACATCGTACGTGCATACAATATGATCGACTATCGACGAGCCCTGGTGACCCACAAAAGTCGGATCACAATTACGGATGCGGTGGATAGGAAGATTAATGAGCATGTCCGAAAAGTCATTGCCTGCATGATTTGTGACAGTGTCACCAAATTGAATGTGTCTGACGTTAAAGTCGCCGAGAATAATTGCCTTATTGAGGCTAGATATATAATCAAACAAAATTTCGGACATGTCCTGGTGAGGATGCTTGTAATAATAGACTATCGTAATTGTCGTGTTATTGTCAAGGTGAATGTCCACTGCCAGGAAGTCAACATCATTAAGGTTCAGGTGCATAGGTGTAACATGAGGGGAAAAGGGGATACCGTATTTGATAAGGAAGCCAATACCGCGAGATATTTGGCTTTTAGGACGGTGTACCGTGCAGTAACCGGGGAATGTTGGATCTGTTTTTGAAAGGGTGTCGGTGAGGGCTAGGATTTGGATATTATGATGTTGAAGAATATGTTTGATAAGGGGTCGCCTATTCCGAACACCCTGGCAGTTAACAGCACCTATTGAACTGTCCATTAGAGGGGCAGGAAGGAGATGGAAGCTCTGTTGTTATGAGCCACAAGAGTACTCTTGTGACCGAACATCAGAGTGGAGATACGGTTGGTTATATCCAGGATAAGCTGACGCCTATCTGGAAGGAGGTTAATGAGGATGAGGGAGGTGAATTCCATCACTGCCTTCATGTCTGAAGACAGTTCGTAGGGTGGATCTCTTTTATCAGTGGTTATAGGTTGGGTTTCCTGTGGGGTTTTTGGTATTTCCCTTCTGAGTGGGCATTTGACCGAATAGGCCGCATGCTCGCCACCACAGTTAGGGCATTTAGGGGCTTGTGGGGTAGGGCAGGAAGTGGATTTGTGGTCTTGACCACAAGTAGGGCACCTATACTGTTTTTGCGGGCACTCCGCAATGGTATGCCCGTTTGAACTGCACTTGGCGCAGTACTTGGGTACGGGAGGAACGGGGTTGGAGTTGAAAGGTAATTCCGCAGTCATACGGAGGCCGTCAAAGTACACGCCTCTGGTCAGCATCTCCGTGTATTTTGATTCACTTGAGGTGATCAATTTGACATAAGTGGTAGGTTTGTTCTCTCTGGAGATGATGCGTCAGAGACGTATGACAGGGATGTTTAGTTGTGTGAACAGGATGGTTAGTTCGGCGTCGGAGTAGATTCTGTCAACTCCCTTGACGACCACCATATAACCGCGATTGTGGGTACGGGTAGTGGTATTTTTAGTGGTTGAAGGATTTGGATTGTGCTTAGGGGAGATCTGGATTTTAGGATCCATTACAGCATCACGGAGTCGGCGTTGGACTTCAACGTGATTTATTGGGTGAGGTGTGGTAAGGTGTGCGGTTCCGGTGGGTAGGACTTTAATAGTGGTGATTTGGTTCAAAAGAAGTTCTCTGGTATTGAGGATTCTGAAAAAATCACGTTGAGTGGATTTTTCCAGAGGGATATTTGTAATAAGGTAGTTGAAGTGTTTTGGATGTTGGGAAGTTGTTTGTGGATGCTGTGGTTTAGGAGTGTGAGCTGCGGTATGAGTTGTGGTGTAGGTTGTATATTGGTAGTATGTGTGGTAGATGTTTGCTGATGTTGGTGTGCTAAGGTGTTTGTTGGTGTTGATGAAGGATTGGCGATAAGGGAGGACCGGGACAGCTGCAAACGCGCGATCAACCGGTCGATTTGGTCGATGGGGAGGTTAGTAACCAAATCCTCGACGAAACTGTCGGTGGCGACGTTCATCTTAGGAGTGGTGTTGTTGGTGTCGGGAATATGTAGTGTAGGGATAGAGTAGGTAGAAGAAGTCGGTAGTATATATTGATTTATTGGTGAAATAGGAAGCGGTGATATAGGTTTTTGATATGAGAGTTGGGGTAATGGTGGAAAGTCAGGTGAATGTGCGGGTGCTACGTCGTTGCTGTTTTCTGATGTCATTGATTGATTATGTACGGGAGGAGGGTCAGGAGGTTCAGCAGGACGCGGCTTTGACCTATTAGAGCGGGTCGAGCGTGGCATTACGAAAGTGGTTTACCTAGGCGTACACCCAGAAGACACCCTTTTTCCTATACGCTGTGCAATGTATAGGATGGCGGGTCGCCGGACTATGCTTACTATAAAATGAGCTGTCGGTCCCTCGATGCACTACCTTGTGTACTAATGAAATTTATATATACACTAATTGAAACTTCCTATCAAATTTTCCTCGAGTTACTAATTACAATTAGTAACTGTATGGAAATCCAACTGAGTCAGTTCGTGACCCAAGTACTACACTTAACCCTAGGCCAGCTAGTCAACACCAAATTAGTAACCAGGGAGAACCGGCTACAGCGTACGCAGGTGGCCTTTCTTACCGCAACCACCTACTATGCTTTCACCAGTTACCAATTAGCTAAGAGCGTGTAAAGACGAACTGTCCCAGATGAAAATATGCAGCACTTTTTAGATCACGACTGATTTTTATTTTCCTTTATTTTTTCTTTATTTTCTTGAAGTACCTAAAATTTTCAGAGAACCGCTACCCAACCAACACAATAACAGCCCTATGAACGCTAACGGTTTTTAGAAAAACCGTTACGTCGAACAATGGGGGTGAACAATGAACAATGGTTCTATTGTTGTCGCTTCTTATCGCCTGCCTATTGTCTTCTTATCTCTCGGCGTAACGTTCGTCCAAGCGATCAGCTTATTAACGATGCCTATGGCTGTTAACTGATCCTATGCTATAGGAACGAACGGGTACCTAAAAACGAGAAAACAACCGTTCACTGTGAATTCACGATGCAAACTGACTACCGCAACTCCTTCTTGCTGCTTCCTGCTTCCACCGCACATGCGTCTCCCGCTATATTTATACCTCCCACCTAACGTGACTAGTAGCGCCGCCGCCATTAAGAACGGATGGGCCCATGCAAAACACTATCCCCTCCCGTTCTATTCTACTTACACTACTATTGGGTATGTATTGTGATAATGAATAATGATACTATAACAACAAGATATGCTCACTTGCCGTTCTAATTTAAATCGATTTTGCGCATGACGTCCTAGCGAGACACACTTGGTAATGAACACAGAGAACTACGAACTGCGTTCGTAGTTCCACAGTTCGTAGCTTAAACCACAGAATACTAATCACAACAAGAAGCGAAAGCTTTGTCGGAACCTTTGATGTTGAGAGGACAGAGATTCAGAGTGACAGTGCGTTCGTAGTTCTCTGGTGACAGTGGCAATGAAACCATAATGAAACTAGGCATTATGACACGAAGAAAAGTAGTGAGGAAGTCGTTCAAAACTGTAGTTAAATGATAGTTACACTGAGAAATGAAGTAATCATTTTTAAGTAGTCTGTTTTGTATGAATTTTATTTTTTCTGTAAAATTTAATATAACTTATATATCAATTCTGTACTGATAATTAAAAAGTTGTTAAGTCAAAAATATCGATTTGTTTTTTTTTACAAATTAACGTACTAAAATTATTTTAGTACGTTAAAAAACCGATAAAAATCGATTGAATTTGAGAGTTAATTTCAAAATAGAGATGAAAAGCTAAAAGATTTCTATTACTTTTTATCGTTTTTTAAGGTTAATAAAACAATTCATCGCTCAAAATCTATATTTTGACTCATGATTTTTTTACTTATCAATACAGAATTATACTTTTGAAATTTCTATTAACTTTGTCTTAAGTTGCTGACTTTTTTTGTTTCCTGTTGAGGAATTTCTTTGAATGTGAATATCTATTAACCTCCAACACCACGATATTTTCGCTGCGCGTAAAAACTCTGCAGCTGCGGCTAGAATGACTGTATACCCCTTAGATTTCTTTCTATGCATCTGAGGTCTCTGAAACTTCTGGTTGTATTGTAGTAAATTCATCTCGCCAGGACATATCAAATTTATGGTAGGAAAGGGTAAAAAATTGTAATAAAACAGAATAATAAAAATTTATTGTAATTAATATACACGTATACCTCTTCGATTTCTCTTTCTGTGCATCTGAGGTTTCTGAAACTTCTGGTTGTACAGTACTACATTCAATTCGCCTGGATCTATCACATTTGTGGTAGGGAGGGGTAAAAAATTGTAATAAAACACAATAATAATAATAGAAATTTATTGTAGTTAATACTAAAATAATGTTTATTTAGCAAGCTTAGATTATAATATAGATTTACAAAAAATAAGCATACTGAACACTAAATAAACATGAAAAATCACTGAAATAGAGCTACCATAAAAGTAGCACCCCTTGTGTGTGATACTTAAAAAATATATGTACAAGAAAGCAAATATTTAACAAATGTATTAATATAAACAGTTACATATGCGCACTTACAAAAATACATTCATAAATAAACATGAAAAATCACTTAAATAGAGCTACCATAAAAGTAGCACCCCTTGTGTGTGATACTTAAAAAATATATGTACAAAAAAAGCAAATATTTAACAAATGTTAATAACAAATTAATATAAGCAGTTACTACGACCGCAGACGTTCGGATACAATTAGCGTCTCTTAGCAAAGACAATGACGTCGACTTTGCTAAGTATCAAGACAATTACTCTACACACACACACACACACACACACCACACACACACCACACACACACACACACCACACACACACACACACACACACACACACACACACACACCACACACTACACCTCAAATTGTAAGATTGGCGAATGGATTTAGTGTCCGCAGTCATTTAAACACAAACAAACAACAACAATATGCGCACGTACAAAAATACATTCATTTTAATATAGCATGTGACATAAATATGTCAATAAATTCAAGAAATATTGTAGTTGGTAAACAAAGTATATTTCGATATTTTTTATTTATTACTATGATCAATTAATCTGCTCTTCGCAGAATTGTGTTATTTTGTTTCCAATCCATTGTTTAGTTTTATACTGATATCTATGTTTTTTATAACTCTTAATTTGTTTTAAATTCTCCGGTAGATAATTGTATCATTTGGGCCCTATGTAGCCAACATATTTCTGGAGTATGGATTTATTACATTTAGATAAAATTGCATTATTCCTTATATATCTAGTTTGATGCGCATGATTGCTAATATATAATAGTATCCTTTTTTATTTCATGTATGTGTATAAGGGCTTTGTAAGAGGACAATTTACGTACAGTTAAAAATTTATTCTCGTTGTATAACAGTTCGCTGTAATATCTTAATCTTTTTCATAAAAATCTAATTAACCACTTCTGAATGTTTATAGAATGCAAGTAAATATTCCTTATTCCGCCCCATACTAAAAGACGATCATAAGCATGGATAAACATAACCCGGATGGGAATAGAATATGCTTTATTGTCATTGAAAATTTTACAATTTTATGGACAAAGCTTACAAAGACTCAGAGGAAAAAGACAATAACAAATTGTATAATCAACCGTAGGAACTAATAAGTTTAAGCTACTTTGGGTAATGATGACCCACGGGTAAAGAACCATGGAACTATACATTAAGATATTGTAATTTCTTAGTTATTAATTAAGAAACTCTTCTACTGAATAAAATGGTCTTTCAGATAGATAGGCTTTTGTCATTTTACGAAACTTCGGGAACGATGTTGCAGATTTATGTCGTAAAGGGAGATCGTTGTAGTTTTTTTGCAGAATATAATATATATTTGTTTACTAACTGTGAACGGCATCGGTAAATAAACATCAAAGGTTATATTTTCGTTTAGTAGTCATGATAAGGTCTTGCTGGAAAGACATGTAGGTATTTACGAACTAAGCAAACAGTTTCTAAAATATATAAAGAAGGAAGTAAAATCCCGTGATCTTTGAAGTAGACTCTGCAATGTGTTGTTCTTCTGAGGCCAAACAGATACTTTATTACTTTTTTTATTTAATAATATCAACGGATTAGGTAGCTGTACCAGAACCCCCAAAAGGAAGACCACATCGAAGATGAGACTCGAAGAAACAAAAATATGCAATTTTGGAAGATTCTAAATTGATCGCCTTCGAAACAGATCTTATTGCATAGCAGGCTGACGCTAGTTTCTTACTTAACAAATCGATATGAAGGGACCATTTAACGTTGCTGTCTCAAAAAATACCAAGAAATTTTACAGAATCAGCGGTACTGATCTGGCTGTTAAGAGTTGAAGAGCTCCTTGATAGGATAATGCTACTGTTTTATCCAGGTTAAAAGAAAGTAAATTAGAGTCGGACCAGGTTTAAGCTGAAATGTTAAATAAGGTTTTTAAAATGGAAACTTTTAAATACAAAAACATATAAAAAAACAAAACGACTCAAAACAAGAATTAGAACAGTTTAAAAAATTATGTGACAAATTTCCTAATAAATTGTGAAATCTCAAGCACTGTTGCAGAAAAAAGTACCAAAGGCCAGAATATATTCAAAGAAATACAAACAATTCGCTTTTACATTATACTTTTTGAACCCAAAACTTAAAACTTTTTGAAAAAAATTCTTTATTTACCAACTAAACGTTGTTTGGAAGAAATGACTGGAAACATTGTTTGTAAACCTGGATTAACTCAGACCTCTGTATTTAATGCTATCCAGTTTAAAGTTAATACTATGTCAGAATTGGATAAACATTGTATTATATGCATTTATGAAGCTGTGCTTAAGTCAAATCTTTATTTTCATTTTAGTTGTGATGAAATTGTTGGATTCCAAAACATGGAGAAAGAAAAAAATCAGTCTGTAGTTGCATAAAATTTTACAGTTATTATGGAAAGAGGACTGTTTCAGAATTTTAAACAGCCAATTGCTTATTTTTTTTAATTCAACCTGTGACGCGAACGACTTCAGTAAAGTTCTCACTGAATGTGTTACCAAATTATCAGAATCTGGTTTACATGGTGACATTCTACTAACTGATTTAGGGTCAAACTTTATAAAGTTTTCCAGAAAATTAAATGTCACTGCTTAAGCTTATTTATTTTTTGATCCTCCACATTTACAAAAATCACCTAGAAATAACTACCGACGCGCATATTCAACCAACAAACTTTCAAAAAATGAAAGTGAAGTTAGCTACTCAAGTTTTAAATGGAACAGTTGCAAGCGGTATGCACACTTACATACTACCCCTTCATGCTGCAGGTATTATTGAAATGATAAATAAATTTTGATATATTCAGTTCCACCAATATATATCAAGACATAAATTTAAAAATGTTTTTTTAATATTTGGATTATCAGCTTAATTACCTCGACAAGATAGTGATATTTTTGGATAACTTAAACATATATAAAGAAAACATCGATGTATGATCAAGATCTAAACTTCGTACCGGTTGGATGGTGACAATAAAAAGTCTAAACGTTCTTTGGCAGCGACTAGAAAGGGCAGGGTTTATTAACTTAAAAGTCAGCGAACAAATCAAGATAGTTTAGAAAATTATTTTCGGAAATTTAAGACCACAAGGGGGAAGCTCTGTAAACTCTACTCCAATTCAATGTGAAAGATCATTCAAAAAATTAATTTGTCTTAATTTTTACACCTGGAACATATGAAGTAAGCAGATGACTTAGGGATTATATTAAAAGGTTTAAATAATATCAAACATAATATTTTCGAACTTATAAATGTTACAAAAAATATAAATACCGCTATATCCATTCCAGATTCCAACTACAGGTACAGAAAATGCCTTTACTTATATATGTGGATATTTGATCAAAAAGCTTGACAAATGCATGATTGCGCTGTTTGTAATAAAGTTTTTCAAGAGGCTAAAATTAAAAATGACAGTGGTTTATTTACTAGACTAAAAGCATACAGTACTAAAAAAGTGTCGTGTTATATCTGTTCCGTGGTTGTGTGGATGCGTGTGTGATAATCTTATTTTCCACGGAAACAAAAGAAAAATATTAATAAAATCGAATAAAATGTAACAAAAACTGTTAATCGTAAAACGTCATTAATTCTCGAATGGAAGGTATTATTGTATGTATCGCGGACTGATGCAAATTGTCACTGATTGATTACTAAACTAAACAAACATTCTTTGTTTTAAAAGCCAGACTATAAACTCAAATATTATCGGCCTGTTCTCATGTGATGTCATTGCTTACAATAGAATATTTCGTTTTCCATACATATAAGACTTTCCGTTTTTGTATAAGAATTATTAACTGCGAACATGTAAATTTTATTATGAGATCTGCTATTTAATTTTTGAATAGAAAAGTTATAATTATTCATAATAATTAGCTTGTCGCTACACAGTCTTATTAACTTTTTAAAAAAGTAGAATATCTAATACTTATTTTAAGGAGATGTCAAAAGAACATTTTCATCATCCATGTTTTAATTTTCCAATATCGTACATTGTAAAACTATTTATCAGATCCTATATTATATTGAATCCTCTGTATTATTTTGTTAGTGCATAATAAATAATTCATAAATGAAGTATTCCTAAAAATTGATTTAAAAATTTGAATCTTAAAACAATAATAAGTGCATAATAAACAACATAAAAAAAATCTTGATAGGAGCCCTCTTAACTTCATCACTATATTATTTGCTTGAGTATATTATTTATATATTGCTATATATATATATATATATATATATATATATATATATATATATATATATATATATATATATACTAATAATAAAAAACTAACCATAGATAGATAAACAGGTGTTCTACAAGATTTATTGTAATATTGAACAAAGTATGATAAAAATTACACCAATTTTAAATACACACAACGCAGAAGTAAGAAGGGATATTTTTATAAATAAACGTATTTTCTTTATCTGTAATAAATTTAAAAAAGTAATACAAAATTTGTAGTTTAAATTGTTGTTTAATATGTCAAAAACCATAAATTGCAAAAAAACAGAAAATTGGAACAAAAAAAATATATTGCAAATCACGCATGTTTCACATACCACCATAAAATGTCAAAAATACGGAATAAAAATTTAAAATAAAGTATGGCCCATATGTGGAGCATGTCTCATATATGCTGAATGGAATTCAAGTCCGGTGATTGTGCTGGCCACGGCAATACATCAATATCTTCGTTATCCAACCAGTTTGTTACAATGTGCGCAACATGTAGTTGAGCGTTATCATGCATAAAGTAAAAATTTTCTCCAACAGCAGCAGCAAAGGGGCGCGCAACGGGTTCAAGAACAGTGTCCACATATTGCTGACTTGTGAGAAAGCCACGTAGAAAAATGAGGTCAGTTCTTTCGTCAATCATGATTCCGCCCCATACCATTAATGTACCACCTCTGTATGCATACACTTCTTGAAGATATCGTAATCGTTCTCCATTTCCGGGTTGTCTTCAAACTCTTGTCCGATGACAATCTGGATGAAATCTATATCTAGACTCGTCACTAAACAAAACTGTGGCCCAGTCATTGTCAGTCCAATTCTGAAACTCTTGACACCAGGTTAATCCTGCAGCGCGATTGCCTCTAGATAGAGGTGAACATCTCAGTGGTCGCCGACTACGAAGATTGGCTTCATGGAGACGATTTCTCACAGTACTGCTACTAATTGTTACATTATGTGCAAGCTGTAACTCATCAACCAGCTCGAGTGCTGTGATTGTTGGCTGTCTTCTGGCATTTAAAATTAAATATCGGTCTTGAGCGACGGTTGTAGAGCGACTACGTCCTGGATGTTGCTCGACTGGACTCCCAGTGTCTCTAAACCGACGCCACAGACGACTTACGACGCTTTGGGAGACACCCAGCTGGTCAGCAACAAGTTTGTCGCATACCAGCTTGAAGGAGGCCCACAGCTCTATTCATCTCGTCCAACGTTAAATGTTATCGTTGCATGGTAAAAGACAATATCTTTAACTTACCTATTAACCAAGAATGGCATAAAGTGACTAAAATTAAAAATAAACAAAACATAAAAATGGCGATTTCTTTGTCCCTTATAAAAAACATTCTACAACACGTATTATTGCTATCAGTTTTAAAATTTTTTTTGATACGAAGTGAGTATTCTGTATCAACAATTATGGTACAAGCAACTTTATATGGTGATGAAATTTCTGTAATTGGTATTGTCAGATTATTAAAATATCCTTAGACTTTTGCGTTGTGTGTATTTAAACAAGGGATAATATTTTCAATTTTATATCCCCCCTTTTTATTTTGTTACTTTTCAGATCCACGTTAAAATATTTTAAAGAATAAAATAACCGTAAACGAATAAATAATTTTATAACATATATATATATATATATATATATATATATATATATATATATATATATATATATATATATATATATATATATATATATATATATATATATAACAAAACTGGTAGAATTATCGACCGAAACGTAAATAACAATTTATTGTTTTGGAGTATCAGGTATGCGGTCTGTTATTAAAAAAAAAACTCTTTTTTCTTTTATGACTCTATATTTCGCTGATTTTTGTCAGCTTCTTCAGGAGATAACTAAAATATGGTTAAAATTTTATATACATAACAGGTGATAATAAACAATGAATTTACTTACAGATTAAGAGTTAAAATATTTAAAAATCTTGAACATAATATATTCAAAACAGTACTGACAGTATTAGTCAAAAGCATCTGTCACTAGTAATTAAATATAACAAAAAATATAAATATATTTTTATTGTTTCTTGGTTGTTTTTGTTTCCTACTTATTACATTTTTTGTTATATTTATTTTAAACAAAACAAAAATGTAATAAGTAGGAAACAAAAACAACCAAGAAACAATAAAAATATATTTATATTTTTTGTTATATTTAATTACTAGTGACAGATGCTTTTGACTAATACTGTCAGTACTGTTTTGAATATATTATGTTCAAGATTTTTAAATATTTTAACTCTTAATCTGTAAGTAAATTCATTGTTTATTATCACCTGTTATGTATATAAAATTTTAACCATATTTTAGTTATCTCCTGAAGAAGCTGACAAAAATCAGCGAAATATAGAGTCATAAAAGAAAAAAGAGTTTTTTTTTTTTAATAACAGACCGCATACCTGATACTCCAAAACAATAAATTATATATATATATATATATATATATATATATATATATATAATATATATATATATATATATATATATTATATATATATATATATATATATATATAAGAAATACTGGATATTATTGACTGTCGATATAAACAAATAACACCGTTTATTAGGGTTGCAGTCAAAATATTGGCCGGGATGTTAAAAAAACACTCTTTTGACTTTTTTGTCGAGCTTTCGGAATGGTTTTATTCCTTTTTCAAGACACTGTAATAAGACAAAAATGTAAATATTTAAAAAATATCACAATTCTTCAGTGTAACTTACTAGTCGTTGAGATTATTTATATAAGCATTTACACTCAACATTTATAACACACATTAAAACATTAAAATATACAATTATGGACAGAATACATTATAAAATTTTTAAAATTTATTGTAAAAATAGTAGGTAAAACTTGGTTGATAGCATGTTTTACTTGTGTATATTAACTCATGCAGAGAATGGAAAGTAAACACTGTAATTAATATGTGATTAGGTGTAATTGATGTTATCTTTGAACTATGCTTTTTAAACCTGTCTTAATGGTATGCAACATATTATACATAGAGGTGTAATTTATGTACAGGTAAATTTTTATTTTATTTTTGGTGTTTTTCTAGTAAATAACAATAAATGTTGCTCAATTTGTCTATGTCTGATCTTTTGTTAATGCAAGATGTGCTAGATTTTATGAAACACATTTCCAAAAAAACACGTTTTGAAAGGTTCTTTTCTTTTGCCAAAATACAGGAATCATCGAAATTGAATTCATGTTTCAGAGTTAGTGCATGTTCTGTCAATGCACATGCATTGATTTTTTTGGTTTTTATATCACTACGATGTGATATCACCCTGCTGTGAAAATTACGAGATGATTCTCCTATGTAAATTTTATTACAATTAGTACACGGTATAGAATAAACAACATTCGATGACTCCTGTATTGTGAAAGGATCTTTTGTTTTTGTGTAAAGCTTCGATACTGTTTTCACATTTTTGGTTGTAATTTTTAAGCCACTAATATTTTTAAAGATGTTCATTAGCTTAGGTGTCAGAAATGGAATGTAGGGTAGGCAACCATAAGTTATTTTAGATGGTAATATTGATGCGTTATGTGTCAATGTCATTTGTCGGATCTCATTGTTATGAAAATTTTGGTTGACAGAAACTTGTGAAGGAAAAGGAGAACCGAAAATGAGTTTATTTAACAGTCCTATGGGATAAGAATTCTCTTGTAGTATGGATCTCAACTTTTTTAGTCCCTTGTCTCTGAATTCTATGTGTGACAAGTTGATAACCCTCGTTTTTAAAGCCAAAACCAAATTTGTTTTCATCTTAGATGGATGTTGAGAATAAAAGTTTATGAAACGGTTACTAAAACAAGGTTTACGATACCACTCCGTCTTTAGTATGCCATCATTGCCACGATGGATTAGCATGTCTAAAAAAGGAATCATATTATCAGCCTCTCTCTCAACCGTAAACTTTAGGTGTTCACATTGGGCGTTAAAAGTGTTTAAAACATCAGTTACCTTGTTTTCAGGGACCGATAAAATCAAATCATCTACATAACGTTTAATAAATGGTATGTGAAAAGGTATGTTTTCTTTACACGTTGTTATAAGTTCATCCAAAACAAAATTACATAGTATGGGGGATATTTTGCTGCCCATTGGAGTGCCAAAAATTTGTTTAAAAAAATTACCATTGAATAAAAAGATGTTAGAATCAAATATAAATGTTAACATTCTTATGAAATCATCTAAACTGATCTTAGTATGTGGAGAGATGTTGTTCCAGTTATTTTTAATGCTGTTAAGAATAGCATCTAGTGGTAAGTTTGTAAACAGTGACACAACATCTAAACTAATCAATATATAATTATTTGGAACTTTAACATTGTTAATGAAGTTACTAAATGAAAAAGAATCTCTAATATAGAATTCATTGGATTCGTTGTAGGAAATTGTAAGAATATCTGTAAGGTGTTTAGCAATTTTACTAAATGTTAAAGTTCCAAATAATTATATATTGATTAGTTTAGATGTTGTGTCACTGTTTACAAACTTACCACTAGATGCTATTCTTAACAGCATTAAAAATAACTGGAACAACATCTCTCCACATACTAAGATCAGTTTAGATGATTTCATAAGAATGTTAACATTTATATTTGATTCTAACATCTTTTTATTCAATGGTAATTTTTTTAAACAATTTTGCACTCCAACAAAATTCCCCCTTATGGTAATTTTGTTTTGGATGAACTTATAACAACGTGTAAAGAAAACATACCTTTTCACATACCATTTATTAAACGTTATGTAGATGATTTGATTTTATCGGTCCCTGAAAACAAGGTAACTGATGTTTTAAACACTTTTAACGCCCAATGTGAACACCTAAAGTTTACGGTTGAGAGAGAGGCTGATAATATGATTCCTTTTTTAGACATGCTAATCCATCGTGGCAATGATGGCATACTAAAGACGGAGTGGTATCGTAAACCTTGTTTTAGTAACCGTTTCATAAACTTTTATTCTCAACATCCATCTAAGATGAAAACAAATTTGGTTTTGGCTTTAAAAACGAGGGTTATCAACTTGTCACACATAGAATTCAGAGACAAGGGACTAAAAAAGTTGAGATCCATACTACAAGAGAATTCTTATCCCATAGGACTGTTAAATAAACTCATTTTCGGTTCTCCTTTTCCTTCACAAGTTTCTGTCAACCAAAATTTTCATAACAATGAGATCCGACAAATGACATTGACACATAACGCATCAATATTACCATCTAAAATAACTTATGGTTGCCTACCCTACATTCCATTTCTGACACCTAAGCTAATGAACATCTTTAAAAATATTAGTGGCTTAAAAATTACAACCAAAAATGTGAAAACAGTATCGAAGCTTTACACAAAAACAAAAGATCCTTTCACAATACAGGAGTCATCGAATGTTGTTTATTCTATACCGTGTACTAATTGTAATAAAATTTACATAGGAGAATCATCTCGTAATTTTCACAGCAGGGTGATATCACATCGTAGTGATATAAAAACCAAAAAAATCAATGCATGTGCATTGACAGAACATGCACTAACTCTGAAACATGAATTCAATTTCGATGATTCCTGTATTTTGGCAAAAGAAAAGAACCTTTCAAAACGTGTTTTTTTGGAAATGTGTTTCATAAAATCTAGCACATCTTGCATTAACAAAAGATCAGACATAGACAAATTGAGCAACATTTATTGTTATTTACTAGAAAAACACCAAAAATAAAATAAAAATTTACCTGTACATAAATTACACCTCTATGTATAATATGTTGCATACCATTAAGACAGGTTTAAAAAGCATAGTTCAAAGATAACATCAATTACACCTAATCACATATTAATTACAGTGTTTACTTTCCATTCTCTGCATGAGTTAATATACACAAGTAAAACATGCTATCAACCAAGTTTTACCTACTATTTTTACAATAAATTTTAAAAATTTTATAATGTATTCTGTCCATAATTGTATATTTTAATGTTTTAATATGTGTTATAAATGTTGAGTGTAAATGCTTATATTTATAAATAATCTCAACGACTAGTAAGTTACACTGAAGAATTGTGATATTTTTTAAATATTTACATTTTTGTCTTATTACAGTGTCTTGAAAAAGGAATAAAACCATTCCGAAAGCTCGACAAAAAAGTCAAAAGAGTGTTTTTTTTAACATCCCGGCCAATATTTTGACTGCAACTCTAATAAACGGTGTTATTTGTATATATATATATATATATATATATATATATATATATATATATATATATATATATATATATATATATTTATATATATAAGGATCACTCAGACGAGTGGTGGGTTCTTATATCGGTCTCAAGGTGGAGAAATAAAAGACAAAGTTGATAGGCTACTTTATCTATTTTGAAGACGTTTCGCTTTCGAGTTTTGAAAGCATCATCAGTTCATCTAAAAAGTACAATATGAGGAACCACACAATCATGGAAACAATGTTAATTGTTACCTTATGTAGCATGTTTATATATATATATATATATATATATATATATATTTATATATATATATATATATATATATATATTTAATTATATATATATATATATATATATATATATATATATATATATATATATATATATATATATATATATATACGTGGATGGACATTCAGTACATTGAACGTACATTGGTGAAACTGGAAGAAATCTGTCTAGTCGTATCATTTCTCATAAGAGTGACTGTAGACTAAATAAACCCACTTGTGCTTTGGCAGAACATACTATCGATCTAGACCATAAGATAGATTTCAACAATGTAAAAATATTAGCCTGAGAGAAAAATAAATTTAAGAGAACATTCTTAGAAATGGTACATATCAGCAAGAGTGATAACAACAATCTGAATAAAAGATCTGAGATCCAGAATCTTAGCAAAATTTACAATTTTATTTTGACTTTTGACTAAGGTCTTCTGCATCTCAGAGTGTTTCTTGTCTTGTTTCTTAAATTCCTTTATTAATTGCTATAATTATCATGATTAACTTCAGTTATTATTCAGATAGTTCATTTTGTTTTTCGTTGTTTGTTTTTTCCAAACCTACTTACTAAATACTATTTTCTTTTTATTGTTTGATATAATGAACTTTTTTAAATTTCCCTCTCAATTTAAAGTTGGTAATATGGTTGGTAGTACTTAAAATCACAAACGGTATTTTGTTAGACATCAGTTTGAAAGTTTGTTTTTTGTAGTTACATCGAACTATTTAAACAACAATAGTTCCTCCTACTGCCTCTTTCTGTTCGTGAGATGTGACTGAATTCAAACCTGCAAAAACGACTGTTTTTTTTTGTCAAACATGTCGTCTTACTTTTTGCATTTTAAACTTTGTAACGTATTCATTAACTTTTAAGTTATTTTTAAATTTTCAACAGTTTTAATGCCTTCAGCAATTCATGTCATATTATGTTATTTAACGTTGTGTTTATATGCTATGAATCTTACTTTCTGGTAAGTTTTTATAACTTTTCTATTGCATCAGTCAAAGTTTATAACACAGTAATTTTCATTGTAGACCTTGATAAAGATGGCAAACAACCACCGAAACTACCACACCCAAAAAGAAAAAAGTATTTAACATAAGATTATATATATATACATATAATATATATAGATATATCTTGTCCACGGTGAAAAGTGTGTTAATGTGACCAACATCGCATTTTCGGAGAAAACGCAATTGAATGTTTCACAATTTTTCCAGAATCTAATATTGATAAAATGCCAGTTTCTTTAAAGCCTCAACATTTTTGGCACTACATTTTTCTTTATTATTGAAAATGTTTTTCGTTTTTTTTGTTATAATTTATAACCTCTAGTTTTACAAATTGTTTTTAATTGTCTGTCTTAGTGCGTTTTACACTAATTCCCATGAGTGTACAATGTTACAGTGTTTAAAAAAACAGTTTCTCAAAATTTGCAATTTTATGCCTAGATATGCCCTGGTTAGAACTTAAAAAAATTATAATTTAAACAATAAATTATAATACTTTTTCATAAATGTCTTTAATCGGAACAAAACACATAGGTAAACAATAATATGTCGTAGTAACATAATTATTTATTGCAATAGAAAAACGGTATCAGTACAAAAGAAAGAAAAAATGGAAATGAAATTTAATATCAAGACAAATAAACTGAATACTAAATTAATACATAGTGTTAATAATAATATACATTAAATAATAATGCCAATATTATATACATAATAATTAATGCATATTAATAGTAAAAAATGTTAAAAAATAGTGCTTTCGATCATAAAAGCTCGAGTTCTTCATCTGGGAATCAGGTATACGTCGAAGCCATTGCCCCATTAAGTTTCTTCATAAATCCACTGTATTAGGGCCTATGTAAGGAAGTCAAATCCAAGAATCCTTGTTTTTTTCCTTTGGTATCAAGCGTGATTGCTGATATTAAGATGAGCAAAAGTTTCCAACCGTTCCTTGTTTCTTCTTCTCTGGAAAGAAAAACAGTTTTAAACTCTTCATTGCCGAGCGGTAATTTAAATAAAAAAGAATCCAGATTTATCTCTTGCGGTAATTTAGGTTCCATCTAACCTGACCCCAATGCATCACGCCATAATCGTTTACTTTTTTTCTGTAATTAACGATGATTTAAAATAACATAGAAAATTAGAAAAGTGGATTCTTCTAACTCTATAACATGAAATTTTATTTTTTTTTTTCCAGTGTCCACGACATTAATTGCGCCCAGTCATGAGGTGTTCAATTGGTCCATTGAATTTTTTTTTTGTTTTTTCTCTATGAAGCATGAGAGGCTATCGCACTCCCATATGAGTAATGGCGAAATAAGAAATTTGGTGACTTATCTCGTTGTAGGTACTAGAATTTTGGGAAGAGCTACCCAGCACATAACCGCAATATGGGCTATTCTTGTTTTGGCAGTGGCAATAAAAATGAATCGAGTACATTGTTACAGATTTACCCGTCGGGCTCAAGAATATTGGTAAAATATGGTACAAACATGATCCAATTTCGTTGCTGGCTCCACTCCGGCAATTGCTTCGTGCCACACATAACAATAAGTTGGTTTTTGTTGCAATCGAAAAATTGTTAAATTAAAGGTCCATTAGTGTCCTTTTATAAAAAGAAAAATTGAAATTTTTTAATAATGGAGTTGCAAGGCAGTTGTAGCAAGCAAATGTTAGTGTTTTTCCTTTGATGCATCATTTATGCGAAATTCTTTTCGTTCCGTTTTTGGTCATAAGCATAGTCCAGCACAGATTGATGTAAGTGCAGTTTCTCCTGTATCACCGTTTTCTGGCTCATCTTGAGCCAACTTCAAGGTTAGTCTGTCCAATCGCACAGGAATCGACTTTAGGTTTTGTTTAAAGTGAAGATTCATTCGATGAAATTCTTGCCTGAAAAATTTCAAAAGAAGCTGCCTCGCTCGAGAATCGAAGTGCGTTTATATTCATCAATAAGCAGTGTTATAGTTAGTGCGGAGGCAAAAAACTTTTTTGACAATGACTTTCGTCATTTCCAGATATATTTTTTGTTTTCTTTTAATGCTGTAGCAAATGAACCGTCTAGTTTCTCCAAACGTTTTTTAAAAAACATTCTTTGCAAATTTTTGTGCGCGTGCCAAATTAATTTTAATGTTATATTCCACTGAAACCTGTTTATTGGCTGCCTGTTGCTTCTCTTACCGGCTCCTTTTGAAGTTTAAAAGTCCCTGCGATGTATGAAGCCTTCTAATTAAAAGTCACCTATCTGCCAATATTTCGTCAATATTTGTTCGCGCATGTTAATTCAATTAAAGTAAACATTTACTGCGACATTCGAGACTCCCCTCTTTCTCTTTTTTACTAATTTTCCGTTTTTGTGGTATATTCTTTCCTAATTTCGATTTGTTTTTCGCTCATTTCGTTTCACTCGCAATCTCCTTTCAGCCCCGCTTTCGAATAGTACCCTTTTGTTAATTACTGGTAAAAGTTACCTGCAGAAACACCGGAGCGACTTACAACTTCGTGTCGTTCTGTTTGATGTTTCCATCACCGGCATATTCGTTAGGCAAGACTCTCCAAGATAGGTCATTTTTCGCTCGTTGTAGTCCGACAAATCGTACCAAAAATAAAAAAATTTAAATTGCACGATCTGCAAAAAGAATCGTCCATGATAATACATAAAAAAAATTAATTACACATCTGAAAGCTCACTTTTTTAAAACAAAAAGGCTTGGCATAGAAACTACTTACTTACCTAGACATTGTTTTTGTAATACGTTTCTTCGTTTGGTGGTTTTACTACGTGAATATTGCCACTTTTTTTTCTATAGTATGTAATTAGGATCTTGATCTGAATCATCGGATTCGAAAATTTGTTCTGTATTCCTAGGAATTGAGAGCGCAGGACTGGATGCCGAAAAAATACAGTAGGAGTTTAGAACATTTATCCAAATTTTTAAACACAGTTTTAAAATTATTTAGAAATATTCAAATAACTACCAGACGAATCATAATTTAAATCATTTGATGAAAATGTGGCCTTCGCCATTGCATCAATACATTGCGTTCATTTAGACATCTTGACCGTATCGGTTGCCGATAAGAAACTAATGAACCGCTAAGCAGTCTGAGAACGGGACACCTACAGTCGCCGTCGTCATCGTATCGAATTTTAGTGAAAAATACAAAAAATCCTTTTAGTGACAATAGAGTTTGAAGTTAATGAATATTAACCTGAAATGAATACTCGCTTGTGAAAAATGGCTAAGCACAAAAATTATGTACAGAACTCACATTCCACAATAATTTAGGTGACGGACAACTTTGTGCAAGTGGGATAAGAACATTTGACTCGCTTTTCACAGGTAAAAGTTGTATTTTGAAGTTTCATCAACCATGATTCACAGTGGAATATTGACCCGTAGTAATAGCGATACCCTTACCCCTTAGACGCAAAGAAAGAGAACAAAATTACTTTCTGGTGATGTTCTTATCTCAAAAGTCACAAATTTTGCACATAACCCACTTTTTCACCAAGTTGACACAGATAGGATATATATATATATATATATATATAGATATCTATTAAATATATATATATATAATATATATAATATATAATATATATATATATATGATATATATATAATCTATAATATATAATATAATATATATATATATATATATATTATTAGTGGATATCTTGTGCTTAGTTCAGAAAAAAAAATTTAGTTTGAAACTAAGACATTTTTATATATATTTTTTCCGACGTTTCGGCAGGAAATCCATGCCTTTTTCAAGAATATATATTGACTAAAAAAAAACATTCTATGACAGACATAATATGGTTTAAAAAATAAACTTTTGACTTACCAAGCATGTAAAGATTTGGTGTTAACAATTAGACGTCACAATTAAAATAATATTAAAACATAGGACACACCCACTAAGTCACTAAAAGTAAAATGTATTTTAAATCTAATGTGTTGTTTATTGATGTTAGCTTATCGTTTAAACAATGTTATTTTAACATCATAGGCGTTCTGAGATTGACTTTTGTATATTTAAATTAAGTTAAAATATATTTTGTTCAAATTTTTGACATCTTTTTTATCATTTATTGCGTTATTATTTTTTTTTATTTGTATAGACTCTAGAAGCTCTCTCTTCTTCCTGTTGGGTTCACTTTTTAGGATCTTGGTTTGCTCAAAATCAAATTTATGTTTTTTTTCGTTTTCATGTTTTGTGAGGGCGGTTGAGTTTTTTTTTTGTATTATTTAATGTATTATTTAGTTAGTATAAACTATTTTTAGATATACTCATTTCGCAACCAAGGAATTAAAAGAAAAACATTAATTTTTTAATTTATTAAAAAAAATATATTCTGATAATGTTAACTTTATATAAAACTTGGCATTATTAGTAATATTAACCAATCGTAGTGATAAGACAAAAAGGAATATGGCGTTGTACAGTTTACCTTTGAGTTGATAATTTCCTTTTTTGTGACAATTTAGTGAATTTGTTAATATTTTCATCCAGAACTGTGATTTCGTTCGTAAGTAAACATTCGAATTACGTCCATGAGCATAGTACAGGGATGTGATATTACTTAATTCTTGACATGAATTAAAATTAAATTTTGTGAAATAAAGTAAATCTTGTCGTATTATAAATACATTTATTTATTTTTTCTAATCTACACTATAATTGCTATAAATATATTAATTTCAAAGAAATATCATATGCAGGTTCCCAGTAAAGAATCAACAGCTGCTAGATATGTGGTTGTCTATATTCGGCTCAAATAAAGAACAAGTAACCAAAACTGCTATGGTCTGCTCAGAACACTTTAGAAAGCACGATCTAATTATACAACCAAGTGGACGGGTTAATATGAGGAAAGGAACTGTTTAAATAAATATTTATCATAAATCATCAGAACTAAGGTAACTATAACGAATTTCTATGTAATTTACTATACAGAGTATAATAAATATAATGCACACGCATAGCATATTAATTCAATGTTTCAATTCTACAAACGATATGGAAAATAAAGAAACAACTTCCAGTAGTATTGATACGGATGATTTTTATGGACCGTCAAAAAGGTGAGTTTGGATCGAATTTGTAATTAAATTTACAAATAAATCTAAATGTGCATTTTAATTACTTATTTCATTTTAATATTAAAATTACTTACAGTATTTTAGAAGTTTCATTGATACTGAAAAATGTAATATGGAGACAGACTTGGGCCTTAATGTAAAATCTAATTTTCCTAAAAAGGTGAGTTTTGGATAAATTTTGTATAGGATTATTTCAATCTTAAACCAATTTTAATATTTTTCTTTAATGTACATAAATTGATTATTCTAGATGTTTAAATGACAATGAAGAAAACAAGGAAAGTATAGATATAGAAAATGCACCTTCGAGCACCATTACAGCATCAGAAACTGAAACTGTAGAGTTGTTACTTGGTGATAATACTTTTTCATATGTTCCACGTAATATTTCTAAACAGGGAGTTCTTAGTTTAATTTATAAAAACAAGTATTATAACTATGAAAACCTAATTATATGTTTTAGAAATAAAACCTTTAATATGTATTTATCGATTTCGTCCACTGAGTTAGTAAATAAATCTATATTATATTCGGCAAAAAAAAATTATACAATTAATTCCCTTTGCAACTTAAAACTACAACTTCTTTCCTTAAGTTCTGTAAATTAACAAAAGCCTATCTATCTGAAAGACCATATTATTCAGTGGAAGAGTTTCTTAACGAGAAATTAAGAAAATACAGTACGTTTAGGTACAAGCAACTAAAGTATTATATATTTGGGTATCAAATGCAGCAACTAAAACTTATTCGTAGGTTCTAAACCTAAACTACTTCCTAAGGTTTTATTATGCAATTTGCAATTTAGTTAGATTTTGCAATGAATTGTAAATTTTATTATCTTTTATTATATGACATTGACCATTTTTGTAATTTTAGTAAATTTTTATTGTTATTATTTTTTTTTACTTTTTGTAAGTTTTGTTCATAAAATTGTACAATTTTCAGTGACAATAAAGCATATTTCTATTTTAGAAACCTACCCCATCCATAAGGTTTAATGTGTTTATATATTGTTGTATATGTGGTTTGTTTTTCATGTTTTGTTAAACAATAGTTTATGTTTTCTTACGTTTATTAATATTTTCTTAAGTACATATTTCTGAACTTTTATCTTTCTTCTGCCTACTGCTATGTCTAACATGACTTCTAATGTTGCCAAATAACAATTAATCTGGAGTTATAAACCATAATTCACCACATTTTTTCAACATATCACTCACTGGATAAGAGAAGAACATACTCAATACCCTGAACAGGTTAATGTTTGGGGAAGAATTTTTTAAACTTTTTATTGCTTGTGTATTATTTTAGTTTAAATAAAATATTATATAAAGTACTTTGCTATTTTATTTACCCCATCTTTATTCTTTTGTGTAAATCAATTTTTATAAATATATTTATTTCTATACACTGAAAATTCAAATTATTCATCGTTCGTTGTTTCTCACTTATTCGAAATATTTTATATGTTTACGATACTAAAAATAAAAGCAATCAAACCAATAGTCATTATTTATTCAAATAAAAAACTGTTTCAAATACCTTTCAATTATTGGAAGGTACGCCGATGACTTAAAAGGTAACTTTTCGACTTCAAATTTAGGCGAACAGAGTGCAGGGCATGCCCAGTCCATCTTTATTTATACGTCCATGATTAAAATAGTATTAGATATTGTCAAGTTTAAATATTTTTATAAATAATATTTATAAAAATATTTAAACTTGACAACATTCTAATCCACCCCCTGGACTATTCCAAAAATTTTAGGTGGGTCTTTATACTATATATTTATAATTTGTTCTTATACTATATATTTTATAATTTGTTCTTAGTAACGTTGAGTTGTATTTGTTTATAACAAACAAAATGGCTAGTTGCACCTCATGTGAAATTTCTTACAATGATAGCGTTCGAATGGACTGTAAAAATGAAATAATGAACTTTTTTATTCACATGGGGTGTTAAAAAATACTTACCAGTACCAATACTAGAATATGTCCAGTTTGCGGCAGTGTTTTGAAAGTGGATAGTGAAGGAAGATTTAGGTGTTACAAGCGTATCTGCAAACATAAAAAAGCGCTGAAACGCTGTGGTTTTTTTACCCACACCAACAACGTGGAACGGCTTTGGAGGGAAGTTCGGTCTAACATTCCCAAGTACGGTGTACGAAGCGAGCACTTTGTAGATTACCTGGCTGAATTTTTCTTTAAGAGAACTTTTTCTTCTCGAAACGAAAGGTTACACCATTTTTTCCTCGCTGCCGCAAATTTGTATCCACCGGCAGATTAAAGGTAAGTAGTAACATAAAGACTATTATCTACTATTATTTTAAATTTTTATATATTCCTATTTCAAATTCTTATATAGCTATTCTCATTTCAAATTGTTATTCAAATTGTTATTCAAATTCATATATATTGTTATTTCAAATATGTTATACATTTTTACTCCATACAAAGCAATTATAAACGTGGCAACATTGCGAATATATGTCAAATTATAATTATTATGCACATGATACTGCATGATACCACAGAATAATAAACAATCAGAAGGGCCACTCTCATATGCCGCCTTTGAAGTTTTTCAGCACGCGCGCCATGTTTTAGGAGGACACAAACATATGATTTGTGAGGTTATGCAATTGTTTACATTTATGTTTAATTATATTATTATTATATATTTATGTTATTATATTTAAAACTGATAATATAATTGTATAGTATGTTTATGATTGCCGTAAGTCAAATAAACCTGGTTTTTTTTCCATGCACACCACATAAACAACACTGGTTCCCTTTAAAATCCTCGTAAAACATGGCGGAACGTCTGCGCGAAGGAGATGCGCGTACTTAATTTTCCGTGGAGAGTGGGCATTCTGTTTGTTTATTATTCTGTGATGATACTATGAACACAGTATAAATAACGTTGGTTATTGTAACAAATGGTTGTTGTCTATACTGTGCTATGAATAACAAGATAGGATCTTCCCGTAGCTTAAAATCGGTCGGGTTCGCGCATGCCGTCATTGGAGAGTAGAATTTGAAATCTTGTTAAAGTTAAATAGGATTTGTATGCATTCTGTGATGAAATTACTAGACGAAAATAAGTTAAGAAGTTTAATAATTACAATAATCGTACACATAAGGATATCTCCAAACTATTTATTAAAGATTATTTATTGATATATACAAAAAACTGACATTTCGAACGTGCAACTCTCCAATGACGTCACAGAAACATGCGCAATATCTTATCTTATAGTCATAGTATCATGTTTATGCAGATGCGCAGAGTTCTTTTCATAATTTTAATAAATTAGGACTTTTTGTAAAATGTTTTACTGTTTTAATGGTTTAGGCCATAAATATTAATATTTATATTTATTTTAAGTCCCGAGCGGACGTAAAACGGACGTACCGGGACGTTAATTGGACCTTAATCGGACGTCCATAATACGTCCAGAGGACTTACTTGACGGACTTTTGTGATGATTTCGGAGATCTATTTTAGCGCTGAGGATGTAAATTAGATGTCAACGCCATTGTATAAAGTACTAAAAGTGGTGTCGTCCTGTGCATATTAAGAATGTATTTTGGGAAATAAAACGTAAATGTTTAAAGAAACTTACATTTATTATTACATTTATTTATATTTATTTATTATTAACAAACGGGACAAATTCATTGTCAAAATTATGCAAAAATGCAACATTATAGAAATATAAAATAATTTTGTGTAATAAAACATAAATGTTTAAAGGAACTAACATTTATTATTACATATATTTATTTAATAACAAATGGAACAAATTCACTGTCAAAATTATACAAAAATGCAACATTATAGAAATATAGACAAAATTACAGATACAATAAAATATACATGAATAAAATAAATAAGTACTGTAAACGTTCGAGCGATAAAAGTACGAGCGGTAAAATGCACGTTCGTAACACTGCTCCCCTCTTAGATCTGAGCGTCCCGATCAGCAACTCTATATGTAGGCCCAGGATGGCGGAATCTACAGGACTCTCCAGCTCTGCATGAACCCCTCAGAAAGAAATAACAGTCTACTGTCTTTGAAGGACACGTTCTCTTCGGATTAGTGCAACACACAGTAATTCTTACGCCGGTTTCTCGGAAAATTACTTCAATCATGCTTCTGACAATCTTCCAATCCAGATTATCTAGTGCATGGCCTATCTTGGGTAATGCCAAATTCTTAATGTCGTAATTACAGACGATTTTCTTCAAATTAGTTAGAGCACGCAATATATCCTCGTAGGTTGCCCTGTCTGTATACGACTTCCTGGTCACCATATACAGCAAAGATCGAGAACCATCTTCTAATCTCAGTACTCTTCCAACTTTAGGCTGCTGGTTTTTTAACTCGTCCAAGCGACCGAATTTCTTATAAAATACAGATGAGATTCCTTGAGTCATCTCAAGATCTTGGGCAACACAGTGGGCACTCTTTCTCTCTGCGTAATTTGACATAAACTCGTTAAAGCTTGGTCGCCGGTTATCTTTGATCTCATGTTGAAGGATTCGTACTTCTTCTGTTTCATTTGAGCCAGCATAAGGTGCAAGACGATTTATGTGAACTACTTTTGGTTTACCTTTCGGCAACTTCCTAATTCGGTATATTACGTCATTTATTCTCTTTTTAATTTCATAAGGACCCTCCCATTGTCTTTGCAGTTTAGGAGACAAGCCACGACGACGTTGGGGATTATAAAGCCAAACAAGATCACCTACTTCATAGCTTTCATTCTTGCATCGAGAATCGTATTGATCTTTCATTCTGTCACTGGCTAACTGGATGTGTTGTCGGGCAAGTTCATGAATGTTGTTCATTCTTAACTTTAGGCGGTCGACATAATTTTCGCTTGCAACATGTTCTTCGGAAGGTCTGCAGCCAAACTCTAGGTCGCAGGGCAAATGAACTTCACGACCTAACATCAGGCAGGTTGGAGTCTGGCCGGTAGTTTCATTCACGGCCGAGCGGTAGGCCATTAGGAATAAATGAATGTGCTGGTCCCAATCTCTTTAATGTTCTGATACAACTTTGGACAGGTGTTTACCCATCGTTCGGTTCATTTTCTCGACCATTCCATCTGATTGAGGATGCAGGGGTGTCGTTCTGGTCTTATTGACACCAATCAATTTACAAACGTTTTGGAAAAGGGTTGACTCGAAGTTTCGCCCTTGGTCGGAGTGGATCTCCAAGGGAACACCAAATCGGCTAAATAATTCTTTAACAAGTACCTCTGCAACGGTAGCAGGTTCCTGATTTGGTATCGCATAGGCCTCAGTCCATTTTGTAAAATAATCCATGGCTACCAGGATATATTTATTTCCATCGTTTGTCTCTGGTAGTGGGCCTGCAATGTCGATTGCTACTCTTTCCATAGGACTACCAACATTGTACTGTTTCATGGGTGCCCTCTTTTTACCAACTGGACCATTACTGGTTGCACACAGTTCACATTTCCGGCACCATCTTCTTACATCATCTTTACAGTTCACCCAATAGAACCGTTCTCGAACCTTTTGCAGAGTCTTCGTAATACCAAAGTGTCCACCTGATGCACCGTCATGTAACTGACGCAATACTTCTGACACTTTACTTTTAGGTACAATCAACTGAAGCTTAGATTCTGTACCATCATCGTTCTCAAAGGTTCTATAAAGAAGATCATCTTTTAACACTAGGCAATTCCATTGGCTCCAGTAACACTTGACTTCAGGACTACATGCACTAATGTCTTGCCAAGAGGGCCTTTCACTTCGACGCATCCAATCCAATACTCTTTTTATACATGGATCATCTGCTTGAGAGTCTTGTAGCTGTTGAGGCTGCCATTGATCATTAATGACGGTGGTTCGTCTCACGGGGCAAAGTCTTTCTTCTAATTTAAGGCAGTGATTACAATGTTCACTGCACGGCCTTCTCGAAAGCGCATCAGCATTTAAATGAACTCTTCCAGCCCTGTGTTCGATTTCGTAATCATATTCTTGTAATCGTTCTAACCATCTTGCCATCTGGCCCTCTGGATTACGGAATTGTAGGAGCCATTTTAGAGCAGCGTGATCCGTGCGAAGAAGAAACTTTCTGCCATATAAGTATTTATGGAAATGCTCGCAAGCCTTTACTACGCCTAGCAATTCTCTCCTGGTAACGCAATAGTTTCTTTCTGGTTTCTACAAGACTTTGCTAAAGTAAGCGATGACTTTCTCCTGCCCATCTTGGATTTGGGAGAGAACAGCTCCTATTGCACTGTTGCTTGCATCGGTGTCCAACACAAATTTTCCTGCCTGTCTAGGGTAGCTTAAAATCGGTGCGCTGATCAGAGCCATTTGTAAGTGTTTGAAAGCTCTTTGACACTCTTCGCTCCATGTATATTCTTTGCCTTCTTCTGTCAACTTAGTTAATGGCTTGGAAATGTTGGCAAATCCTTTGACAAAACGTCGGTAATATGTACAAAGGCCAAGAAAACTTCTAATTTCATGTTTATCTCTTGGTACTGGCCAATCCTTAATTGCTGCAAGTTTTTCAGGGTCAGCAGTTACTCCATTACTTGCTACAATATGTCCCAAGTACTTTACTTCTCTTCGAAACAAGTGACATTTCTTCGGACTCAACTTTAAATTCGCTGCCCGCAATCGTTGAAAGACTTCGGTCAGATTATTGGCATGTTCATCGAAGGATCTTCCAACTACAATTACATCATCCAAATAAACCAGGCATGTTTTCCATGTTGGACCTCTTAAAACTGCCTCCATTAATCTTTCAAATGTGGCCGGAGCATTACATAAACCAAAGGGCATAACTGTGAACTGCCAAAGCCCTGATCCTATCGAGAATGCGGTTTTCTCACGATCAGCTGGCTCCATGTCTACTTGCCAATATCCACTTTTCAGATCAAGTGTGGAGAACCAACGAGAACCAGAAAGTGTATCCAAAGTATCGTCTATTCTGGGCAAAGGATAACTATCTTTTTTAGTTACCGCATTGAGCTGTCGGTAGTCAATACAAAAACGTGTTGAACCATCTTTCTTCTTTACTAGCACTACTGGTGATGTCCATGGACTGTTTGATGGTTCAATTACCCCTTGTTTGTTCATATCTTTGATGATGTCTTCGGCTTCATCTCTTTTCGCAAATGGAAGTCGTCTAGGTTGTTGTCTGATTGGCTGAGCGTCTCCGGTATAAATTTTATACTTTACTATGCTTGTTTTGCCATTATCCTTCTTATCAAAGGCAAAAACATCTTGAAATTCTATCAGCATAGACTTCACTTTTTTAGTTCGTTCATCATCAAGATCTTGGCACGTTTTAATCATCGTCTCTACAAGCTCCTTTGGATACTTAGATTTCGACGGTTTCTCATTAGTACTCATGGAACAAATCGAAGCCACGGGGGCACACTGTCCGATCAAAGTTCTTTTACTTAACTTAATAGCAGTTCCCTTTAAATTCATAACTCTTACAGGAACGACATCTCGAATTCTCACCAAAGCTTTTGCCGTTAGGAACTCGACATTGTTCACATCTTCGACCTTCCTTAAACTTCCCTCTCGGCAGTAACCATTAGGTCTGGCCATCAAAATTTTCTCACTATTACCGGGTATTGTTACGTCACAAGTAGTTATTAAGCTGATAACATTTTCTTTGTCTTCATGAAACGGCAACTCTTCACCACCGATCTCGAGAACTCCATCTTTGACATTCAATACAGCCCCAACTTTCCGTAGTAAATCCATCCCCAATATGAACTCGTCAGAGATCTCTGCAATTAATACTCGATGTTTCACTGTGGTCTGGCCAATGGATACTGACATATTAGCCTCGCCATATGTATTAATTATCTCACCAGTTGCTGTTCTAAGCTTTACTGTTGCAGGCGATAATTTAAGATGGTCTCGTATTACTTCTGGCCGTGCTATAGTTCTTGTTGCACCTGTATCTACCAAAAACGATATACATTTATTATTAATACGACCCTCGATGTACAAGCTATGAATTCCACCGGAGGACGTAATGTTCACAGTTACTATGGGGGCTGTGTTTCTCGAGGTCGGCAGTTGCCCCTTAGTGTCGACCCGTTCTAGTTTTCCGACTGTTGTATCATTTTCTTGCAATTACGGCGAATGTGACCTACGTCACCACAATTCCAACATCTGGGCTCGCGTCTCTTCGGCAGCGTGTTATGAACTATTTTTCGTACCATTTCTTCTAGACGTTCATTGTTTGGTTCGTCGCCTTCCTCAATGGCTCTTACTCGATGACTCCGTGAAGTTTGACTAGCTGTTTCATGTTCTAAGGCAATAGCGAGCGCTTCATCTAAAACTTTCGGTCTTGCTAGTCGTAAAGCTTTCTGTAATTGACTTTCTTTTAACCCATTGACGAAGGTATCTACGGCAATTTCTTCCAAAATGTTGTCTGGTACCTCCGGATAAGCCAACCGCACTATACGAGCAACATCTGCTTCAAACTCTTGCAAATTCTCACTTGCTCGTTGAGCTCTACTTCTTAGTTGCGCCTTGTAGACTTGTTGTAGATGGGCATCTCCGTAACGTTTGTCTAGTCGAGTAAACAAGGTCTGGTAACATTTTTCTTGACCCTTGGGAATCGATCTTAGGATATCTGCAGCATCACCTCGTAAAGCAGCAGTCAAGGAAACAGCCTTTTCTTGTTCTGTCCAATGATTGGCTGTCGCAATAGCTTCAAATTGTCTAAGGTATATGGACCAAGAGGACTTTCCATCAAATGGTGGTAATTTGAATCTCATAATATGTGTCATTTCGTCTCTAGATGATTCTTCTTTCACTAGCGGATCTAAAGCTACCGTATTAATTAGTGGTAGCGCTTTCGTGTTAGTTATCATGCTCTCTAACTGTTTGATCTTCTCTTCTACCTTATCGAATGTTTTAGAGACTTCTTCAAATTTCTCATCGTTCTGAGTACATACTTCGTCGAATCTTCTTGAAACCTTTTCGAGTTTCTCGTCGTTTTGTCTAGCTACTTCTTTAATAATTTGTGAAGTCTCGTCGAATCTTCTAGATACATTCTCGAATTTATCATCATTTTTTTTAGAAGTCTCCTCAATCATTTGCGAGACGTTCTCAAATTTCTCGTCGAATCTTCTAGACACATTTTCGAATTTATTATCATTTTTTTTTTGAAGATTCTTCAATCATTTGAGACGTTTCATCGAATCTTTTGGAAACAGTCTCGAATTTTCCATCAATTATTTTAGTTAAAACGGCTTCTTCTGCTGACTGGAACTGGAATCTCTCTGGGTCGTCTCCATTCTTGTTGAGAACAGTCTTCAGTCGTTCTTGGAGGATCTTCTTGGACCCGCTACAGTCTTCATCGCGTTCTTCTAGTTGCTCACGCAACTGTTTCACTGAAAGTCCTACTAGCAGCATCTTTGGTCAGGCACACACGTACTTTTAAATATTCTTTCGTACAACGATCACTACTGAACTACGCGGATGTTCCCGACAAACAATACTTTTCAAAAGTTTAAAAGTCTTTTTTCAAAAATCACTGTTGAATTTATATTCAAATCAATTGTGTTTTTAAATAAAACGAGCGGTTCGAATTTATATAAATATATTTATTTATAACTTTACAGTTCGGTATTCTCTTATCAACTAAACTTATTCCTAAGATCGTTACATATATATACCAAAGTTACTATTTTCTAGAAAGTTCCCACCTCTAGGCGAACGCGACTGATCTTTCTCGAAATATCGAGTCGCTTTCGAGATGCCGCCGCAAGGAAGCATGAGGTGTTGTTTTCGAGATGCAACCGTTATACGTGCCTCGTTAAATGCACGTTCGTAACAGTACACATTTATAATAAATTTCATTTAGCATTTAAGTGCTTCAAATAGTACCTAAAGCTATTGATATGAAAGTTTTAGACCATCTCTATGTGTGAAACATAATTAGTTCTGTGGTAAGGAACATGGAAATGTAAATTCTGACACAGTGAATGGGAAGGAATATGAAAACAAACTAGCTGAAGCAATTCAGTAGATTGGTTATTTTATAAACAAGTTGAAAAATAAAGATTAAAAGGTAACACTTTTGATAAGAGACTCCAGATTCAAGAAATTGATCATATCATAATAAAAATATGGTCTACACAATTTACAAGAACATTTGATGCTTGTAGATGAGTCAGTATAAATCTAATCAACATAAAAATGGTTTTTAATGCAATTATAACATAATCAGTGTAAATTAGTTGAAGTTGAACGACTAGACAGTAAGTAAACCACAATGACCAGTATGAAGCTGATTCTTCAAATTTACTGTCAAAAAATCAGTCAGTAAAGCCTCGACAATTTTAGGAATAGCAGAAAGAATTATAATGGAACGATAATTAGGAATCAATGAGTCAAGGATAAAATCAATAAATAAATTGTGATGAAAAGTGACCCTCAGTCAGAGATTTATAAAAATAAGCCGTAGATGCCTACATAAAAAGAATGCACAATTCCCTAAAAATAAATTAAGATATTATGTCTGGACCAAGACCTTTATTGGTATTAAGACACTGTAAGCATGCGTCACAAATTTTAATAGTTAAAAGAGTGAATATATCTGTGACTGATATGGGATCTTTGACTACACTTGTCTACACAAGAGAAAGAAGGATTGTGAATACTGCTAAAGAAATTGACAAAATTGTTGAAATTGTGGTTCTTAAAAACAGAACCATTCAACTTCTTTTATCCCTTCCCATTCTGATTTCCCTTACAATTGTGTGGTCAGCAATTAAAAGCAGACAAGTCAATTGTTGAGTTTTAAAGTTGAAATCATAAGTATGAAAAAGATCAATACCTAATATGGAACTTTGTCTGTTTTCTTTCAACAGTAGATTAATTTTTAGGTATTTATTTTAAATATATAAAACAGTCTCAAAAATTGGACTGTTCCTTTTTGTCCATGAACTACACAATTTAATCATTACAAAATTAATCATATTTGCTAATGCAACATGCAAGTTAAATTTTATCTGCCCTCTCTTTAAATATTTCCTCAGATATTTCATTATCAAGTTTCAACTTCCTTCTCCATGGCAACGCTGGTTTTGGAGTTTTTCCAAGCAACATCTGAAAACAAAATTAATGTACATTCATAAATTGAACAAACTAATTTCAGATTTAGTTCATTATACTTTGCTTCTTGTGAATAAATCATAATTCAAAGTAAAATTAAACAGATGAATTTCAAGTGCTGTAGTTTTAATGAATCTCACCTGAATTAGAAGAATACTAACCCAACCATTGGTATTTATTTCTAATGACCAAATGAGCAGTAATAACACTTTTATACGTAAAAAATAAAAATAACTGTATAAATAAAATATATGGCCAACAACAAACCTTTATCTCATAAGCTAGCTGTAGTTCTTAAAGCAATCTCATAGCCAGACCTGAACATTTATGAGTTGGTAAAATTTGCCATCTAAATTACATATAAGACACAGTTAACAATATGCTTAATCAGCTGTATGTGGCCACTTAAGTGATAGTGAAAATTCTTAAATGTACCTTAAATTGATTTATGTTTATAAGTTACAAACCTTTTAAAATCAGAGCTATATGTGTGTCCTCAAAAACTTTATATTGCTTTTTCCCTAGCCAACTATCTTTTGCTTGAATTTTATTCGAGATCAGCTTCTTATGGCTTCTCCTAACAAATTCATTAATGGTCTCCTCACCAATTTTGGAAAGCTCATTATCCTAAAATATAAATCAACATGTAACAGTAATCTAACTACCCCACAAACTTGATCATCCATGCTTAATTATTTTAGCTTAAACTATCTAATAAAAAAAACAGCCCCTGTTACAAAATCAATCAAACATTCATTTGCAAATTTTGGTTTATCATAACCATGGTAAATGCCTATTAAATCTACATTTTTAGGATATATAAACAAGATAGGATATGATTGACTACTAAAACTCTTTTTTAGTGGAATTCCATCAAAATGTACACAAATTTCTATAACATTGTTTTTTTGTGAAGATAAAAATACCATTGAAATTTGAATCATATGGATCAGAGTATTTGTTCTCTGGGTGAAGCGAAGCAAGAAGGGTTCTAGCATTTGAACTCAAATGAGAAAGGTCAGGAACTTCTTTATGAATTTTTAATAAATCACCTACATAAGGGATTGGACAAACCTCGATGCCCATGCACTTTTTAGAGCCACACAAGATCGAGAGGAGTATGCCATAATTGTTGTTAACATCCACTAATTGGATAGGGCATCATAAGAAGAATAAATCACCTAGTATTAAAGGACAAAGTCCAGTTGAATAACTTATTAGAAAAATTAAAAACATCTCGATAAGGTTCTCCAGAATTCTCGTTACAACCATGTTTAGACATTTCTTCAGTTTCATTGAAAGAAGAGCTTTGTAAAGGATCACCAGAATGGTCGTCCACGTGGTAATTTGCATTATTTTAGGTACTTAACATGTTAATAAAAAGTTTAAATCGGAAGTATTGTAACCTGAACTATTTGAACTGAATGATCAGTCAGGGATTCCGAATAAAAGTTTGAAGGAGATGGAATATCGAGGTTATTAATATTTTCAACAATATTCTCTACGTTTTTCGTAACCTTCCTCTGTTGATGACGCTTAGAAACAAATCGTTTTCTTTTAAACATAATTAATAAGTAAAAATTACACTTACCTTTAAAATAAAACCAATTTCTGAAGTATAACCTAACACGTGGTACCAAACCTTTAACAATATACTATAACCACAACACAAAGCCAAGCATCAAAAAACCAATGCACTGTATACTGCTTAAATAGAATTCTTTTATTTCATTTATTAAAGCATTAATAATATAAATATAATTAAACTGTGCCATTTGTTTAAATAGGTACGATATGACAGACAATGACATTATCATCATTATTTTGTTCAGCCAGAGTATATACTACCACTTGTTCATCTTTGAAAAGTGATTTCAAGATTCATCTTGTTGATACAAATCATATTTTTACTTATTAGAATTAGCAAACATATATCATCGTGATAACTAGAATAATAAAACAATTGTAACGAATTATCTAGAAATCAAATATTTTTACACTCTAAGGCCTGGATGCTGACGGAGACGCTAACGAGAAAACTAGAAGCATTCGAAATGTGGGTGTACCGACGGATTCTTCGTATATCCTGAACCGAACATGTCACCAACATAGAGGTACTCCAAAGAATCGGAAAGGAGAAAGAGATCGTGAATACAATTAAACAAAGAAAGCTTGAATATCTAGGCCACATATTGAGACACTGTGATGTATTGGCAACCCTGCAGTGCGGTTACGTCACAATCAGCTGAGAAAACACTCAGGAATAGAGACGCGACGATGACCTATTTAATGTATGTTGTTATTTGCAGGAGTGATTATTAAAGTCGGTAGTATTTCCTATACTGTGTTTATTATTTACAACCGGTCCGATACATATTATTTGGCGACGAGGATGGGATCCGTGTGTGTGCCAGTTTAAGTGCATTATTTCGTCCCGGTGATAAATAAAGCAAATTGTGTGCAGGATGGCGGCATTCGGAAACATCGAACAGTTTAACGTGGGTGACTCCAAAGGTTGGGAATCATACGTCGAGCGTATGTATTTTTCCTTCTTGGCAAATAACATTACAGACCATGATAGGAAAAAAGCTACATTTTTAAGTTTGTGTGGTCCCAATACATATGAGATTATTAGATCTTTGGTCGCGCCGTCCAAAGTGTCTGATAAAACTTATGACCAAATCATAGTCGAATTAAAAAAGCATTTTTCTCCAAAAACGTCGGAAATTGTGTGCAGGTTTAAGTTCTATCGTCGGAATCAACAGACTGGTGAAACAATATCTGTGTATCTGAAGGAATTACGAAAATTGGCAGAACCCTGTGATTTCGGAACTAGCCTTGACATAATGCTACGTGACCGACTCGTTTGTGGTATTACCGACGAATCGCTACAGCAAAAGTTGCTAGCCACAGATAAGTTAAAACTTAAGGACACGCAAGACCTGTGCCTTGCACACGAGGTGGCCGTGGAAAGTTTGGCAGTTCTACGAGAAACTGAGTCGAGCGTAAGAAATGTTTTCGGTGCGAAAAAGAACATTCTCCCGAAACTTGTGAACACATTAAATCAACCTGTGCATATTGCAGGAAAGTTGGACACATCGAAATAGCTTGTTTTGCAAAAAAGAAGAACCAAAATTACAAACGCAAAGTACATCAGACTACCGTGGAATCTACGTCCAATACCGAGCCGGTTTCGGGGAACACTCAGAGTGTTTTTTATCAAAGTAGTGACTATGAATTTACGTTAAATAACGTGACGTCTGATAGCATTACCGGTAAATATTTAGTAGATGTGCTACTCAATGACCAAAAAGTGAAAATGGAGGTTGACTCGGTCGCGATTCATTGATAAGCAAATCAACCTACCATGAAATCTTTAGTAAAAATCGACCTAAAATAGATAAATCCAGTGTTATTTTAAGGGACTATCAAAACACAGTGATACCCACACTGGGTAAGTGTCAAGTGGAGGTAAAGAGAGGTCCAAGATCAGCGACACTTCCTCTCATAGTCACGGAAGGAAATCGTGCCAGTCTACTCGGCAGAAACTGGTTTGATAGTTTAGGTTTAACCATAGCTGGGTTAAATTTTATCAATGATAAATTATACAGAAGAATACCCAGATGTATTTAATACAGATTTGGGGTCTTACCGGAGTCCCCCAGTAAGTTTTTCGTTGGACAAAAATGTAAAGCCGATTATGTGTAAAGCTCGTAAAGTTCCATTTGCGCTAAAAGATAAAATCGAAGTTAAACTGGACAGGCTTATTGCGAAAGGGGTTTTAGAGCCGATTACGCACCCAAAATGGTGCACCCCAATTGTGACTGTTTGCAAAGAAAACGGTGAGGTTAGGATTTGTGGTGACTACAAATCCACATTGAATTTAGCGTTAAATCCGGAACCTTATTCAGTGCCATCGGTACAGGGTCCACACTTGCGGGCGGTAAAGTTTTTGCAAAACTGGACATGGCGCAAGCTTATCTGCAGTTAAGTGTCAACCGCGAAGCTGCTGAAGCACAAACAATAATTACGCATAAAGGGGCTTTAAAATGCAATCGTTTACAGTTCGGTATATCAGTGGCTCCACAAATTTTTCAAAAATTCAAAGACACTCGATTAACGGGTATTCCTGGTGTACTACCTTATTACGATGACATTTTAATAGTTGGTAGCTCAGAAACAGACTTGGATTCAAAAGTGCGCGCGGTATTATCGCGTTTCCAGGAAGACGGACTGCATTTGCGCAAATAAAAGTGCGTTTTTCGAACAAAAACTATAGAGTTTCTTAGTTTTCAAATTAGTGAAGACGGTTTACGCCCCACTAAAGACAAAATCGCGGCCCTAACTAATGCGCCTGCGCCAACCAATAAAACCGAGTTGCAAGCTTTTCTTGGACTTTTAAATTTTTATCATGTTTTTCTAAAGGACAAAGCAACAATTGCGAATCCGTTACATGCACTGCTCCGAAAAGACGTTCCCTGGCAGTGGCGTTTTATAGAACAAAAAACTTTCAATTTACTAAAAGAAATTTTAGCGAAAGAACCTGTGTTAGGGCATTACAATGAACAAAAAGATTTATTTTTGACGTGTGATGCCAGTCCTTACGGGGTAGGTTGTGTGCTTAGTCATCGTGATGATGAAGGACGTGAATATCCAGTGGCGTACCATAGTCGTACTCTATCATCTACTGAACGAAATTTCTCCCAAATCGACAAGGAAGCACTGGCCATAATATCGGGCATTAAAAAATTCCACGAATATGTATATGGCAGGAAAATAAGCATAAGAACGGACCATAAACCATTGTTGGGTATTTTTAATCCGAAAAAGGGTGTTCCAGAGATACCGTCACCCAGAATGCTTAGATGGGCTCTTATGTTATCTGCTTATGATTATGAATTATGTTACGTACCAGGTTCAAAAATTCAGAATGCAGATGCTCTTAGCAGATTGCCACAAAAGGTACATGCGCCAGAACCACCAAGCTCAGATGACGTTTTGATGCTTGAGAACATCCCAGAAAAACTAATCTGTGCCAAAGACATTGCCAATGAGACTAAGGAAGACCCAGTGTTATCTAAGGTTTTGCAGTGGGCTTGGAGAGGTTGGCCTGATGAGAAAATTAAATTTTCAGACGAATATACTCCTTATCTACTACGTAAAAACGAAATTAGCTGTTATCAAGACTGCCTGTTATGGGGTACAAGGGTAATAGTTCCACTAGGAGGGAGGAAAACAATACTGAATTTGCTACACTCAGCACACCCCGGAATCGTAAAAATGAAGTCACTGGCACGCTCATATGTTTGGTGGCCAAATCTCGACAAACAAATCGAACAGCTAGTAAATACATACAGCGAGTGCCAGGAGTCTAGAAACATGCCAAAAAAGGCTCCAATCCATCTGTGGGAGTGGGCCAGAGCTCCATGGACAAGAATACACCTCGATTTTGCCGGTCCATTTAAAGGCAAAATGTTTCTGATTATCATAGACTCGTACTCGAAGTGGCTGGAGGTTAAAATCGTTCCAAATACCTCTAGTGTTGTGACTATAGATGTATTACGTGGTTTATTTGCCACTCACGGCATCCCAGATGTCGTCGTATCTGATAACGGAACTTGTTTTACGTCAGCTGAGTTTCAAGATTTTTTAAAGGAAAACCTTATTAGACAAGCATTGGTTGCACCATACCATCCAAGTAGTAATGGGCAAGCGGAACGCATGGTACAAAATGTAAAAAATGCAATAAAAAAAATGACAGATATTAATGAAGAAACTAAAATACAGTTAGCATTGCACAGATATATCCTTACTCAGCACATTACACCCCATTGCACAACAGGGAGATGCCCATCAGAAATATTAATGGGGCGAAAATTGGGCTCATTATTTGATCGTTTACAGCCCGACTTTAGAAAAGAGATGTTATCTAAGTAAGAGATGAACGATTCTTACAAAACAGTACCCAGATGTTTTCAAGAAAACGACACTGTATTTGCAAGGTCATTTGCTGCAGGTGGTCAAAAGTGGCTTCCTTCCAAAATAATTGAAACCACTGGACCGTTAAGCTACAAAGTTCAAACCCCCGATGGTAAAATTTTACGTCGTCATTCTGACGAAATCAGAACCCGTGTGTGTGACCAAGAAACAACAAACGAAGTTACACCGTCAACCTCGATGAAAAAAAAAATTACTCGTAACTCCGCAACCGTTGTTTCTGCATCCAAACGAATTTGTGGACCAAGAACCAGAAATTGTATAGCACGCCGCTGAAGTTAAAAAGCCACCTGCTCGAATAAGAAAACCTCCAAGGTATTTGGAGGACTATGATGAGTAGATTCATCCAGGAGGGAGGAGTGTGATGTATTGGCAACCCTGCAGTGCGGTTACGTCACAATCAGCTGAGAAAACACTCAGGAATACAGACGCGACGATGACCTATTTAATGTATGTTGTTATTTGCATTACGTTTTGGAGTGATTATTAAAGTCGGTAGTATTTCCTATACTGTGTTTATTATTTACAACCGGTCCGATACATATTAGACACGATAAGTACCGTCTGCTACAATTGATTGTCCAGGGAAAAATAGACAGTAAGCGAGGGCCAGGCAGGAGAAGACACTCGTGGCTCCAAAATCTGCGGAAGTGGTTCGGGCTCACATCGGTCGAACTATTCAGAAGCGCCGCAAACAAGATCAAAATTGCCATGTTAATAGCCAACGTTCGCAACGGACAGGGCATTTGAAGAAGAAGAAGCAATTTCTTTAGTTTTATTCCCTTAAATTACAAAAAAATAGCCTTTTTTCAGTTTTTAGGCTAAGTCCCAAAAAATTGCAAAAATAGCGTTTCCCCGGTTTCCTTGAAATTATAAGTTTATTACACAAATATATTGGCATACTTTAATATTGGTGCAATGAACATAACCTGGCATCGAACTATATGCACCAGTATCACCGAACAACAGTATTCCCACTCCGCTTTGGCGTGAAAGTTCGCGCATTTTACTCGCGCATAAAGCGACGCCATTTTCTCTGGCGTCCGAAAAATTTGACGGCTCTCATTGGCCATTGTCATTTGTCAATAATATAGAGGCCATTCTGGCCATTGTATTTGTTTACTTTTTGTGTATTTATAGATACAAATAATCTTTATACATTTTTTATTTTGCAATTACGTTATATAAGTACGTCGATATGTACAAAAATAAAAACAAAAAGCCTTGCCACACTTATGCAGCTACAAAGTGTTGTAATAATTGTAAAGGCGTTACGCATAAACGGGCACTCTAACCTAACCAAGCTTTTATATGACATTTACATTTAACATACGCTTAAATGGTGTCAGAGTTGCCAAGTCTCCAGTTTTTTCATACTCTCACATATTATACAAATGTTGATTAAAGTGATATAAAAAATTAATAGTATAGATTTTAGTTAAATTAAAGATAATAATCAAATGCATATACAATAAAATTGATTAAAATGATATAAAAAATTAATAGTATTAATTAAATTACCGTATATAATAAAAATGTTTTTACATTTTTGACCTGGCCGTGGTTATAAATAAATACCCTTTTAACGATCGCCCGCAATAAACTTCTTAGGAAATGTACAATTTATGATTCACAAGTGTCATTGTTGCGGGTTGACCATTCGCACCTAATAATAAGGTCCTAATAGATCAGATTTGGAAAGTACTAATTAACAATAGTTAACTGCATTTAAAGTAACAGAAAATATTTGTTTTATACTTATTTAAAACTTGTAGCTTCTCATAATACAAATTATAATTTCGTAAAAGTAACTTATATTTTAAACCTTCATATGCATTTTACAGAAAAAAAATACGGCAAGTTTTATACTTATTTAAAATTTGTAGCTTCTCATAACACAAATTATTATTTCGTAAAAGTAACTTTATATTTGTACCATTCATATACATATTTTACTAAAATAAATGCGGCAACACTGTGACGCAGTGCCTTGAGGAAAATATATTTGGTTAGGTTAGAGTCATCGAGCAAAAAGACAAAAGAGGGAATCTAATCCTTATGAAAAGGAGAGCAAAAAAGTGGCCTTTGATGGCGGACATATCCGGAAATGCGAATGCGCCAAATTTAAATTTTCCGACTGATTAACAATAGCTATATAATATTTTTCAGAATGTGTTTTAGACGAGAAAGTTTTAATTAATTATTAACGGCAATAGTCTAAAATGCGACACAATTATTAAAAAACTTCAATATAAATAAGATTTCATGTGACATTTGGGACAAGTAATAACATAACCCAACTAAATTTGATGTCAAACAGGGAGAGATACTCTCTTTCCTTGTTTAATGTGACCTCTAAAGATCGCACTTCCTGTCTAACAATATTTCTGCCCCCACTACCTTTACATTCCCTCTTTTGTCTTTTTGCTCGATGGTTAGAGTGCCCGTTTATGCGTAACGCCCAATTGTAGAAAAAGTAATGTTAGCTTTTTTCGTTTCCAAAAGATGTTAATAGGTGATTGTTAAATTAAAATTAAAATTGTATATTACAGATGTTATATTATTTATTACCGTGGATTTTCATCGTGTATTAAAAAATGTTTGTATTTAGGGCAAAAATTTGGTTAATGGCATGTGAACGAGAAGATTTATTGGATAAGGCAGAACGTTTACATAGAAGTCATCGTCTTTGTGGTACTCATTTCGACAATAAGATGTTTCTGAATATGAAAAGTCGATTACAACCTTCTGCAGTTCAAACAAACTTTCCTTTACCTAATGGAGAGCTCATCAACTTTTGATCATACTTATTCTGCAGTAGTCTTACACATATGTCTGCCAAGATCTCCTATTAATGAAGGTAAATAAAATAAATAATTAAGATGTAACACATATGTAAGCTTTCTCTTTTTCTTTTAGAAGTAGTGAAAAGTTCCGCTATGGATATAGAGAAAAATGTTAGTATTAAACATAAACCATCCACTATAACTGTACTTCAGGATATTACTATTACTCCTGTTAAAAATAACATATTCTATGGAGAACCTGAACATGTAACTACACGTCCAGTAACACCACTTAGTACAACACCAAGTTCAACTCAAGTGTCACAACAATTATCAATGATTACTCCCCGAAAAAAAGTATTACAAAATACAGTTATACAATTACGGAAGGAAAATCATTATTTAAAAAAAATCAGAAGTTACAGTCTAAAGAAAAAAAATAAATTGACGATGTGACAATTGAAGACTATATGGCACTTACGTCTAAATTATGTCCTGCAAATATAGCTAATTTCATTAATTTTCAAATTTTACAATCTAGAAAAAAGGTAAGAGGCAGAAGATTTAGTAATCAATTTAAACAAGAATGTCTCTTAATGTACTTCACTGGACCAAAAGTTTATAAAAATGTTTTGTGCAAAAAATTTTGTTTACTCAGTCTTAATACATTATTTAAACACATACAACATATTATCTAACTTCTCATGCATGCAAATCACTGCTCATGAGATATACTTTGTTTAACTTCTGAAATTCTAAACTACAAAATGATACTTTGTATAACTTAATCTGTACTATACTTATTTTATTCATGTATATTTTATTTTTATTTGGTATTGTATAGGTATATTGTATATATCTATAATATTGTATTTTTGTATATTTTGACGGTGGGTAATAAATTTTATAACATGTATGTGGATATTTAATGAAAAAATGTATAGAATTCCATAGTTGTGAAATGTGTGACAGATAATCAAAAACTGTAACTAATTTGTCAGATACTACTGTATATTCATGTTTAAGGGATATGGAAATAGAACTGGTGAAACATTTGGTAATCTAAAAATGGCTATTGGTAATTTTGTTAACTATTAGTATACTTGACTGTCTCTTTCACAAGAATTTTGGCATATTAGCCAAATATATGTTTCTCTATTTAGTACCATAAATTTTAGCCACCCTTGTGAACAATTTCCACTAAAATATTGTATAACTTTATTTAGCTGTGTACGTTTGTACTATTCATTAAAATTCATGAAGAGAAATTTCAAGACTAAAAAACATGAAAATATAACCAAAAGAAAAAATAATAAATTGATTATTTGGAAACATCAATAAAACATTATTTACTTGTTTATAACAATATAAAAAGTCAAAATACTCTTTTTTTATTACAGTGATCAGATAATATCGATTAATACTTAATGTACCTATCTAGGGGGTTTCTTCACATTCTCTTATGTTTTTAGAGAGATGTAACTAAAATATCTTATCATATTCCATAAAAATGTATTAGAGCGTTACTTCTAAATAATTAATAATTAATTATATTGACATTAATCAAGATCAAGTTAACAGCAATAAACAATATCATTCAAAATCACATTTGTACAAACGCAATTGTTTATAGAATAATCCATACTCCTGAATTGCTTTAGCTAATTTCTTTTCATATTCCTTCCCGTTCACTGCGTCAGAATTTACATTTCCATGTATCTCATCGCAGAACTAATTATAGTTCAAATATAGGTATGATCTGACTTCCCATAGATGCAAATCAGTGCTCACGAGATATAATTTGTTTAACTTTTGAAATTTTAAACTACAAAATGATACTTTGTTAACTTAATGTGTACTTATTTTATACATGTACAGTTGCGGTCACGGAATAGTTTACACCTTACTTTTTATATTGTAATACTGTAAAATTGCAGTGTCGTACGGATTTGATAAATGTCAAAGTCAAAAAATTTCAAAACGTCAATGCTTTCGCGAGTGTTTAACAATAAAATATTAATTATTATTTATCATTGTTTATCGTTATTTAATATAAAATAGATTTAAAATAAAATGCATATTAAAAAAAAGACTTCTTTATTTTCGTTATTAAGATCATAATCCATTTTATTCAAAAAACTGTTTTCTATATTTTTCATTTTGTAAAATATTTTGATATTTTAATTTTAATCTACCTATTCTAGCTAGTACACCACTGGCAACGTCACTTTGACGTAAAAGGTGCGTTTAAACGAAGTAAAAATTTAAAAAATGGGCTCCTAGATACGTGAACCTGTAAACTATTCCGTGACCGCAACTGTACCTATATTTAATGTTTATCTGTAATTGTATTTATCTACAATGTATTTTTGTATAATTTTGACAGTGGATCTGTCACCTTTGTTATTAATAAATAAGTATAATATCTAATGTAACGCGTAATAATAAATGAAGTTCATTTAAAAATTTATTTTTTAATCCCACAAATCCGTTCTTAACATTAACCGGATGGCGCTACTTTGAGCACTTTGTATGATTCCATTAGACGTCTAATGTACATCAACAAGAATTGTTAGAAAAAACTCAAAGAAAAATTGTGTTATGAAGTACAGTTATGAAATTATAGAAGGAAAACCATTATTTAAATAAAAAATTCAGACATTACATTCTAACGAAAAGAAATGTGTCGATAATGTGACAATTGAAGACTATATGGCACTTACATCTAAATTTTGTACTTCGTTAAATTTAACTAATTTCATAAATGTTCAAATTTTACAGTCTAGAAAAAAGGCAAGAGGTAGAAGATTCAATAATCAGTTTAAACAGGATGTCTCTTAATGTACTTCAAGGGGCCAAAAGTTTTATAAAAATGTTTTGTGTAGCAAATTTTGTTTACCCAGCCCTAATATATTATTTAAAAATAATATACCAGGCAGATACTAAAAAGTGTAACTAATTTGTTGGATACAACTGTATATTTCTATGTTAATGTATATAAAAATAGAACCGGTGACACATTTGGTAATCTAAAAATCCCTACTAGTAATTCTGTTAACTTTATAAGTAGGTATACTTGACATTCTCTTTTAAAAGAATTTTGACATAATAGCTGGTACAGCCGAATATGATTAAAACATATTTCTCGATTTAGTACCATAATTTTTAGTCACCTGTTGAACAAAGTCCACTCAAATATTGTACAACTTTATTTAGCCGTATACGTATGTACTATTATTAAAATTCAATTCTTAAAAATATGAAAAAACTAAAAGAAAAAATATTAAAATGATTATTTGGAAACATTAATAACACGTTATTTAATCGTTTATATCGAAATAACAAGTCAAAATAGTCTATTACAATGACCAGGTAAGATCAATCACTAAATCAATATGCCTACTTAGGAGTTTTGTTCACATTCTCTTGTGTTTTTAGTGAGATATAATTAAAATATATTAACTGATTCCAAACTCTGTATTTGAATTTTGAAATGAAACTTTGCTTATATATATATATATATATATATATATATATTATATATAATTATATATATATATATATATATATATATATATAGAAAAGAAATTTATTCTTTGCAGATAAGTTAAATAGTAAACTCTTAAATATTGGGGAAATCTGCTAGAAAACTCTAATGTGTATCAATTGTTTCGCCTAACGTTTTCGCCAAAGAGAATTAATTTGGCTTCTTCAGGGCTGAAAGAGAATAAATTATAATTAGCTACCATATATTATCTAATAAAAAATAGTTACCTTACTGTAAATTTTAGAAATGTCGAGTTATGATGTTAAAAAACTTTAGCTAGTAACAACTGTTCAATCACAAATTAACCCCTTAATTTGTAATCTCACATTATTCTTAACTTCCTAATATTTTATAGTTTCACCGTGTATAAGTTTGCATTATATATATATTGCAAAACCATATCGTATGATAATTTAATAAGTAGTTCATTTACCTACAACTAAATAAATTGCCGAATAATAATATTTTCTAATTGAACTTCCTAAGTGTCGCAATTAAGGCGTAGATTAAATTGTATTATAAGCAAGAGTTAGGTGGTATGATATGAACGAAGCAATGACCTAAGGTGCTTATGTATCTATTATGTGTGAGATTATAAATTGGGGGATTTGAGTTCAAATGAACACAGTCAATATTGAGTAGTTACCGAACGAACACCATATTGTGTAATTACGAGTTGCTGTCAATAAATCATCACTGTTACTCCACAACTTTAACATTTATTAAGGGGCATTTACGAATCAAAACGAACTTCACTACTAAGTTCGATATTTTTCCATTGGTCCTTCGTCAAAACATCAAAAGGGCGTTAATTTTTCTGGAGCTTCGAAGGAGACGACCCTTAGCGACCTAAATAGCGGTTTCCCAGTTCCGTACAAGATCGACGATCGAATTCGAAGTGTAGAGAAAAGAAAAAAGAAATAAAAAAGACCAGAAAGCACCGAAATAAGGGGTAGGAGTCTTACGAGAGCCTTTGATCACCAGAGAACCTTAATAGCAGTCCTTAAGTATACTATTCCAGCAGTTTGGAGGTCCAGTTTCCAGCAGAAAAATCTAGTAGCATCCAGAAATCCAGCTCACCAGTTCCAGTTGCAGTTCTAAGAAGGAAGCAGGAACATACAAGTGAACGTCGGGATAAAACTGTAAGTTTTTGAATATTTATTATCATTTAGAGCAGTGCATTAATTTAATACATTAAAAAGATTATTAAAGAAACTTAAGATTCAAATTGAATAATACTTATTTGAAATATTTTATTCTGCATACTTTTTTACTTAAAATAGTAATACTTTGTCTACAGCTAATTCAAATCTAAGAGCTTAATTATCTTAATTTTAATTATATTCGATAATTTGATTCTTATAATTTAAAATTCTTAAAACATTTGAATTTCATAATAATAATATAGTGAATTATCGTGACAATTCGTTATTTTTATACACATTAAGAGTTCATTCTTCCAAAATAGTATTTGTAGTAGTTGCATTTTTATATAAAGAATTTCTTTTCTCTCTGGTTACAAGTGATAATATTACATTCTTTAATTGTACTATATAGCCGTGTCACAAAGGTTAGACAAGAGGTCATTTTGCGTTATTGTCTAAGGTAATCTTGCTGACACTAGTTTAAAAGTTGAAATTAGGTCAAACGTATATTCGTTTAAAATGGAACGATTATATTTAGATCAGGAAAAGCTAGGTCAAGAAATTACGAAGCTTTTAAATAATTTGCGAAAACTACGGAAAGAAAAACGAACGGGAGAATATTTAAACATTAAAAGACAGACACTTCATGAATTGTGGAACGACTTTGAAGATCAAAACACAGAAATTGAAGAGAAAGGTTCGAGAGTTGATAAATATTTTACATCTAACTTTTACGAACAAGTACAAAAAAGATATGAAGAAACGAAAAAGATTTTAGAGGAATTTATTAAAAGTTCGTACAAGTCTTCGACAAAAATTAGAGAAATAGAAATTAGGATGGGGAAACTTCATCATTTATTGGAAGACGACGAAACTGATGAAGATTTACAAGAGGATTTAAAAGAAGAGATACAAAAAATAGATACATTAATAATGGAAATAACTGTGGACAATGAACAGGATGCACTAGAAGAAGATGAAATAGAAAGACTTTATACAATGAAAAGAAGGGTGCGGTCGATCATAAAAGAAAATAAGAGATTAGAGGCGGAAGGATACAAGAAAGACAAAATGATATTACCCCAAGTGAAGTTACCCTGTTTTGAAGGAAGGTATGAATCCTGGGTAACATTCTATGATATTTTTAAACGTTTGATACATGAGAATAATCAACTATCAAATGTGGAAAAAATGCAGTATCTGAAGACAAACCTCCGAGGAGAAGCAAGTAGAATAATACAACATTTAAACACAACAGAAGCAAACTACAGTGCTGCCTGGAAAATGTTGCAAGATCGATACGATAATCCAAGGATGAATCTATTTATATTAATAGACAAGATACTTCAGGCTGCGGAGATAAAAGAAACGTCAGCAAATTCGCTGAAATCATTACATGATACTCTCCACGAATGCTTAGAAGCCATTAGTGGACTAGGTGTAATGACAGAGTCCTGGAGCCCTCTTATAGCAAGGATAAGTATGTTAAAGTGGTACACAGAAACCAGGAGATTATATGAAACGTCAATTCAAGACAGTAGGGACATTCCGACATATAAGTTAACACAGGAATTCCTACAAAGAAGATTCCAGACATTGGAGATGTTGGAAACAGAAAGGAAATGAACATATTTTAGACAACAGGTAAAGAAGAAGATAACCTGTGTGCTGTGTCATGAAGAACATAAACTGTTGAAATGTACAACGTTTCTACGTCAACAAGTACGTGAAAGAAACAAAATCGTAAAGAAAAAGCGATGGTGCGGTAGATGCCTACTACACAAAAGGGAAGTACCATGTTATTCCTCTCATAGATGTGCAGAATGTGGTGGACATCACCATTCATTACTACACATGTCAGAAGGTCAGCATGATAACAGAAGGAATTCTGAAAACAGAAGGACACAGAATAGACCAAATTCTAGTGGGTGCCAGTATGACAACAGAAGGAATTCTGAAAACAGAAGGCCACAAAATAGACCCAATTCTAGTGGGAACAGAGGTGACAACAGTTACGCTGGATCGTCAAGGAGACAAGAGAATGTCGTGAGCTGTTTAAGTCATCAGAATGAAGAAGTGCTACTTGCAACGGCATTAGTACGAGTAAGAGACTCAAAAGGAAGCTCACAATTGATGAGAGCATTGATTGACCAAGGCTCGCAGTCATCATTCATTACGGAGCAGGCCGCTACAAGTCTCGGAATAAAAAGAAAAGCTGTCCACGCTCAGATATCTGGAATTGGCAATGAAGACCAAAGGACGTCGAAATGGAGCGTAACATTAAACTTAGAGGCGCATTTCAAAAATGAATTTGAAATGAAGACCGAAGCAATTGTGCTAAGAATAATAACAAAAAATCTACCGGAGAAAGAGATACAAATAAAAGAAAGGAACCATAGGAACTTAGTCCTGGCGGATCCAAATTTTAATGAAACAGGTTCAATAGATACTCTATTAGGAGCCAAAGAATATAGTTTGATATTACTGGACGGAGTAGATCGAACAAAGAATGGTTTGCTGGCCCAAAATACAAAATTAGGTTGGATAATGTCAGGGATAGCAGAGCAAGAGAATATCCCTAATATACAAGTGCTAACCATGCTATCTAGACGACAAATGGATGAAGATAGAAAACAATACTGGAAGTTAGAAGAAGTAGATCAAAGCAATACTGTTTCAGTAGAAGAAAAAAGATGTAAAGGATATTATAAAAGAACAGTAAAAAGGGATAACGAAGGAAGATTTGAAGTTAAAATACCCTTCAATTTTAATACAAGCCTATTAGGGGGACTCACTACAGCAAGCATATGTGAGACTTCTGCAATTAGAGAAGAAATTTCAAAGAGACACAAACTTAGAAAAAGAAAAGGTGGTGTTGTGCGCTCGTTGTTGGTCCCAAGGAATCTACTTGCAGTAGATTACAATAACTTACACTAATTTTTTAAGTGACATATGAAAATAAAGGAGAGTAGTCAGATATTTTCGAAACTCCAAGAGGGCCACAAAACGAAGACATACTTCATCACAACCAAATTTAAGTAGTACTTTAAAGAAAGCCCCTCCTAGATCAGTTTCACTTAATGAGCTTAGATTTGAATTGGATAGTTTAGCTGAAACATAATTTCTAAATAATCAAATTATAGGTAGCACTGCTCGGGTGAGATAATAATTCAAAAACCGAGTGAATTAGTGTTATATGAAATCGTAGGCTTCCACGGCCAGAGTCAGAATTATAGTTTATTCGTCTTCCGGGTTTGGACCGTGTCATTTGTGAGTGACCCAAAAGTGGGTTCATCTCGACGTTTCGCTACAATTGTATGTAGCTTCTTCAGGAGAACAAAAAAGAAATCAAAAGACAGGAAGATGGGTAGTTAGCAACGGTAACTCAGTTACTCAACGCAACCAGAGGCGAATACTAACTACCAAGATGGGCATTTGGTCACAGTAACTCAACTACTTAACGCAGCCAGAGGTGAAAACCAAATGCCAGGACAGGGATTCACGTCCAACAGCTCAGAACACTAACGCGTCCAGAGGCGGGGAGTTAGGATTCACTTTATATACATATAAAATATATATAACATTATATTTTATGTGTTTAAATATTTTCGTCTGTTTGTTTTATATTGTGGCCAATATGTTCAACCACAAATTAACCCCTTAATTTGTAATCTCACATTATTCTTAACTTCTTAATATTTTATAGTTTCACCGTGTATAAGTTTGCATTATATATATATATATATATATATATATATATATATATATATATATATATATATATATATTGCAAAACCATATCGTAAGATAATTTAATAAGTAGTTCATTTACCTACAACTAAATAAATTACCGAATAATAATATTTTCTAATTGAACTTCCTAAGTGTCGCAATTAAGGCGTAGATTAAATTGTATTATAAGCAAAAGTTAGGTGGTGTGATATGAACGAAGCAATGACCTAAGGTGCTTATGTATCTATTATGTGTGAGATTATAAATTGGGGGATTTGAGTTCAAATGAACACAACAATATTGAGTAGTAAGCAAGCAAGCAATTTGATTGAACCCAGCCTATGAGACATGTTCACCCAGGTAGTACGATCGGGTGTAACAATTCATTGGAGCAAGGTGTTTTAATTCGTGTTTAAAAACAGGAATCACCCCACCGTGCTCCAATGCTCTAGACCATCTCTTTCCCCCCTATAGCAATCTGATTCGCTATAGAGGCACAACAATCAGCCAAGTGCTCTTCATGTGGAGGTCCTGGGTAATTGAACCCCAACATGGTTTCCTAACCGTATGTGAAAACTCAGGACAGCGCATCTCCGCTTTATTCCTGTTTATCTTAATGTAGCTTATCCGCGAACTAAAATTGCTTACTTGGGCCTCAAGTCTCCGCTCTGAGTCCCGGCTCAGCTCGGCGACTTGGTGCTCAAGGGGGTTGGGCCCTACGTGCCCGGGTTTTGGGGTTTTTGTTAGTTTTTTTGGTGGCCGAAGCCGGTTTTTGTTAGTGTTTTTTAATTTTTTTGGTGGCCGAAGCCGTTTTTTGTGTTTTTTATGATTTTTTTTTGTAGGTCACCTGTGAAAAGAAAAGTCATAATTAGTACATAGTCTACACTATAATAAAGAAAATATTTAAATATTATACATTACCACAATGTAGACTGCATCCTAGTGTGAGCAACAGGGCCCACTGTGAATGAGGCGATTTGCGATATTCTGGGTGATTTGAGCTACGAACTGTCTTCTTTATGTGTGTGTGTTTTGATTAGATTTTCTTCTCACTCTGGGCTTTTTGTAATATTTTGTCCCTATTGGGGGGTTTTTTATTTTTCCCTCTGGTTTTGCGTTAGTCTAATATTTGTTGTTTTGGTCTTTTGTGCTTCCATCTGTGGAAAGCGTCATACCTCATTATCTCTCGTAGGATGTGACTAGGGTGGTTCTCTAGTTCTGCGAATTTTATCCTAGCTTTTTCTTTCATTGTGTCAGTCACTCTGATTTGGTGTAACTCTCTGAACAGGAATCTTTCAGCTACGTATCTTGGTACGTTTACCGCTTCTCTTAGGCTTTTGTTGTGTTGTGCCTGTATTTTCTTTTTCGTTGTGTTGCATATATGTCCCCATGCAAGTGATGCGTATGTCAGTATAGGAAGGACTATACTGTTTATTAGCCTTATTTTGGTTTTTATGCGTAATTTGCTTTTCCTTCCCGCTAGGCCTCTTATTGCGGCCCTTGCCATGTTGGCTTTTTGTACTGTGGCTTCTACGTGTTTATTGAAAGTTAGTCCTTTGTCCATTATTACTCCGAGGTATTTCGCTTCGCTTTTCCACTCAATGGGATTTTCTTGCACTGTGACCTGTTCTTCTGGTTGTTCTCGCCTCTTTTGGAAGAGTACAGCTTGTGTCTTGTCTGAATTGATTTTAATTTTCCACTTTAGACTCCATTCTTCAATGTCGTCTAACGCTGTCTGTAGATTGGTGACTGCTATGTCTACATTTCGGTGTTTGGCCGCTATCGCTGTGTCGTCAGCATAGAGACTTAATAATGTACCTGGTGTTCTAGGTATATCTGCTGTGTATATCGTGTACAGCAGAGGTGACAGTACCGCTCCCTGTGGTACTCCAGCTTCCGGGTTCCCGAGTTCGGACAGGACTTGTCCTATCCGGACTCTGAAACTGCGGTTGCTCAAGTAAGAAGAGATCAGCCTTGTCATTGCTCCGCTGTACCCGTAATCTCTCATTTTGTATAGTAGTCCCTAATGCCAGACTCTGTCGAAAGCTTTACTTACGTCCAGGAATGCAGCTCCTGTATACTGTCTGTCGTTAAATCCTGCTGCTATGTACTCTGTTAGTCTGAGTACTTGTAGCTCGCTAGAGTGTTCTGATCTGAAGCCAAATTGGGCTTCTGGTATGATGTTTAGTCTGTCTGTTTCAGCTTGGAGTCTGCTGAGTATCACTCTTTCTACTATTTTGCTGATTGCTGGTAGTAAGCTCATCGGCCTGTAGTTTTGTGGGAATGTGCTGTCTTTTCCGGGCTTCGGTAACATTATGACATGGGCCTCTTTCCATCTATTTGGGAATTTTTTGAACCTTAGCATTGCGTTAATGATGTTTGTTAGATAAACAATGGCTTTTGCTGGTAGATACTTTAGAGCTCTGTTCGTAATTTGGTCTGGACCGGGAGCCTTTTTTGGTGAGCTGTTCTTGATTAGCTCATTTATCTCCTCCGGTGTTGTTGGAGGGATAATTTCGTTTGGGTTTTCCGGTCTTTCTCTTTGTCTTTCGACTTCTTCTATGAAGTCGATGTCTTCGTCTGGGTGGTAATTTAATGTACACTCTCTCTCGAGAGTACTCCTCATTACCTCTGCTTTTTCCTCTGTGCTGTATACTATACCATTTTCTCCGTGTAGTGGGGGAATTGGTTTTCTGTCACTTCGTAGGATTTTTTGCAGTTTCCAAATATTTTGCATATTTGGACTTTGTTCTTCCATGTCCCTTATGTGGTTTTCCCAGCTTTCACTACGGTGTTGTTGTAGTGCTGTTTTGACCTCTCTGTTTAATCGATTTGCTCTGTTTTTGTCTGCTTGGTTTCTTGTTCTTCTTGCTGTCTGTTTAGCTCTGTTTTTTTCCCTTATCAAGTCTTTTATTACTTGAGGTATATCCTTGAATCTGCCCGTTTGCATTACTACTTCCTGTTCAGTAGTGCTATTCCTGATTGCTTGTTGGATGATGTTGAAACGCTTAATACTCCGGGAGTATTGGATTTTAGGAAGTGTAAGACTTCCAAATTCCAGAAGAACTGGAAGAGAGGTGATGAAAATACTAAAAATATGGCTAAGCTCAGAGTAACAAAGTTAAATAGCCGAAGAGACGCTAAATCTCAAGTGAGTGTTCGGGCTAGCTTCAATGCACTGGATTGTGGCTTTAAAGATTTAAACAACAATAACAAGAGATAATGAGCTAATGAGACAAGAAAGAAATGAGACCTGGTAATATCAAACGTGATACAACTGAAGAAGGTCACTGGGAATAAATTTATAGAAAGAGAACAATAACAAGAGAAAAGAAGGGCGCCAACTCAACGATAGTTGAGATTTTGAAGTAACAAATGAATCTGGAGATAATACTCTGAAATACAAAAATACTAAATAATAATCTTGTTTTGCTAGGTTATATACTGGTTAGTAGAACTGAAATAAAACTCAAAATAGCAACAATAAATATATTTATAAAAAATATATATAGGTATATGTGTATAAACAATTTACATATAATGCAAAGCCAAATAACAGTGGTAGTGGATGGTGTACACATACAATGGGACTTAATAGCCCCTCAACAAACGAATAGTCACTACCACTGGCCAAATAAAATATGAAATATTAGTAACAATTCAAGAATAGTCCGTAGGGTAGCCTAAGTCTTAATACAAAAAGGTAGTAATTTAAATTTAAATAGTTCTACTAATATGAGATACTAATGACAATATTGTAAAGATATCAAACTTGATAAGTCTATTACAATTATTATATTATATCCAAAAAATGAGTCTTCAATACTCTTTATATAATGTTTAAAAAAAAAACCACATGAAATTTATTTCCCTTCCCAAAATCAAAATTGTATTATATCCAAAAAATGTATTCTATTAAAATATATATATATATATTAAATCAACAAGTGAGTTCGGTCAGACTCTTGAAATCCTAACTAAAACCTAATAACACATGAAATGTCCCTTTTTCCTCCCCGAATATTTTATAATTAAATTATCAAAAAAAAAATGTTCACCTTGTCATATGCATATGAAGAGGGTATACTACTAAATAGGAAGTAACAAAAGTTAAACAATTAAACAGTCAAACAACTTATCTTTACAGCCCCATAAGTCCATAGGAAAATTCCTCTTGGCACGGTTACATCAGTTTATGGCTGTAAAGACGAATCCTGGGCACAAAACCACAACCAGTCACTGGTCTCTGGGTGACAGCAAAATCCACGGTTACATACACAAGTTGCTAACTAGTTTAAGGAATTTAGTTACTAGTCCTTGAGGGAATATTCTGAAGAGAATATCCTCAAGTGAAGTGACGGAATCTAAAATTATTATTTAATTTAATAAATATGTAATATAAATGTAATTTAATAGGTGTAGCAGCATGGATTGACTGCAGGGCCACCTATACCGAAGTGCAAATTCGCGTTAACCTTGCGCAGCGACGTCACTCGCAGCTTAGTATTCACATTGCTCTTAATTGTATACATAAGCACTCGTAATTTAGTCATCCTAAATATGGATATTTTGCATATTATTTTACTGTCTTCATACATTTTAAATAAAAACGAATGTTTATAATGTTTTCTTAGTCAAATATATTTAATTTTTATGCGAATTAGAACAAATAAGGTATTAGTATAAAAATATAGCTACTTATTTAGGCACCTACATACTTCCACTTTTTATAAACTTTTAAGAAGGAACAAGTTTTTTATATTATACATAATTGGTAAATATATAGTTAATATTCTTGCTAAATAACTATATATAAAGCAATTTTAAAACAATTTGCGTTTAAAAATATAATACTATATACATTATGCAATAGTTTTTTTCTATTTTTCTTTTATTAGTACGTGATAAAATAATTTTTTATTAAAATCTTTTATACGGAAGTACATACGCGATCGAAAAAATATTTTCTTAGCATCTTGAGGACAATCAATATTAACACTTACAGATAACAGACTTGAAACATATTGTTTGCCAGTAAATATGGTATCTCCATTAAAGTTTTGAAAAATTTGCTCCAGTTTTTCCAAATGAGCCATAAATTCATTAGAAGGTTTACATAGTCCACATTCTGTCAAATGATTGGTCCAGGTGTAAGACGTCGAACTTGGGTTAGTTAAATTTGGTAACTTGCCTTTAAGCTTGCTACAAATAAATCCCCCTAAATGTTCTAGTCCATCATATCTTAAATCATCGAGTTCTTCACAGAGAACTATGTCATCTCCATCCGTGGGATTGGTGTCAATGATTGTTTTTTTTTAAAGCAAGCTTTTCTACCATACTACCGCTCATAGTTAATGTAGGAGTACCATCGTCTTCTACATTACAGTAATCTGAAAAAGCACCTTCATTTTTTCCCATTAAATAAGAACGCAGTCGGTATTTAAAATCTAAAGAAGTTGGATGATCGTTCAAACCACCTTTTGCTCTTATGACTCCAAAAAAATTCTCCAAGGGATCTTGGTTTAAGCGTCTCGTCAAAAGGTAGTTCATATTATAGCGTTTGCCTACATCTTTAAGCAGCAACTGCAGAGCCTTATTTGATATAAGAATACCTACAATGTTTTGTAAAATGTTATAAACGTGTTTTTACTTTGATATACTGTGTTACCTTTTTGAAATGGAAGCAATGATTTCTTGCCTTTAACGCGCATTGTTGAAATCATGTCAGACATTCTATTTAAAATATCATTTTGGGTTTCTAACTCCAAACCATATGCCCGGTTTCTGGTTTGAGTGTCGCTCACAGAAACGCTAACATTAAATACGTCAAACCAATCGTTCACCTATAACAAGTTAAAACAAATTAGTAATTAATGTTTACCTTACAAATTGTAACTCTTACTAGTTTAAAAAGATCTGCCAATTGTGTCCAATTTGTGTCTTGATTAATGAGACCAAGCAAGCCGCACCTACTAATAGCCTTTGATACCGTATGGGAGAATAATTTAGCGGCATATTTTACTCTCGGAGAAATAGTACTTATTTTCTTTTCGGAGAACTATCTTCTTTTCGTAACTTATTTTCGGAGAAAACTCCGAAACTGATAACTTCACTCTTTGGTTGGTAGTTTCTAACTAATGCTGCTACCCAGCATTAGTCAATCGAATACTTAGCCGAGAACCAAAACCTCGAGTATAAAACCCTTTTAGAATGAAATATTATACAACAAACAGACTACCGAGTTTTTAGAGTTTTTACGTGAGGTGTACTCGGAAGCTTAGATTAAAATTGCGTTGTTCCGATTTTAAGTCTCCTAACTTGACAAATTCCCAGAACCAAGCGGTCGGGATTACAATGGATTTTGATTCATTTGTTATTGTATTATTAGCTTTTACATCATGTACTTTGTAAAGGACCGCTTAGGTATCATTTAAGAATAAATTTTTGAATGTTTTCACACGTTTTTGTGAGTACACAAAAATGCTCAATGCAAATTACAGGTATTGCAAGAAAAATTGTATTGTCTCTTACATATTTCTTCTCAAATTTAAGAAAAAGTAAAAATTTCTATCTGAATATAAAATTCCGTAACGGTACATCGGTAGAAAAGCGGCGAAATCAGTAGGTTTGCTGCTACCTGCTACGCTGCAACTGACGTCACTCCCTGGCCGAAGATCGAGCGACCGTGCGCAATATGTTACCTCTGTAGTTTATTATACCATGGATTGACTGCACCAAAACAAAACATCAAAACATTAGGTATTAGGTTAAGTCAACATCATGTCAAATTTATGAAGTTACTTTCGTAGGCATGGCAAGCTTGCGCCATGAAATAAACATGCGCAGAATACAGAAGGCTGTCCCACATTTGTAGAACCTTTTTATATTCCACCAAAAAAAGTTAGATAAAAGGGAACCAAAAAAAAACTTAATGATAAGATATGAAATAGATCGGAATTTAAGTTTGACTATATAAAAAAAATGACCTTCTGTTCTTTGCAAGTAAATCAAGGAAATTTTATATTTAAATTATTTCGGAACTTAAAAATAAATCTCTAAAGAAATACTAAACTGCAAGGATAAACTTGATTGTATGATAAAGAGATAATACGTATGAAATGATTTACTTACATGGAGCTGCAGCACGCCAAAAAAATCTTCCTCTTATGTGGAACTCTTTAGATTATTGTTTATTTAAAAAAAAAAATAATTATTATTATAAATATTTCTATTTTATTCTTCCCCAAATTATCTTCCTTGCTCCAATTCCGTCACTTTGAAGGTGAAAAATTTCACCGGTTGACGTGGCTGCGTATGAGTTCTGACCAAGACTAACCGCTTCGCTTCCGCACAAAATCGATCTTCCTTTCAAAGCGATAACAGCGCGTGTGGGGAAAATGTCGATTTAAAATCGATCGTAGGCGGGTAATAAGAAATTTCTTGAGGGGTTTAAATTGGACTAGTCAGTAGCGTAAACGCTACATTCTCCCTCATCTCCAGCAAAAAAAAGGAACTTTTTTTTTGTGGCAGAACGATCTAACGCTGGGTCGACAATGAACGTTGATACGTTAAAATTGAACATTTTCCTCACCAGTCAACCATTTGCTCAGGAATTGGAACAAAATCAAGGACGAAATAAAAATATGGAACGAAGAATATGAGACGAAGTCATACATTTTTTTTAATGCGATAATGTATGTTAATTTAGTATAAACCAAAGATAAAAAAAATAAAAAGGTATACATTTTAAGTTAAATTCTATAACCTTACAGATCAAGTTAACTTAAGTTTAATTCTATAGCATTACAGATCAAGTTAACTTTTAACACTACTTATCTACATTCTCAAGTATTAGTAAAAACCAAGTTTTAACCATCGTTAAAACTACATTATATATGTGTATTAACAACCCCTAACACAATATCTCCAAGAACCATTCATAACAACGAAATTCAAACAAAGTCCTATGAACTTTACCCAACGTTGACACTAGAGCGACCCGATTCTATTCGTCACCATAGAGTTCAATGAGGGCCTAATTACTCAGAACTAGTTGAAACTACAAACCTAAACATATATATGGTTCGGGATATCAACAACAAGGTAAAAGATAATTCAATACACCTACTTGATTTAGCAGCGGTAGGAAAACACACAATCGGTAAAGGCACAAGCCTAGATACTAGCAAGCCCACTATACTCATGGTATAGGGTATGCTAAAAAAAGGTAAGTAAGATAAATGCAATCCCAACTCATAGTAAAGGATATGCACAAAAGGGAAAAGATAATTGCACGTCCAGATCTACTCATGGTAGAGGATATGCACAAAACTCACTTCTACCAGCTATACACTTGGTAGAAGGAAAGATAAAAGAGATCCTAACTGTAATACCTAAACTGTACTATTGACGTGTTCCAATTCTTCACTCACGACAAGAACAGTAAAGGACAGATTTTTAGGACTCTATAATCAAGATAAAGATAAGATATATATATTCATAAGATATAAATAAGAAATAACTTATCCAGGTAAAGGTAAAGATAATTAACTTCAGGTAAAGGTACGAGATAAACTCAATTAAGGTAAAGATACAGATACGCTCAAGGTAAAGGTACGAGATAAACTCCATCAAGGTAAAGATAAACTCAATTAAGATACAGATAAAGATAACTCCCATCTACCAATCCATATCACTAGTAGAGAGACAGGTAAACAAACAGTATACAATAAGATATGTTAAAACTCAAATACTTTGAGAAGGTAATAACATAGGAGATAACAAACTAAGTTAAACAGACTTACTGCTGAATATCAGAACGATCCAATTCTAAATGACACATTCTAATTTCAACCTAAGAGACACTCAAGGAACAACTAATATGTATTGATATATTTCTGAGCCAGGTGAGGGCACACATCCAGGGTGATCAATCCTGAACCCACGCTAAAACACCGACACAGTAAGTGAATATGAATGCATACGCTTTATGGCCATGGTCCACAAAACCATACAACACTATTAAAGAATATATTTGAAATGTTTTCCTAATTATCCCTGTAAATATCTATTCAACTCAGAACTCAAGATGGGGAAATTCCCATATATCCATCCTGTACTCCTATGATATGCAGTTGGACTTTTAAGAGAAAACAAACAACAAAATTAACAAGTCCATAAACTAAGATAATAACCAACATTAAGATAAGATAAAAAAAAATAGAAGGCAAAATAGCACAACATCTTATGGTTTTTTTTGCCAGGTAAACAAAATTGATAAACAGATCTTAAAAACCAAACTGGTACAGAAGTGATAAGGGGCCAGTTAATCTTCATCTGAAGATGAAGAATCCGAATTATCTGACAAGTTATGTGGACCTACTGTCTTATCCTCCAGTAAGTCTTTAACATGAAACCTTCCTAGTTTCCTACCAGTAGAAGTTTCCTTCAGCTCGTATATTAAAGGAGAAATAACTTTAATAACCGTACAAGGTATGTACTTCTGACATAACTTAGCAGATTGGAAGTTCAATTCATCAGACTTGACAAAGTTCCTCTTTAAAACAGAATCTCCAACTCTGAAAGATAAGGCTCGCTTTCTCAGGTCATACTGGCATTTATTTCTAGCATAAGATGCTTTCAACCGTTTGCGAACATCCACATAAATATCAGGAAGATGCTGAATATCTTCTAAACGGTGTAATTTATCTGATATAGTGGGAAAGTTATTGGCATTCTCTGAAATCTTACCAAAATAATCACCAGAAAGAGGGACATGACGACCAAACATCAAATAAGATGGAGGACACTTGGTTATTTCGTGAGAAGAGGTCCTGATCGCTTGTGCTATAGAGTGGATGTGAGTATCCCAAGCTCTCTGATCAGGAAAAGAATATGACCTTAAAGCAGTCACGATTGATTTATTCACTCTTTCGGTATGATTGACTTGTGGATGATAGTTCGCATTGTACCGGATCTTTTGTACATTGTATTTAGCCATGAGATCTCGAAAAGCCTTAGCTGTGAACTGGGGTCCATTATCACATGAAACAATTTGTGGAACACCATAAATTAAGAAAACTTCATTCTCGAGGTATTTAATAATAGAAGAAGTAGTTGCCTTCGACATGGTATGGACCAAAGGAAATTTAGTAAAATAATCAACAACTACTAAAGCATATTGGGAACTTTTATAGGACCTAGGGTACGGACCAATGAGATCTAAAGATATCAGTTGAAATGGAAAATCAATCCGTCGATAACTACCCATTAAACCTGGTTGGGGAAGATTTGTCGGTTTGCATGTAGCACAGATTTTGCATTTAGCGATATAGCTACGTACAGTTTGACGCATCTTCGGCCAGTAATAGAGTTCCGATATACGACGGAAAGTTTTGTAAAAACCAAAATGAGCTGCAGTAGGATGGTCATGAAAAGTGGCCAAAACCTCTGCTCTATTAGGAGTTGGAACGACTATCTTCCAATCCGACATTCCAGTAAGGGCATCCATGGAACTTAAGACATGTTTATACAAAACACCATGTTCAACTTTAAAATCAGGAAATTTACCTGGTACATTCTGTACATCATACAACATTTTTCGATACCAGTCATCTGGTTGTAAGGAAGATAAGTCTAACAAATTAATATCGAAAGTTCTAGAGAGTGGTCAGTTATGACACACCAAACTGCTATGGTCAGTTATGACCGTAAACGAACGACCTTCAAGAAAATATCTAAAATGTTCAATACCCGTAATTATAGCTAACAACTCTTTTTCAGTTGTAGTGTAATTTTTCTGGGCTTTATTTAATTTCTTGCTGGTGTAGGCTATAGGGTGTTCTTCTCCATCAACAATTTGATAGAGTACCCCACCAGATGCTGTGTTTGAGCAATCTGTCATCAGATAAAAAGGCTTAGTAAAATCTGGGGCTACCATAACAGGAGAATTTGTGAGAGCCTCCTTGATTTTAATGAAAGCTTCATTAGCCTCAGGAGTCCACACAATATTTTGTCCCTTTTTCCGATTTTGAAGTAAATCCGTGATAGGAGACAACAAGGTAGCATAAGACTTGACAAATTTTTTATAATAACCCACCATTCCTAACAATCGACGGATCTGAGTGGTATTTTTAGGCACAGGAAAATCACGAATAGCTGATACCTTATCGGGATCAGTACGAAGACCCTGAGAATCTACAACATATCCTAAAAACTTAATAGACTCACGACAAAAGCTACTTTTATCTAAGTTAATAGTCAAATTTGCGTCTTTTAAACGCTGAAACAACTGCTGCAATACAGAGATATGAGTTTCGAAATCGGGAGTAATGACAAGAATGTCATCAAGATAGTATTGGCAAAATGGATCTAAAGCAGGACCAATTACCAAATCCATTAACCGACACATAGTCTGTGGAGCAGACACAAGACCAAAAGGCATTGTAGTGAATTGGTACAATCCTTTTCCATTGACCGCAAAGGCAGTGAGCTTTTTACTCTCTTCGCTGAGAGGAATCTGTAAAAACGCCTTCTTCAAGTCAATAGATGAAATGAATTTAGCATTCTGTAACTTACTCAGGATGATATCTATACGAGGTATAGGATACGCATCTCTGTTCATAGTTATACTGTTAAGTTTACGTCCGTCAAAACAGACACGAAAAGTCCCATCTTTCTTTTTTGTCAGCCACAAAGGACTACAAAAAGAAGAAGTACTGGGCTCAATAATACCTAACTTAAGCATTTCATCTACCTCCTTAACTAGGCTTTCATGCCAGGCTTGAGGCAAGGGATATTGATATTGCCTGAAGGGCTTGGACGAACCCACATCAATGTGATGTTCGATGAGATGAGTTCTACCCAACTTATTTTTCGAAGATATAGAAGAGAATGATTTGATGACATTATTTAACTTTTCTAATTCATGAGCATTAAGTCGACTCATATCTTTAACCGCATTGACACAAGAGATATTAAATGAAGAAACAGATAAGGAAAATTCAGGAAAATTTAACTCACTATTAAAAGTTTTCAGAAAATCCATACCTAGGATGACTGAATTCTTAACTGACGGAATAACAAAGAATGTAATCATTCTTTTACAAAAACTAACACAAATCTCAGTAGTGAATTGACCTAAAATTGGTTGAACTTGACCATCAGCTGTAGTCACTTGCAAACTTTGATCTATTCCTATATTTACATTGGAATTCTGGAGAAATTCCATACCGAGAGACCCTAAAATAGAGATATTGGAACCTGTGTCCAGTAAAGCTAAACAAGAATGTCCTAAGATAGATATTTCAACATATGGACGATTATCCTTGTTTTGTCGAACCAACAATGAGTTTATATCTAAATCAACAAACGAAGACAAGGGATTACATGAAGAAACTACAGAAGAATTACGGTGCTCGTGCTCAACTAACGTTGTCCTCTCTTCGGTTGGTATTTGCCGTTCTGTGGTCTTTTGTCTTTCGGTGGAGGGTGAGATGTTTGGCTTGTGGAAGCTTGGGCATCCAGACTCGAGAAACTGGTTCCTTGGTTTTGAGGAGTTTGGACAGTGTTTGTATTCCCTGTATTTTGACGAGGAGTAGGAGCCAGGGCCAACCCACCCCTTCTGTCGTTTCCCGAACAGAATTGGCATTCAAATTTGCGTACTCCTTGACGTCCACATCCATAACAAAACCGAATTCTAGGTTCAGAACATTCGTAGTAACCATGTCCTGACTGACGACAATTCCAACAGGTAAGCTTCGAATTAAAAGAAGAGACATTACCAGACCGAGAATAATTAGGCCTACCAGAATAGGATGAGTCATTATTCCTGAAATTCTGATGAATAGGGACTCTAGACACGCTGTCAGAAGACCATGACAAAACTTCCTCTAACTTCTTACACTTTTCTGTAAGATCAGCAATAGAGGGAATATCTGTAAGTGCCAGACTAGAATGGTACGATGGCAACAAGTTTTTCTTAATAATCCTGACAATATGAGGTTCAGAAAGAGGGGTCTCCAGACGTTTACACATACTAACAATCTCATTAATAAAAATTGTAACTTTCTCCTGTGGAGCTTGTTTACGAGACTTGATTTCGTCAAGGAGATTATCCTCATAATTATATGGAAGAAAATCTGATCTGAGTTTGGCAACTAACTCTTGCCAAGAAGCAAAACTACCGCGGTTATTGAGGTACCAAGTAAAAGCTGAGTCCTTAAATAAATCGCCAGCAGAAGAGTAACACTCTTCCTCGCTGTTACCACGTGCTATACGCAGACATTCTACCTTCTCTAAGAAACTAACAACGTTTTCATTATCTTGACCTGAAAAATGCACACCCCATTTATGAATAGGAGCAGACTTAACAAAAGGAAACGAGTTGACTGGAACACTAGCATTATGAGGAGTTGACTGTGCCTGGAATCACTTTACCATCAAGTTCACCTTCCAGAATCAAAACCCTGAAATTAAGAGACCTCTTCACTTCCTCCTCTTCCTCTGTTGTAGCTTCTAATAGATGGATTCTAGCTGCAACATGACCTAACCGAGAAGTATAACGAGCATAGGCAGTATCACTAGAAGAACCAACAAAAGAATTAATTTTGACCACCAGATCTGCAAGAGTAACCTCTATTTCGGCAATCTCATCCTTAAAATTAAGATGGGAAGCTGACAAAACAGCGAAACTCCGATTGGATGAAGTTTGCTTCAATGCACCACGCAACACTACCCGTTTCCTTTCCACCGTTGTCAAAGATGGATCGTTTAAGTGACGGACTCTCAACTCATACTCTAATTCAGGAGCTAACAGATGCTCTACCTTGAACGCAGACATATTACACAACTGAGAAATATACAAGAGAATGAGTAAAAGTAGGTAAAGTTTAACTTACTCTCTGTCCTCAAATTAATATTCTGAAGGGATACCTATACCAGTAATGTTTAATTGTTTTGGTCCAGTTATGAAATCCAATGAAATATACTGCTACAACACCCTAAGGAACCTAAAATTTCAAAAACTGTTATTTCGAGGTAGTGACTCAACTTATTGGCTACTCCGGACTTGTAAAATATGTGGAATAGTTAACTTTATGTTATTTAACTTTTTAATTAATTTATTATTAATCTAAAATAGTTATTTAATCAATCAAAAATAAAGCAATTTATTCAGTCTACACAGTATATAGCAAAAACAAGTCAATTTAAGATATAGATATAAGGTAATGTCCAAAAAAAAATTGAAAAACAAAACTAAACGTTAAAATGAAAATCTAAAAGCACAACCAGTGAAAACCACAACAACCCAAGATCAAAATCAAAAGTTAAAGGAGATACATATATATATATATATTTTTTTTAAGGCAGAAGTGGAAAAGAAGCCACACGTTGGGTCTAGCCAATTGAAACGCTTAATACTCCGGGAGTATTGGATTTTAGGAAGTGTAAGACTTCCAAATTCCAGAAGAACTGGAAGAGAGGTGATGAAAATACTAAAAATATGGCTAAGCTCAGAGGAACAAAGTTAAATAGCCGAAGAGACGCTAAATCTCAAGTGAGTGTTCGGGCTAGCTTCAATGCACTGGATTGTGGCTTTAAAGATTTAAACAACAATAACAAGAGATAATGAGCTAATGAGACAAGAAAGAAATGAGACCTGGTAATATCAAACGTGATACAACTGAAGAAGGTCACTGGGAATAAATTTATAGAAAGAGAACAATAAGAAGAGAAAAGAAGGGCGCCAACTCAACGATAGTTGAGATTTTGAAGTAACAAATGAATCTGGAGATAATACTCTGAAATACAAAAATACTAAATAATAATCTTGTTTTGCTAGGTTATATACTGGTTAGTAGAACTGAAATAAAACTCAAAATAGCAACAATAAATATATTTATAAAAAATATATATAGGTATATGTGTATAAACAATTTACATATAATGCAAAGCCAAATAACAGTGGTAGTGGATGGTGTACACATACAATGGGACTTAATAGCCCCTCAACAAACGAATAGTCACTACCACTGGCCAAATAAAATATGAAATATTAGTAACAATTCAAGAATAGTCCGTAGGGTAGCCTAAGTCTTAATACAAAAAGGTAGTAATTTAAATTTAAATAGTTCTACTAATATGAGATACTAATGACAATATTGTAAAGATATCAAACTTGATAAGTCTATTACAATTATTATATTATATCCAAAAAATGAGTCTTCAATACTCTTTATATAATGTTTAAAAAAAAACCACATGAAATTTATTTCCCTTCCCAAAATCAAAATTGTATTATATCCAAAAAATGTATTCTATTAAAAAATATATATATATTAAATCAACAAGTGAGTTCGGTCAGACTCTTGAAATCCTAACTAAAACCTAATAACACATGAAATGTCCCTTTTTCCTCCCCGAATATTTTATAATTAAATTATCAAAAAAAAAATGTTCACCTTGTCATATGCATATGAAGAGGGTATACTACTAAATAGGAAGTAACAAAAGTTAAACAATTAAACAGTCAAACAACTTATCTTTACAGCCCCATAAGTCCATAGGAAAATTCCTCTTGGCACGGTTACATCAGTTTATGGCTGTAAAGACGAATCCTGGGCACAAAACCACAACCAGTCACTGGTCTCTGGGTGACAGCAAAATCCACGGTTACATACACAAGTTGCTAACTAGTTTAAGGAATTTAGTTACTAGTCCTTGAGGGAATATTCTGAAGAGAATATCCTCAAGTGAAGTGACGGAATCTAAAATTATTATTTAATTTAATAAATATGTAATATAAATGTAATTTAATAGGTGTAGCAGCATGGATTGACTGCACCAAAACAAAACATCAAAACATTAGGTATTAGGTTAAGTCAACATCATGTCAAATTTATGAAGTTACTTTCGTAGGCATGGCAAGCTTGCGCCATGAAATAAACATGCGCAGAATACAGAAGGCTGTCCCACATTTGTAGAACCTTTTTATATTCCACCAAAAAAAGTTAGATAAAAGCGAACCAAAAAAAACTTAATGATAAGATATGAAATAGATCGGAATTTAAGTTTGACTATATAAAAAAAATGACCTTCTGTTCTTTGCAAGTAAATCAAGGAAATTTTATATTTAAATTATTTCGGAACTCAAAAATAAATCTCTAAAGAAATACTAAACTGCAAGGATAAACTTGATTGTATGATAAAGAGATAATACGTATGAAATGATTTACTTACATGGAGCTGCAGCACGCCAAAAAAATCTTCCTCTTCTGTGGAACTCTTTAGATTATTGTTTATTTAAAAAAATAATAATTATTATTATAAATATTTCTATTTTATTCTTCCCCAAATTATCTTCCTTGCTCCAATTCCGTCACTTTGAAGGTGAAAAATTTCACCGGTTGACGTGGCTGCGTATGAGTTCTGACCAAAACTAACCGCTTCGCTTCCGCACAAAATCGATCTTCCTTTCAAAGCGATAACAGCGCGTGTGGGGGAAAATGTCGATTTAAAATCGATCGTAGGCGGGTAATAAGAAATTTCTTGAGGGGTTTAAATTGGACTAGTCAGTAGCGTAAACGCTACAATGTTTTCCAACTCTAGGACCTTATCTTCTATTTCTCGTGGATTGTTTATCACTGGGACAATGTTTATTCCGGTGCTCACGAGTCTCTTGAAGTTTGTCCACTTTGTTTTCTTTTTGATCTTTTTGGTTGTGCTTTCTTCCTAACACGTTCCTAGTTCTAATAGGATGGGGTTGTGGTCAGTTGTACCTTCATTTAGTGTTTGTAGTTCTGTTTGTAGTCCTAGGTTTTTTGCAACTACTATGTCTATATGCGTTGGAAGTGCGTTACCTGGGTAATGCGTTGGGTCTGTGGGGCCCATTGCCATGACCTTCGTTATTTTCTATGTACGCGTTTAGTAGTCTTCCATTTCTGTTCGTAGCTCTATCATTCCAGTTAGGGGATCTTGCGTTTAGGTCTCCTATGATGATAGAGGGTTCGTCGTTTAGGAACATATTTAGATCGTCGTCGATCAGCGGATCTTGCGGTCTTACGTAGGCCGAGGTAATTCTGACTTCCCCTTGCCTCATTTCTAATCTTATTGTTGTGGCTTGCATAGTTACTAGTTGCGGTGTTAATAATCTAGTATGTTTTATGCCTTTTTTCACAAGTATTGCTGTGCCACCTGCTCTCGCTGTGTTATCGTTCCTATATACGTCGTATCCTGGGAATTTGATATTAACGTTGTTCGTGAGTTTTGTTTCTTGAATGGCTACGACGTCCATTTCGTATCTATTGACCAGTTGGTCCAGAATATTCTGGTTGGTCCTTATACCCCCTGGATTCCAGGAGCCTATCCTCAAGTATCCCCTATTAGTTTGCACTAGTTCAGTGCTAACTTGAAGTCTTTTATCGCTTCATTCACTACCCTAGTGAGTAGTTCCTTTACGGAGTTCACTAGGCCGTCTTGATGTTGTTTCGAGATGAGGATGGTTTTCTCATTCTCCTGGGGTTTTGCTGCCTGGGCGTAGGATAGCCCAGTGGGAGCTGTTTGTGGCCTGCTTTGCGTTACTGGCCTTTGTCTCTGTTGTTGTTGTTGTCTGCCTCAGGTTGGACATCTGAGACAGCCTCTGAAGTTGGCCGGGTGTTGACCTTTGCAGTTGGCACATTTTGCCTTCTGCTCTTTTGGCATCGTGCAGCTCCTCGTTTCATGCTCCTCGCCGCACTTTACACATCGAGGTGCTTTGAAGCACGCCCTTTGTGCGTGGTGGTAGCCCTGGCAGTTGAAGCATTGTGTGGGCCCTGTTGCTTTTCTCAGCTCCTCTATTCGGACTTTCATGTGCATCAGGTTAGTGATGCGCTTTAGTTTTTCCACGTCCTCTCGTTCCACCGTCATAACGAACATTGGCAAGTTCCTTTTGTCGGGTTTCCTCGATATCATATTCTTGACCGACAATACTCCAATATTGTGGTCTTCCAATATCTCATCGTGAATACCCTTTGGGTCTGTTGAAGATGGTAGCCCTCTTAAAACCATTCTTGGTTTTATGTCCTCCTCCAGTGGAAATGCTATCCACTGGATTTTCGTCTCCTCATTGAATTTTTCAATGATTTTTACCATCTTCCTGTAATCTTCAGGGCTTTTTGCTTGGATAAGCGTTTCTCGGCCGCTTCTGGACAGTTTGTTGTTCGTTATAACCTGCTCTTTTTGGGCGATGTTTAGTATGGCCCCTGTGTAGTTCACACTCTGTAATTTAATTACAGGTGGCTTTGGTACCCAAGTTTTCTTGGGTACCTCTTCTATGTCCATCTGTGTCGGTGTTGGAGAGTGTCGATCAACTTGCGCATCACTATCCTGTGCACCTTCTTGGGGTTTGGTGGGGGTGAGTGGGGGGAAATCTTCTTTTTTCTTTGTTTTTATTGCCTCTTTGGGCTTTTCCTCTTGTTGTTTTTTGTTTTTTGGAATTGCTCCTGTAGCCTTCTTTTTGGTTATGGCCTGGTTTTCCAGGTTATCTTCTTTGTTCTTCGGTGCCTGTTTTTCCAGGGTTACCTCAGTTTTGCCCTCAAATTGGTCGAACTTTTTGTCCATGTGATCGATTATGGACTTTTGGGAGTTTACAATTATATCTTGTAACTCCTCTATCTTCTTTTTGAGGGCGTTGTTTTCGGTTTCCTTTTCTTGTAGGAGCTTCTTTAGTATTTGCAGTTCAGACTTTTCGTCCTCGCTGCTCTTCTTCCTGATCCTCTTTCCTGCTTTTGGCGTTTCGTCGTCCGTAGTTTCTTCTATTGTGCGGTTTCCCTCCGCACGGGCTTTTGTCCTCCTTTTCTTCGTCTTGGGACGCTTAAATTCGTCCGTGGCATGGGCTTCCCAGTCATCTACTACGGGGAGGTCATTGAAAACATCGTAGTTAGTTGATGTTTCGTGTCCGTCGGAAGCGTCGTGGGACAGTAACGCGTTATAGATGTTACCGTGGAGTTTCCTCTCACGGCAACCATCGGGGTTGGATGGGTTCGCCTTACGGGTCGGCGGAGACCGTGAACGGTCCATTGTGGGGACGGGGCCTAATCAAAAAATTTGAAAGAAGGCTTTTTTGTTGTCCGTCTGGCCCGTTGCCAGCACGGATTCTGGGTGCCACCCAGTGACCTAACGCGGTTGTTCACGCTCTAGGCAGAACTAGAGCGGGGATCCTCTTGCGTTTCTCAACTCTCTGACCCTGGGGCCGTGTCTGCCAGATATAGAATTCTAAAAAACTATATCCCACAGTGTCATCCCAACGGAGGCACAGAGAGTATCCCGACGGGCAAAGCCCGTATGCTTTTTCGCTTCCCTACGCCGCAATTTTGGCCTCCGTGAAGATCTGATTTAAAAAACAAATCTCCCCGGCTAACCTAGTTACGACGTAAGGTTTTGCCTCTGTTTTTCAGGCCTAGGCGCTGTTTACGCCAAGTCACCGCTGCCGTGCTTACATTCACGGCTTGAACTAACAAGTTCAGCTCGGACTTGGTCGTTGCAGCTCCTCGGCGGTGTCGCTCTTCTCGCTGTGGCACGTCTGCACTGTTCGACTGCTGGAGTCGAACTAATATTGAGTAGTTACCGAACGAACACCATATTGTGTAATTACGAGTTGTTGTCAATAAATCATCATTGTTACTCCACAACTTTAACATTTATTAACCCTATCATCATCGATCGACGAGAAGCGGACAAAGGGGCATTTACGAACCGAACCGAACTTCAATACTACGTTCGATATTTTTACACAACATAGTGGTGTTTTTTTGTTACTATGTGCAAAAAAGTTTATTTGTTAACGTTGGAAATGTATGGTAGCTTTGAACTTAAAACGCAAAGGTTTACCCAAGGTTAATCGAAAAACCCAATGTGACTACCTGTGGCTTGTAGATCAGCCCTAACAATTAATAATCTTTATTCGAAGATAAAAGATAAGACTCCCATAGATAGGCTTAGTAATTTTGTCTACAACATTCCATGCCTCTCTTGCAGCAATTCCTACATCGGCAAAACATCTCAATTATTGAAATCACGTATTACATTACACAAAAGTGATTCTCGACTTCACCCTGACCGCTGTGCATTAGCCAAACATGTCCACTCCACTGGTCATCACATGGACTATACGAACACTACAATTCTCCACCGTGAGAACAATAAATCTAAAAGAGAGTTTATTGAAATGTCTTATATTTTCCTTAACGATTTTTCCATCAATGTTAAGAGTAACATTAAGAATCTAAGCGATATATACCACTTCCTACTTAAATCAGATACCAAGAACAATACAACATCACAGAGAACTAACTACTTGTAATTGTTCAGCGCTTGCGTTCTATGAAAACAGAAGCTCACATTCAAACTTTATAACAATCAAAAATTTAGTCATTGCCGACAATTCAAAGAATTACTTCCTTTAAATGTAGTCACATTGGGTTTTTTTATTAACCTTGGGTAAACCTTTGCGTTTTAAGTTCAAAGCTACCATACATTTCCAACGTTAACAAATAAACTTGTTTGCACATAGTAACAAAAAAACACCACTATGTTGTTACTAGCTAAAGTTTTTTAACATCATAACTCGACATTTCTAAAATTTACGGTAAGGTAAATGTTTTTTATTAGATAATATATGGTAGCTAATTATAATTTATTCTCCTTCAGCCCTGAAGAAGCCAAATTAATTCTCTTTGGCGAAAACGTTAGGCGAAACAATTGATACACATTAGAGTTTTCTTGCAGATTTCCCCAATATTTAAGAGTTCACTATATATATATATATATATATATATATATATATATATATATATATATATATATATATATATATATATATATATATATATATATATATATATATATATATATATATATATATATATATATATATATATATATATAGTGAACTCTTAAATATTGGGGAAATCTGCAAGAAAACTCTAATGTGTATCAATTGTTTCGCCTAACGTTTTCGCCAAAGAGAATTAATTTGGCTTCTTCAGGGCTGAAGGAGAATAAATTATAATTAGCTACCATATATTATCTAATAAAAAACATTTACCTTACCGTAAATTTTAGAAATGTCGAGTTATGATGTTAAAAAACTTTAGCTAGTAACAACATAGTGGTGTTTTTTTGTTACTATGTGCAAACAAGTTTATTTGTTAACGTTGGAAATGTATGGTAGCTTTGAACTTAAAACGCAAAGGTTTACCCAAGGTTAATAAAAAAACCCAATGTGACTACATTTAAAGGAAGTAATTCTTTGAATTGTCGGCAATGACTAAATTTTTGATTGTTATAAAGTTTGAATGTGAGCTTCTGTTTTCATAGAACGCAAGCGCTGAACAATTACAAGTAGTTAGTTCTCTGTGATGTTGTATTGTTCTTGGTATCTGATTTAAGTAGGAAGTGGTATATATCGCTTAGATTCTTAATGTTACTCTTAACATTGATGGAAAAATCGTTAAGGAAAATATAAGACATTTCAATAAACTCTCTTTTAGATTTATTGTTCTCACGGTGGAGAATTGTAGTGTTCGTATAGTCCATGTGATGACCAGTGGAGTGGACATGTTTGGCTAATGCACAGCGGTCAGGGTGAAGTCGAGAATCACTTTTGTGTAATGTAATACGTGATTTCAATAATTGAGATGTTTTGCCGATGTAGGAATTGCTGCAAGAGAGGCATGGAATGTTGTAGACAAAATTACTAAGCCTATCTATGGGAGTCTTATCTTTTATCTTCGAATAAAGATTATTAATTGTTAGGGCTGATCTACAAGCCACAGGTAGTCACATTGGGTTTTTCGATTAACCTTGGGTAAACCTTTGCGTTTTAAGTTCAAAGCTACCATACATTTCCAACGTTAACAAATAAACTTTTTTGCACATAGTAACAAAAAAACACCACTATGTTGTGTAAAAATATCGAACGTAGTATTGAAGTTCGGTTCGGTTCGTAAATGCCCCTTTGTCCGCTTCTCGTCGATCGATGATGATAGGGTTAATAAATGTTAAAGTTGTGGAGTAACAATGATGATTTATTGACAACAACTCGTAATTACACAATATGGTGTTCGTTCGGTAACTACTCAATATTAGTTCGACTCCAGCAGTCGAACAGTGCAGACGTGCCACAGCGAGAAGAGCGACACCGCCGAGGAGCTGCAACGACCAAGTCCGAGCTGAACTTGTTAGTTCAAGCCGTGAATGTAAGCACGGCAGCGGTGACTTGGCGTAAACAGCGCCTAGGCCTGAAAAACAGAGGCAAAACCTTACGTCGTAACTAGGTTAGCCGGGGAGATTTGTTTTTTAAATCAGATCTTCACGGAGGCCAAAATTGCGGCGTAGGGAAGCGAAAAAGCATACGGGCTTTGCCCGTCGGGATACTCTCTGTGCCTCCGTTGGGATGACACTGTGGGATATAGTTTTTTAGAATTCTATATCTGGCAGACACGGCCCCAGGGTCAGAGAGTTGAGAAACGCAAGAGGATCCCCGCTCTAGTTCTGCCTAGAGCGTGAACAACCGCGTTAGGTCACTGGGTGGCACCCAGAATCCGTGCTGGCAACGGGCCAGACGGACAACAAAAAAGCCTTCTTTCAAATTTTTTGATTAGGCCCCGTCCCCACAATGGACCGTTCACGGTCTCCGCCGACCCGTAAGGCGAACCCATCCAACCCCGATGGTTGCCGTGAGAGGAAACTCCACGGTAACATCTATAACGCGTTACTGTCCCACGACGCTTCCGACGGACACGAAACATCAACTAACTACGATGTTTTCAATGACCTCCCCGTAGTAGATGACTGGGAAGCCCATGCCACGGACGAATTTAAGCGTCCCAAGACGAAGAAAAGGAGGACAAAAGCCCGTGCGGAGGGAAACCGCACAATAGAAGAAACTACGGACGACGAAACGCCAAAAGCAGGAAAGAGGATCAGGAAGAAGAGCAGCGAGGACGAAAAGTCTGAACTGCAAATACTAAAGAAGCTCCTACAAGAAAAGGAAACCGAAAACAACGCCCTCAAAAAGAAGATAGAGGAGTTACAAGATATAATTGTAAACTCCCAAAAGTCCATAATCGATCACATGGACAAAAAGTTCGACCAACTTGAGGGCAAAACTGAGGTAACCCTGGAAAAACAGGCACCGAAGAACAAAGAAGATAACCTGGAAAACCAGGCCATAACCAAAAAGAAGGCTACAGGAGCAATTCCAAAAAACAAAAAACAACAAGAGGAAAAGCCCAAAGAGGCAATAAAAACAAAGAAAAAAGAAGATTTCCCCCCACTCACCCCCACCAAACCCCAAGAAGGTGCACAGGATAGTGATGCGCAAGTTGATCGACACTCTCCAACACCGACACAGATGGACATAGAAGAGGTACCCAAGAAAACTTGGGTACCAAAGCCACCTGTAATTAAATTACAGAGTGTGAACTACACAGGGGCCATACTAAACATCGCCCAAAAAGAGCAGGTTATAACGAACAACAAACTGTCCAGAAGCGGCCGAGAAACGCTTATCCAAGCAAAAAGCCCTGAAGATTACAGGAAGATGGTAAAAATCATTGAAAAATTCAATGAGGAGACGAAAATCCAGTGGATAGCATTTCCACTGGAGGAGGACATAAAACCAAGAATGGTTTTAAGAGGGCTACCATCTTCAACAGACCCAAAGGGTATTCACGATGAGATATTGGAAGACCACAATATTGGAGTATTGTCGGTCAAGAATATGATATCGAGGAAACCCGACAAAAGGAACTTGCCAATGTTCGTTATGACGGTGGAACGAGAGGACGTGGAAAAACTAAAGCGCATCACTAACCTGATGCACATGAAAGTCCGAATAGAGGAGCTGAGAAAAGCAACAGGGCCCACACAATGCTTCAACTGCCAGGGCTACCACCACGCACAAAGGGCGTGCTTCAAAGCACCTCGATGTGTAAAGTGCGGCGAGGAGCATGAAACGAGGAGCTGCACGATGCCAAAAGAGCAGAAGGCAAAATGTGCCAACTGCAAAGGTCAACACCCGGCCAACTTCAGAGGCTGTCTCAGATGTCCAACCTGAGGCAGACAACAACAACAACAGAGACAAAGGCCAGTAACGCAAAGCAGGCCACAAACAGCTCCCACTGGGCTATCCTACGCCCAGGCAGCAAAACCCCAGGAGAATGAGAAAACCATCCTCATCTCGAAACAACATCAAGACGGCCTAGTGAACTCCGTAAAGGAACTACTCACTAGGGTAGTGAATGAAGCGATAAAAGACTTCAAGTTAGCACTGAACTAGTGCAAACTAATAGGGGATACTTGAGGATAGGCTCCTGGAATCCAGGGGGTATAAGGACCAACCAGAATATTCTGGACCAACTGGTCAATAGATACGAAATGGACGTCGTAGCCATTCAAGAAACAAAACTCACGAACAACGTTAATATCAAATTCCCAGGATACGACGTATATAGGAACGATAACACAGCGAGAGCAGGTGGCACAGCAATACTTGTGAAAAAAGGCATAAAACACACTAGATTATTAACACCGCAACTAGTAACTATGCAAGCCACAACAATAAGATTAGAAATGAGGCAAGGGGAAGTCAGAATTACCTCCGCCTACGTAAGACCGCAAGATCCGCTGATCGACGACGATCTAAATATGTTCCTAAACGACGAACCCTCTATCATCATAGGAGACCTAAACGCAAGATCCCCTAACTGGAATGATAGAGCTACGAACAGAAATGGAAGACTACTAAACGCGTACATAGAAAATAACGAAGGTCATGGCAATGGGCCCCACAGACCCAACGCATTACCCAGGTAACGCACTTCCAACGCATATAGACATAGTAGTTGCAAAAAACCTAGGACTACAAACAGAACTACAAACACTAAATGAAGGTACAACTGACCACAACCCCATCCTATTAGAACTAGGAACGTGTTAGGAAGAAAGCACAACCAAAAAGATCAAAAAGAAAACAAAGTGGACAAACTTCAAGAGACTCGTGAGCACCGGAATAAACATTGTCCCAGTGATAAACAATCCACGAGAAATAGAAGATAAGGTCCTAGAGTTGGAAAACATTGTAGCGTTTACGCTACTGACTAGTCCAATTTAAACCCCTCAAGAAATTTCTTATTACCCGCCTACGATCGATTTTAAATCGACATTTTCCCCCACACGCGCTGTTATCGCTTTGAAAGGAAGATCGATTTTGTGCGGAAGCGAAGCGGTTAGTTTTGGTCAGAACTCATACGCAGCCACGTCAACCGGTGAAATTTTTCACCTTCAAAGTGACGGAATTGGAGCAAGGAAGATAATTTGGGGAAGAATAAAATAGAAATATTTATAATAATAATTATTATTTTTTTAAATAAACAATAATCTAAAGAGTTCCACAGAAGAGGAAGATTTTTTTGGCGTGCTGCAGCTCCATGTAAGTAAATCATTTCATACGTATTATCTCTTTATCATACAATCAAGTTTATCCTTGCAGTTTAGTATTTCTTTAGAGATTTATTTTTGAGTTCCGAAATAATTTAAATATAAAATTTCCTTGATTTACTTGCAAAGAACAGAAGGTCATTTTTTTTATATAGTCAAACTTAAATTCCGATCTATTTCATATCTTATCATTAAGTTTTTTTTGGTTCGCTTTTATCTAACTTTTTTTGGTGGAATATAAAAAGGTTCTACAAATGTGGGACAGCCTTCTGTATTCTGCGCATGTTTATTTCATGGCGCAAGCTTGCCATGCCTACGAAAGTAACTTCATAAATTTGACATGATGTTGACTTAACCTAATACCTAATGTTTTGATGTTTTGTTTTGGTGCAGTCAATCCATGCTGCTACACCTATTAAATTACATTTATATTACATATTTATTAAATTAAATAATAATTTTAGATTCCGTCACTTCACTTGAGGATATTCTCTTCAGAATATTCCCTCAAGGACTAGTAACTAAATTCCTTAAACTAGTTAGCAACTTGTGTATGTAACCGTGGATTTTGCTGTCACCCAGAGACCAGTGACTGGTTGTGGTTTTGTGCCCAGGATTCGTCTTTACAGCCATAAACTGATGTAACCGTGCCAAGAGGAATTTTCCTATGGACTTATGGGGCTGTAAAGATAAGTTGTTTGACTGTTTAATTGTTTAACTTTTGTTACTTCCTATTTAGTAGTATACCCTCTTCATATGCATATGACAAGGTGAACATTTTTTTTTGATAATTTAATTATAAAATATTCGGGGAGGAAAAAGGGACATTTCATGTGTTATTAGGTTTTAGTTAGGATTTCAAGAGTCTGACCGAACTCACTTGTTGATTTAATATATATATATTTTTTAATAGAATACATTTTTTGGATATAATACAATTTTGATTTTGGGAAGGGAAATAAATTTCATGTGGTTTTTTTTTAAACATTATATAAAGAGTATTGAAGACTCATTTTTTGGATATAATATAATAATTGTAATAGACTTATCAAGTTTGATATCTTTACAATATTGTCATTAGTATCTCATATTAGTAGAACTATTTAAATTTAAATTACTACCTTTTTGTATTAAGACTTAGGCTACCCTACGGACTATTCTTGAATTGTTACTAATATTTCATATTTTATTTGGCCAGTGGTAGTGACTATTCGTTTGTTGAGGGGCTATTAAGTCCCATTGTATGTGTACACCATCCACTACCACTGTTATTTGGCTTTGCATTATATGTAAATTGTTTATACACATATACCTATATATATTTTTTATAAATATATTTATTGTTGCTATTTTGAGTTTTATTTCAGTTCTACTAACCAGTATATAACCTAGCAAAACAAGATTATTATTTAGTATTTTTGTATTTCAGAGTATTATCTCCAGATTCATTTGTTACTTCAAAATCTCAACTATCGTTGAGTTGGCGCCCTTCTTTTCTCTTCTTATTGTTCTCTTTCTATAAATTTATTCCCAGTGACCTTCTTCAGTTGTATCACGTTTGATATTACCAGGTCTCATTTCTTTCTTGTCTCATTAGCTCATTATCTCTTGTTATTGTTGTTTAAATCTTTAAAGCCACAATCCAGTGCATTGAAGCTAGCCCGAACACTCACTTGAGATTTAGCGTCTCTTCGGCTATTTAACTTTGTTCCTCTGAGCTTAGCCATATTTTTAGTATTTTCATCACCTCTCTTCCAGTTCTTCTGGAATTTGGAAGTCTTACACTTCCTAAAATCCAATACTCCCGGAGTATTAAGCGTTTCAATTGGCTAGACCCAACGTGTGGCTTCTTTTCCACTTCTGCCTTAAAAAAATATATATATGTATCTCCTTTAACTTTTGATTTTGATCTTGGGTTGTTGTGGTTTTCACTGGTTGTGCTTTTAGATTTTCATTTTAACGTTTACTTTTAACGTTTAACGACAAATTAGATCAAACAAATGTAGTATACAGCATTGTTTGTACTCAGTGTGAAGCTGAGTATATTGGTGAGACTGGAAGAAATGTCTCAAATCGCATTATTTCTCACAAGAGTGATTGTAGAATTAAGAAACCATCTTGTGCTTTGGCAGAGCATGTAATAGACAAAGACCATATTATGGATTTTGATAATATTAAAATTTTATGTAATGAAAGTAATAAATTTAAAAGAACTTTTTTGGAAATGGTTTGTATTAGCAAAAGTGATAATAATTTAAACAAAAGGTCAGAAATTCAAAATTTAAGCAAAATTTATAATTATATAATTTCTATTTAATTTATGCAGTCAGTAAAATATCACATTTTGAATTTTCCATGTATTTGTTACATTTTTTCGGGCATCTATCAATGGTGAATAAATCTTCTTCTTTTTTGTTACTAAACAAAGAAGAATTTTTTAAACAAAATTTTATTTTTGACAATATGTCAAAAATAAAAATTTTTAAGTTAGTATTTATGACATTTAGGCTGGTTGTAGCTATTCTATTTTTGTTTATAAATTCAATTTTTTTCATTAAGAAACTTCATCTAAATTTTTCAGAGAAACATTTATTAGAATAAGACATTTTTTTATTAATATTTTTTGTATTTATTATGTAAGCAGTAGTTTTATATAAAAAACTAATTTTATTTGGTGAGTTAACAAAAAATTTTTTATTTCTAGTTCAACTTTGTAAGACATTTTGTATTTTTTAGAAGCTCTTGATAAAAATTGTAATCACAATTGAAAGCTCGAGTAAAAAATAGTCAACAAATAGCCCCTTTTATTGACTCCAACCCATCAAAAACAGTGTTATATTTTTTCCAAACGAGTCACAAGTACTTCTTTTTTCTTACTTTTTTATATATATATATATATATATATATATATATATATATATATATATATATATAACTATACGGCTTTAAAACTAGCATATTTATTAAAAACTGTTGCATAACTCTCGATTTGATTTTTTTATAGTGTATAGGTAAAGCGGTTCTGTAACATATAGTTGTGAAACGTTCGAAAACAAAATCATAAATACAACGCAGTGAAAGAAACAATTTTAGGTTTTTTTAATTTCTCGAAGAATGAAAGAGTAAAAAGAAAAGAGTTTTGAAATTAGTTGAAATTAAAATCAATTTCGTTAAATAAATTTTCAAAATAAATCAAAGTCGGCTCTGTTGCGTCCATATGTGCAGTGCCAGTCCAGGGTTTTCATTCAAACAATATGGCGTCAAGGTCACCAAATTTGGACTAAAAAGATCAAAGGTACTGCCTCAGAGTAAGAATACTGTTATATGTTTGTGCGACACAGTGTTGCCACTTTTTTTGTATAGAGTATAGTAGTGTTTAAAATAGAAAGATACTTTGACGAAATTATATATAATGGTTTAAAAAACTTATACAGAAGTAAAATGCTTCACATTTGTATTTAGGTATATACAGGTAGACAGGTATTTAGGTATATTTAGGTAGATGTGAAGTGTTTTACTTCTGTAAAATGTAAAAATGTACAAGCCACAATTTTTGAATTCATATTAAAAAGCATTCATAAAATAGTATTTTTTACTTTAAATATAGCTAAATATTTAGTGTATTCTTTTGTTTAACCTAATTTTTTTCATTTAACTTTACTTTATTCTGTAGTTTATAAAGTTTATAAACTATTAATTTTTACCTTAAGCATAATTTTAATGGTTTTTATTATATAAGTATTTTTAAATATAGAAATGCAAGATATAATTTTATTTTATAATATTTATAGGTATAACTTTAATGCTTTTAATTATATATATATATATATATATATATATATATATATATATATATATATATATATATATATATATATATATATATATATATATATATATATATATATTTCACATTTATATATGTATTTTTCAATTTTACATTTTCATTTCATATAATATAAATCTTGCCAATATATTAAATTAACTAACTAACTAAATTAATTATACTAACTATTAAAAATCAAACACCAAACACTTCTCAATATATAAACCACAGACCACTAATAACTAGACGTTTCACGTAGGTAGCTCAAGGTCAAACTAAACTTAATGTCATTTGTAGTACCGATACTAATCTTCAGATGTCGCTTTACTCTGTCTCTACTTTTACTCTACAGTTTAGGTTTTGAACACAACTAAGAAAAGAATTATAATTCCTCTAATCTATGATTATAATTGTCAATCGCCAATTGTCATATTAGCGTCTATATTTTGATTTTGTTAGTTTGTAAATTACAAATCACCTACCTCAGTGATCTATGTTTTAAATGTTCCTGGCGGTGTTCAAATAGTATTTTGCAGATTAATAATAATCAGTTAAATATGGTTTTTCACAATAAATGTTGTATCCTACAATGTACTAATTCGTCATTAATTAGACATACCTTTCCAAATCCTGATGAAGACATTACACGATTTATGAAGTGGATTAGTGTTATAAATAATCCTAATTTAGATATGATGAATGCTAGTACAGTTTATAAAACAAAACGAATCTGCCACAGACACTTTGAAGATAAGTTTGTTTCTTCATGGAGTCATAAATTGTATAAAAATGCAATTCCTAGCTTACATTTCTATGGTGAGTCCAATAAATATTTGATATTAGAGAACAAATAACTGATTGATGAACTTAAATCTGCAACTTCTTTCCTTGAGTTCCGTAAAAGAACAAAATCCTATCTATCTAAAAGATCATATTATTCAGTAGAAGAGTTTCTTAACGAATAGTGTTATGTACAAGTAACTAAACAATTTGTATAAATATATATTTGAGTATCACATGCAGAAACTTGTATTAAAATGTATTAGTTCGTAAGGATTTATTATGCAATTTATTTAAATTTTGCAATACATTGTGTATTTTATTATTTTTTATTTTGTGATATTGACGATTTATGTAATTTCAGTAAATTTTAAATTGCTATTTTTCTGACTTTTTTGTAAGCTTTGTCCATAAAATTGTACAATTTTCAGTGATAATAGCACATTTTTATTCTATATTAAATTACAAAGTTGTTTTACAAGTATTAAATAAATAAATAAATTACATTTTGTTTTATTTTTGCTAAATTGTATTGTGTATATTTGAAATTAAAAATGTCATGCATTTTTTTTTCAAATATACCAAATTATATTTAAAAATTTTAAACTTTATTTAAATTTTCCTACCAAAATTAAAATTTGAATTTCCCGCGTAATTTCTCGCTTGAATTAGTTCCGATACTAATCTTATGGAGCGCTGAATTTCATATCCAACTAAAGTATCACATTCTACTCCAGGCACTCGAAGCGAAAGGGTCACTGTACGCATACCGGCTCGCATTATTCGAGTGCAGTAGCAGCGAAGATCAACGATCCACTTTAATAAACGTATTTAATAAACTTATGAAAATCAGATATATTTCCAAATTAATAAGTATATAGAATATATATTAGTAAATATATAAAAAACTAATATACTTCCAAATTAATATATACAGAAATTCCAAACTACATATACTGAAGTCAAATTAATAAATACAGAAAAAGAAGATTGATATCCAACGAGAATCCAAAAACATTCCACCAAATTAATACCCATATAGAATTGGCAAAATTAATAAATCCACAGAAGCTGAAATAATAAATACATGAAACCACCAAGTAGTAGGAGGGGTTGCGGACGAGAGGTAACGTAGACTGGGTGTAGTATAGAGCGTCTCCAAGGGTAGTGGTCCGCAAGGACGTCCCTCGGAGGCGTTCTTAGATAGTGCGCGAGGGTCCGTAAGTGCTTAGCGAGCACTGAAGCGTTTCTTGTGAGGACAAGACACCTTAATCCAACGAGGTTCTCTCGTTGCCGGTGGTGAGTCTGCCATTGGCCAGCAAGAAACGCCCACAAAAAATCCGCTCTTTGCGCCAATTCCTTCCCAATCTTGGACCTGGGTCCACGGAGCTACCGGACGTCCTGAGGTGGAGATTCCATCGCCTCAGTGATGTCGTCAACTCCCTCAAGGCCTAGCATGCCAACACTCGACTCCCCCCCTCCAACCGAAGTGGAGCCAGCTGGTGATTTTTTAATCAGACTGGCCTCCATTATTGAAGAAGCTTTTATCAGGTTTCCTGATGCCACAACGAAAATCGTAAGCGACCTCAACATTCTGAGGCCGTTTCTTAATCCTGCACACCCTGCCTCAGAAGACGATAATGATTCTGACGGCTATGAGGACTTCCCTCCTCTCCCAACTATCAAGGAGGTCAACTCCACCGCCACATCGCCAGCCAATTCGCCAGCCTCTAGGCCAAGAACTCGTTCCAGGTCTAAGAGGCCAAAAAAGCCAACTAAATCCGCCACAAAATCTAAAAAGAAAACTCCTAATGTAGCCAAAGCTACACCATCTTCCACACTTAAACCACCTTCTCCAGCCACAAACTTAGCCACCGTTACCGCAAAAGCTAAAAGGGCTACTGTTGCTTCCACTACTGAGGTGCCTTCCACCTCCACCACTAAAGCAAATTCCAAGCCTACCAAAACCATCGAGACACCTAGTGCCTCAAAACCAGCTGCCACCAGTTCTGAGAGCCAAGTGAAGCCTCCGCAAAGGTTCACTTATAGAATGCTCAACATCCCTGGAGCTTACGACACACAACGTAAGTTTTTCCAATTGGTAAACACCCAAGAACTATTCAAGGGTGTAATGGTTAACCTTAAGTTTGTGCCGAAGGATCAATTGGCATATCTGAAAGCGTCCAAAACGTTGAACGTAAAAGGTATGTCAAGGGCGCTCCAGGACAGAACTGGTGACCCTGCCATTGTCATCGAGCCTAAAAACTAACGACAACGTTCCTCCAAAAAGCCTCAATCAGACACGGAATCCCCCTACCATCTTGTCATCTGCGATGTTGACACCACAATCACCACCGAGGAGCTCGGACTAAGTCTTGTTGAAATCGACTTTCCATTCAATTCTCTTCACCGAATAGTCTCAAAACGGTTCAACAAGCCTACCAGAATGGTCCGAATGTTCCTCGATTCTGAAGAGTACTACACGGACGCCTTGATCAACGGCATCTGTATAGATGGCTTGATCAGGCCATGTGAGGCTCCTCATAATCCAAACATCATAAAACCCACCGCCAAATACTGCAGCAGATGCTGCCAAAGCTGCCACGAGATCTCTGAGTGTCGGACGCGACAGACAACTTGCCCTAATTGCGGTAGCGGCGAGCACAAAAGCGCCGACTGTCCCAAGTTAAAAAACCCTAAGTGTCCAAACTGCAAGGGAACACACCCAGCTTGGTCACTCAGATGCCCCAAAAGGCAGGAGACACCTTCCTCACACCAAGAGGCAAAACCTCTGACCACTGAGAAAAGGATTCCTCCGGATACACTTACAGCAGACGTTAGGTTGTGGATCCAATTCACAACCACGCTGCTGATGAACGTCCTGCCAGATAGGAGAGAGACAATCGCAAAGTACTCGTCCGACCTGTCGGGTAAGATGTTCGGGCACTCTATAGTGCCCACAGCAAGAAACAATAAGGTCGAAATGACCTTTGTCCCCATCCAATAAGTCGCTACATTCAACTGTGTAATAGGTACGGTCAACTGTTCGGGAGTCGGTCGAAAGAGAGCACTAATAAAACATTTACTCTTCACTCAAAACATACAAATCCTCTCTCTCACCGACACCCGACTTAAAACCCCCCCTAATTTCGCAGGATATACCTCACACCACCTGAACAAAAGCCAGGCCAGTCATGGCAACGGCCTATTGATTCACCACACTATACCCTCCACTCCTCATACTCCTCCTCCTCACATATTAGGCCAGCTCCATGACACCGACTTCCTGGCAGTTGACATACACCTACAAGACAACACTAAGATCACGATAATATCCTATTACAAACATCCAAACACACCCCTCTCCATACCCCTTGTCGAGTATTTTTCCACACTAGACAAGGCGGTTTTAATGGGCGACCTAAACAGCAGGCATACTCAATTTGGTGATACAACCTCAAATATTCCGGGCAGACAGCTCTCAGACCTTCTTCTAGAGCTGCCAATTTCCAGAATCACCAACCGAGAGGTCACGTTCTTCAACCACCAAGGAATGTCCATAGTCGATCATATCTTATGCACGGTCAACCTGCTTGATAGGATGGACGATGAATGCTTCATTGGTGATTCCATAACCTCTGACCATCTTCCTCTTCTAGTCAACACTGACTTTAACTCCTTACCCCAACCAAGACCTGCAATCTATAGGATAAATTATCGTAGAGCAAATTGGGATCTTTTCCAAGAACATATCAACCAAAATATTCCTGAGTTAGGCAACATGTCAACACATAACCAAGTTGACACAGGGATTTCCAAAGTTGAGAAACTTCTCCAAGAAGCCTCATCCCTGGCAATTCCCAAAACAAGATATAATCCTTATACTCCAACACTTCCGCCGCAAATCATCGCGCAAATCAAAACCAAACGCAGACTTCTTAGAGAGTATAAAAGATTCAGAGACCCAATTATCAAAACAGAATACAATAGGCTCTCGGCGGTCATAAGACTCGAGGTGAACAAGCTGAAACAAAGACAGTGGATGCGAGTCACCTCGGACCTCGACTACCGGGACGGCTCTGCATTCTGGAATAAACTCAAAGTCCTAACAAGACAAAAAAGTCAGCCACGATCTCATCTCAAAATCAATAATGTCATCCTAAATAATCCACAAGACAAGGCCGAAGCATTCAAAAACACACTTCAGGCCACCCTCGTTTCACCCAATAACCCAAACTTCAGCGAAAGATCCAAAAGAGCCACCGAACGGAGAGTGGAAGATATATTCTATTACCCTCAGCCACTTGACGGACCACATCCTCATCCGATGATGGCGCCAGTGACTGAGGAAACCGTCAGTGAGATGTGTAAAATAGGAAAAAACACGTCTCCTGGCCCAGATGGCATCCACAGAAGATGCCTCAAAAATCTTCCACAGAATATCATCCCGTTGCTTACTAATATAATCAATGCATCTCTTGCGCTGAGTTACTTTCCTATTCCGTGGAAAGTGGCCAGCACTGTCATGGTCCCTAAAAAAGGGAAAACCCTAACCAACCCTGAATCGTATAGACCAATTTCTTTATTGAGCACCCTAGGTAAAGTCTACGAGAGGATCCTTAAGGAGAGACTCGTAGAATTCCTAGACGCTCACTTCCTCATTCCAAACTACCAATTCGGATTCAGGGCTGGACACTCCACTCAAAATGCATTGGTTGAAGCAACAACCTTCATTTCACAATCCATTAACGAAAGGAAGCACGTCGTAGGCATTTTCCTCGATGTCCAGAAGGCTTTCGATTAGGTCTGGCATGCAGGCCTGATCGAGAAACTCCACCTTGCTGGACTGCCAACACCTTTCGTTAAACTAATAAATTCCTATCTCTCCCATCGGACGGTTCGGATCAAAATAGGAGAGCATCTCTCCACTCCATTCACTCCTCAAGCAGGAGTGCCCCAAGGCTCAATACTTGCTCCAATATTATACACAGTATACAATAGCGACATCCCCCGCCCACAGCAAGGATCAGAGTCTCTCCTCCTATTTGCTGATGATACAGCCATTCTTACCTCAGGCTCCTACAGGGAAGGAGAGCGACGGTCTGTATTCGAGAAATCGCAAGATTATCTTGACAGAGTCGTGAGGTGGTGCAACAAATGGAGGGTTACGTTAAACCCATCCAAAACCCAAGCAATATTATTCAGACCCCCATACGGACGCGGCCTTCAGGGCCGGGTGACACTTTTGGGAGAGGACCTTATTCTCAGGAACTCAGTTCTCTACTTGGGAGTTCGTTTTACGAGAACTCTCAGCTGGAAGGCTGACGTCCAGGAATCCCTCGACAGGATGAGAAAAAGGCTCAACCTCCTGAAAGTGTTGGCCGGTAAACTAGGAGGAACGTCCACTAGAACCTTGTTGCACACCTACAAGACCTTTATCAGACCGATTATCGAATACAAGGCATGCGTTTACCTCTCCCTGAGGAACCACGAACTTAATGCCATCACTGCCACAGAGCGTAGAATACTACGTTTCTGCATGAGAAAGGACTGGTTGTATCCATCAGCCCACATACACGCATTATCTAACATCACGCCTATTAAGGACAGAATCCTAACCCTCAGTAGGAAGTATGTCCTAAGAACCATAGCTGGCTCGAACAACCGAGCAAAACAAACACTAAAGACACCTTGCACACATATAGGGCAAATACTCACCAGGCATCCCGCCAAAAAAGTTCCATTCCCTCCAGCCAAACTTCTGCACAACGCTGGACCTGAACTTCCTGATGAGTATTTTGATATTTTAGAATCTTTCCCCATATACTATCGCAGATAAGCTGCGCACCAAAAACGCTGATAAAGAGCCGTTCCTACTGTATGGCTGGTAACCCTGAAGTACCTCACTGCATGCTAGGCGACCCCCAATTCTTCTTGTGCGTTCACGATTCTTATCGATCACAAAATAAGCCACCTTCTTTTCCCCCTTCTTCCTTAGCAGTTATCTGCTTCTTAGGCCGCGTTTCGATCAGTTGACGTCTTATCTCGTAACCACCACAACTCCGTCAAAAAAAAAGGAGTTCCCCGTTCCTTGAAGAGGCGTAAGCCTAAACAAGGTTAAAACTCAAGGTTAGTTAGTTTAACTAAAGTATTGTCGTGGAACATCTAGGGAGGTAGGTGATCTGTGATATAAACAAACAAGGCATCAAAACTAGTAAAACCATGGCGGATTTCGCACATGCGCAAAGAAATTTGGATTGCGAAAAAGCCCTCCGTTTCGCTTCTAGTTGGGTGTTGGGTAGTGTTGGGTTTAGTATTATGTGCTTAAACTGTTAACGGTATGTATTAGGCCAGGAAAATAAGCAAAAAAAGTACCCTGTTTTTGACACTCGTCCGGCCAGGCAAACGACAGTTGTTTTGAGTAGTATGGACCTCTGTAACAAAAACCTTTATGTTTCCTGCAGTCGATTTTTTGGACTTAATTAGTTATTAACAAATTAAGGTCAAAAAACTGAAAATGTTTGCTTTTTTCGTCTATCAGCAAAAAGTGAAGCAATTTAAACAAATTTTAGAAGAGAGGAAACTTATAAGTTATATAAAAACCTTCAAAATGGCGTTTTCAAAATGTTTCTATCCTTATTTGTTGCTTAGAAAGTTGCAAAATAAGTCAACAATTTCGGTTTTTTATAAATGTTAATAACTTTTTTGAAAATAAACTTATAATGTTTATATTTCATGGAATGATGTGTTTTGTAGTGCTTAATATAGGGTCAAAATTTCAAAGTGATCGGTTCAATAGTTTAAAAGTTATTTTGTTTGTTTATCCCAAATTAACATTCTTTGCAACAATATAAGTCAGAAATTTATACAGTTTTAGTAATTGTAAGGGTTGTTTTTGGTACAAGAAGACTTGTTTTATTATTTACATTAAAAAAAATTAAGAAAATTAATTTTAAATATTGCAAAATAATTTTGCAAATACATATCGATTTTTTGCTTATAAACAATTAGAATAACTTTTTAACTATTGACTGTAAAAATGTTATTTTTACATATTTAAAAAGCTTGAATTTTTTTACAAATTTAAATAAAAAAAAGTTTGTCCTAATTTGGTACAAAGTTAGCTGCTTTTTTTATTTAATACATAGCACCTTTGTTTATAACCATTAAGAAATCTAATTAGCGCTATTTGAAAGAATGTACATTATAGTTTTAAAGTACTAAATTTCAAAATTATTGCCCTTTAATGGAATCCTCCAAAAAGCTTCAAAATGTATGTAAAATCGGTCGGCTTTGAAACTCTCTGGAGCTGAAGGGAGGAGAAGGCGCTGTTAACTGTATCTCTGTTCCTTTTTTATGTATTTCAACGTTTCTTTTTGAACTTATATGTACTTTTTGCGTACATTACGAATATGCATTATTTCAATAAATAAATTGTCAAATAAACCACCTAATTTGTTTAAAAACAATTTTTAAAATTTTTTTTTAGTAGTATTTAAGTTAAGTTTGAATGTAAAACTTATATATTTTGGGGAATAAGACACAATTTAAGTTTATAATAAGTTTATTTTTGACGTTTCGATTTTTACTTCGGAAATTTTTCTCAGAATACAGAATATTAATAAATTAATCAAATATTGTTTTTGGTTACTTGGTAGAAAATTTGGTTGGAAAATTTTTCTGTTAACTCTTCTGGGTGATTGATTAGGGTGAGGAAGCTCAGTAGATTTGTTATAGTAAAAATTACAAAAAAAAGTTATTGACGAAAATTGTAGACAGCTTTAAACTCCACATTTTAAAATTAGTAACAATCTTACAGGGTGTTCTATAAGATTGTGGCAGACCAAACTTATGTTTTTTTAAATGAAACACCCTGTATTTTATTTTAAATTTGAAATCTGCTTCACTTCCACATCACAACAATGTAAAGTTTTATTATGTTATACTGGGTATTTAAAAAGTTATAACCAATATTACCTGAAAATTGTATCAAATTTAACTCCCTGTATAATTAAAAAGGAGTATAGGACCATTGATCTATTGCAACCATAGTTTTTTAATAATTGTTAAAAATTATAAAACATATTCGTTTTCATAATATTAGTTAAATTAAATATATGGTAAGTCAAAATGCAAGTACATTATTTTTTTGGTAATTTTAAATAGAACTCCCTGTATTTTATGTCACTTTCGAAAAATACTAATATCGTACTTCAAATTTTATAGAGTACTCCCTATACATAAAGTTATCAGTTTTCTAGATATTTTTATTTTTCCATCAAAGTATTAATTTGGTAGATATTTTAACGTTTACCAATAATTATTGTGAGTTGACCATCATTGATTTGTCAGAAACTGACAGTTTGACATTATTGTTTATTAATTCAGTATTGGGGTACATCGTAAATTAGCAACAATTATTATTTAGCAATTCAATAATTTATTCAATTTAAATTAGCAATAATGAAATTTACTACTGATAAAATGATAGATAAATATGATCTGGATATTGGGGGAATGCAATAAAAATTCATTACTATTAGCTAGAATTTATCATGAACGGTTTCCAGATAGGCAGCAACCTAGACAAGATACATTTGAAAAATTGAAAAATCGATTTAACCGCACTCGTTCAGTGAATTATGAAAAACATGAACGAAAAAAAACTAGTGTGACAGAGGAAAACGAAATGAGTCTGTTGATGGCAGTTACAGAAAACCCACTCACAAGTATAAGGAGTATTTCCAATAAGCTTAGAACTTAGTTACTGCTCTGTTCAAAACATTCTATCTAAAAACAAGATGTACCCATATCCTATTCAAAAGCACTAATAATTAAATAATGATGATTTTCAGAAACGAATAGTATTTTGTGAATGGGCGTTAAAAAAAATAATCAACAGAGTTTTTTTGATTATATCATATTTGGTGATGAAGCTGCATTTCATTGAAACGGTTCTGTTAATAGGCATAAATAACTTTCACTACTATTCAAAAAGTAATCCATACCAAATAGTAATACATAGTCAAACAAGATAATCTTTGAATGTGTGGGAAGTATCGTGGGTAACTATATAGTAGGACCATATTTGTTTAAATATAACGTAAGTGGTAAGATTTATTTAGATTTTATCATACATCAGTTACCGATATTATTATCGTTAATTACCGATTCCACTTAATATACGTAAACAAATGTGGTTTCTACTTGGCGGTGCTTCTGCGTACCACAACGAATTAGTACGTGATGAACTTAATGATCAGTTTGGTGAAAGATGAATCTTAAGGGGTGGCCCCAAGGTTACCAGAATTCAATAAAGTGGACTCACTTTTTGGGGTTACATTAAGAACGAAGTATATAAAATACCTTCAATAACAAAAGGGATATAAAAAATAGAATCCGAATTGCATTTCAAAATATTTCTTTACAAATGCTTAGTAATGTAAGTAACTCTTTCAATGACCGCTTTCAAGTATGCATAGATGTTTTGGGAGGTCATTTTGAACACCCTACTTAAGTATGATTAGTTAAAATTACAGTTTTTTTTTTATTTTTTTATGTGTTGTTATTTTTTTTATTTTCTGTCGGTTATCTTTATTAAATTTTATTTAAAACAAATTGTTTTCTTTTCTGATTCGTTATCTCTTTACTGAATTAAAAAACAATAATTTCAAACTGTTAGTTTTGACAAATCAATCATGGCCAACTCCCAATAATTATTATTAAAAGTTAAAATATCTACCAAATTAATACTTATCTAGAAAATTGACAACTTAAGGTATAGGGGGTATTCCATAAAATGTGAAGTATGATATTAGTACTTTTCGATAGTGACTTAAAATACAGGGCGTTCTATTTAAAATTATCAAGAAAATACTTGCATTTTGACTTAACCTGTATTTGATTTAACGAATATTATGAAAACGAATATGTTTTATAATTTTTAACAATTATTAAAAAACTATGGTTGCAATAAATGAATGGTCCTATACTCCTTTTTAATGATACAGGGAGTTAAACTTGATATGATTTTCAGGTAATATTGGTTATAACTTTTACCCGGTATAACATAATAAAACTTTACATTATTGTGATGTCGAAATGAAGCAGATTTCAAATTTAAAATAAAATACGGGGTGTTTCATTTAAAAAAACATAAGTTTGGTCTGCCACCATCTTATAGAACACCCTGTAAGATTGTAACTAATTTTAAAATATGGAGTATAAATCTATATACAATTTTTGTCAATAACTTTCTTAAATTGTGGCTTAGTCCCCAAAATATAAAAAATGAAAAAAAAAATAAAAAAAAATTGTTTTTAAACAAATTAGGTGGTTTATTTGACAATTTATTTATCGAAATAATGCATATTCGTAATGTATGCAAAAAGTACATACAAGTTCAAAAAGAAACGTTGAAATACATAAAAAGGAACAGAGATACAGTTAACAGCGCCTTCCCCCTCCCTTCAGCTCCCGAGAGTTTCAAAGCCGACCGATTTTACATACATTTTGAAGCTTTGTGGAGGATTTTTAAGAAAGTTATTCTAATTGTTTATAAGCAAAAAATCAACATGTTTTTGCAAAATTATTTTGCAATATTTAAAATTAATTTTCTTACCCGTGTGCAAACTTGGATTAGGGATCACTTAGATCAAGTTAATAGTAAATTCGCGATAACTGTCAAATTAGAGATGCTTAAAGAAGCATATCGAGATTTTAACGAAACTTACAAATACTTAGAAGCTAATTTGATAGATGAAAATTTGTTAGAAATGCGGGAAGATACGGACACTGTGTATATGGAGTGTTTCGATATCCTAAGTACAAAAATAGAGCTGTTGGGAAAATCTAGTTCAAATTTAGAAGCGGTAAGCCCAAATATAGCAAAAAATATCTCGCCGGTAGCTCTTAGACTTCCGGAATTTTCAATACAACCATTTTCGGGTAAAATAACAGAATGGGATTCGTTTTTTCAAATTTTTGAGGTAACCATTTTACAAAACGATTCTTTGTCGGATATTCAGAAACTCGTGTATTTGAAATCGTATGTTCGTGGGGAACCGGCTAAATTAATTTCGAATTTTCCGGTTATAGCTGAAAATTTGCAATTGTCTTTGGATATTTTAATAGAGAGGTATGGAAACAAACATATCTTAACAAAAACATTATTTTTAGAACTTCTCGATGTTAAAACATTACCTCACAATGCAAACCATGTGCAGCTCAGAGAATTGTATGCACATGTATCAAATAAACTAAAAGCTCTAGATAATTTAGGGCTAACAGATAGGAATAAGTTAGACTGGATACTTATATCCTTGATAAAACAGAAACTTGATTCGGCTACGTTAAGGGCATTAGAGTTTTCACGTGATCGGAATGTAGAAATCACAATGTTTGAGGAAAGTTTTTTGTGTCAAATTCAACAAAGATCAACGCATCTGGAGAATTTAGCTCCAATTAGAAATCCAGATGTTATATCCTCGGGAAAAAATAAATCTTCTAGTTCTTTTTCGCAAAACAAGACAAATTATAAAGTTGTTGCAACTGGCACAGATTCCAAAATATTCTGTAATTTCTGTTCGTTACAAAATCATTTGTTATTTCTATGTAAAAAATTTAAGAATTTATCTGTATCAGAAAGATTTAATTTCATTAAAACAAAAAAACTGTGTGTAAATTGCTTTGGAAGTCATTTTGTAGCTTCCTGTAAGAATAAACATTCATGTTTCGTTTGCAAATAAAAGCATAATACACTTTTACATTTTTCGTCACCAGTGGGTGAACCAGTCATACCAAATAACTCTGATTCGCCAAATACTTTGTCCGCCGGGTTCCAAGAAGGCGCTTCTTTGCCGACAGCTCTGTCATCGACTTCTATTGACAATAAAGTATTACTTGGAACTCTCAGCGTTTGTTTGTATTCCAAATATGGTCGTAAGATAATCGTAAAAGCGCTAATTGATCCTGGAAGTCAGCTATCATTTATTACGGCAGGTCTTGCAAAAAGATTACAATATAGGTCTTACAGAATAATTAATATTGTAATAAACTCATTGTATAATTCGGAAAAATTGAAAATGTCTTGTGGTATTTTGGATCAAATAACTTGTCAATTACCTCAGTTTTACATCGACTTAGAAAAATTTAGCATTCCATCGGAATTTGTTTTAGCAGATCGTCGCTATTACGTAAAGTCAGATATAGAGTTGTTAATTGGAGCAGACTATTGTTACAAATTATTACTTGAGGGTATGCATCATTTAGGTAAAAATATGCCTACGCTTCAAAACTCTCGAATGGGGTGGATAGTAGCCGGTACAATACCAAATTCGTTCGTAAAAAGTCCTTTACAAAAGGAAAAACATTCAATTCACGCGTGTTTTGAATCAAGCTCACAAGAATCTCATCACACAAGCGAAGATACAGCGCCGTGTGTTTCTCTGTGTATCTCTTCGGGAAATTCGCAAGCTCTAGAAGACGTTATAGAAAAGTTCTGGTACTCAGAGGACATACCGAAAGGAAAGCAAAGTTTAAACTCAGATGAGTTAATGGCCGAGCAAATTTTTGTAAATAGCACGGTTACTTATCAAGTAGATATGCCGTTTCGGACTAATAACTATTTTGAACAGTTAGGAGATTCGCTAGCCATGGCTAGGAACCGTTTCTTCAATCTCGAGAAGAAACTGGGTAAAAATAAAGTTCACTTTGCCGAATATAAATCGGTTATAGAAGAATATTTACAACTAAATCACGCCAAAGTAATTCCATTGGAAAGATTTAATTATAATTTGAATAAATACTTTTTACCTCATTTCGCAGTGATTCGAGAAGAGAGTCTTTCGACTAAAAGGATATCAGGTGCAACCTAATTTGTACGATATTCGAACCTTCAAATTTGTCTTAGTAGGGGACGTTGAAAAAATGTTTAGGAAGATACAAATAAATCCAAATCACAGATTTTTGTTAAATATATTGTGGAGAAATAATGTCGGAGAGCAGTTGTCATGTATAGAGATGCAAAGATGAACTTTTGGCACGAACTGTGCTCCCTTCTTGGCTACGAGAGTACTGAAAGATATCGCAAATAAAAATAAAGATAATTATCCAATAGTGTCGCTCATGTTAACACAACAAACGTATATGGATGACATCATAGCTGGATGTGATACCATAGGGGAATTAAATAAACTAAATATTGACTTGAACACAGTGCTCAACAAATCTGGATTTACGTTACATAAAGTTGTTTCAAATTCAACCGAAATATCCAAAAATTATCAAAATCGTACAAAAAATTCGGAATTACAAGATGTAGATTTATCAAAAGAACACTCCAATAAAGTTCTTGGTTTAAGATGGAATTCCGTTAGTAATTCCTTAAGCTTTGTCGTACCGGTAATTAACAAAACCGGGCCAATCACGAAAAGAAAAATTCTATCGTTGGTTGCTCAATGTTTCGATCCACTGGCATTATTGACACCATTTATCGTTAGAGGAAAGATTTTGATACAAAAGCTTTGGTTGTTAAAGTTAGATTGGGATTCAGAAATTACCGAACCGCATTTATTAAAGATTTGGAAGGAGTTTTGCTCTGATTTTAGTGAATTGAAAAATATAAGTATTCCTCGCTTAGTTTTTCTAGATAAAAATATTAGTCAAATAGAATTGCACGCATTTTGTGACGCAAGTGAGACCGCATATGCGAATTATAACTTTGAGTTCCGAAAACGAGTTTTTAAAAAACAGTCTACAAATTATGTAGACAAAAGTTCTTAAACAAAAGTTAAACAAAAGTTATGAACAAAAACTATGAAGCAAAAGTTAAACAGAAGTTAAAACAGAAGTTATCGTAATTGAAAATGTCCCTCTATTTATAATATAGTATTGCGTAGTTTCTATTGTCCTACAATGTGCAGATTCTGTGGAATCCAGTGGCGTAACTCCTCCCTCACTGAGTCCGAAAAATAATGGAATTATTTTTGGGATGCTGGTTTGTAGAATCTTCTTCAATGCCGGAATCTTCTTGTAATTCTATTTCATTCTCGTTCCGTTGTTTTGATCTTCTTTGTTTAATAATATATAGAATGATCAAAATTAGAATAACTGCTATGACTGAGGTGGTCACCAATGGAGTGGTATGTGAAGGAATATTTGTGTCTCTAATTGGTACTAACTGTTTGGCCATATTATTAATTGCATAAAGATTTTCAAAGTCAATTTTGGTAATGTTATGGCTCTGGAATTTTTGTATGTTTTCTGTAGAAAAATACTTTATTTTTGGTAAAATTAGAGCTTTTCCTCTATGAATTTTGATATTGTTATTGAACTTCAATTGGTTGATTATCACTTCACAATTTTCTGGTATATTGATGAGAGATGGACTGTGTACTTCAAAAATTTTGTCTCTCTTGCACTTTGATTGGACTCGTTCTGATGTCGATGGCATTATCAATACTTCATTATTAGTTACTTGTTCGATAATGGATTCTTGAAGAGTGACTTCTGTAGTAAAACATTGGGATGAGCTTTGACCATTGAGGAAACGTAAGGTGCAATTATCTTGTAGTATGGTATCTTCTTTACAATAATATGTTTCTTCTAAAATGGGACATTCTTCTTTTTGTAGGTGCGTCTCGTCAGAGATTCGTGCCAAATAAGGGTATGTGGGAGTGAACATCTTGTTCTTTTGAATTATTGGGTAAATATGATAAAAATCAAGGACATTTGGTTTTAGGATAGGAATGTGAGTAGCAAAGATCAATTTTGAATTCGAAAAAGTTACTTGTGTCCCTAATAGCATGTAATATGTTAAAATATTTATAAATTTTGGAATTTGAGAAGGTTGGTAAATACTATGCAAATATTTGATCATATCTTGAATTTCTTGACTCGAAATAATTGAACTATGTAATGTGTTTAATTTTGAAAACATAATTCCATTTGCTATATTTTCAATAAAATCTATCATATTTTGACAATCTAAATTTATCTGACTTATGGTACCTTGAAAAGTAATATAATTTCCCAAACTGTTTATAGTGCTTTGAATTTCTAATTAAAACTTTTGTAAGTTATGTTGTAGTTTTTCTTGGTTTTGCCAAAGTATTTCTAGAGATTTGTTATAATGATCAATTAGTTTTTTATATAAAGATATTTGTAAGTTCGTCTCATGAATAATTTGTTTCTGATTATTTTCTAGTACTTCTATTGCTTTATCATATCTATCTCCGTCTTCTGAATCTAAATTTCCAAATAAGTATTTATTTACTTTACCTAGGCCATCAATTAGGCCTCTTTTTGATCGAATATGGGGATATATGTTTTCTAATTTTTTCTCTAATGTATTAATTAAAATTTCTGTTCTTTCTAACATGTTTTCTGCCAATCCATGATATGAAATAGGATTTGAGGCATTAACTTTCACTACACTAGTTTTTATTATTTGAAAATTAGCTTTAAGAGATTCTACTTGTCTAACTATTTCTTTTAAGTTTATATAATGGATAAATGTATGTTTACTATAAATTAATCTACATGTGCCTAATTTAATCGGGAGTAAAAGGTTTTCAAGAGGTGTTATATTAATATCGGTGTCACCTCTAATCTGGGACGTCTGGTATATTATCATTTGGATCAGGGTCAAGAAGATTATTGTCTTCATTTTGTTGAACCTGCAAAGAATTTCTTTTATTAGATCTGGGTTTGCGAACTGTGCTTTTATGATACAATCCCTTATCTGTTTCCAACAACAACCCACAATCGTTGATAATAGTTGTTTGTTTAAACTTAGGAAGTGCTTTATTGCGATTTCCACTTTTAATGTAAGCTTTGTTTTCATTTGTATAGTCGTGTGGATCTGACCTTGTTAAATTGCTTTTTTCAATCTGTTTATGTTTTACGTTGGCATTTCGTTCTCGTATTTTTCCGTATAATATTTTGAAAGATTCTTTATGGTTCTGCACGTATTGTGATAAAATTAAATGATCATTATTGTCGAATGGGTCTGGATTATTTATATGCCCTTTAATAATTTCAAATGGCGTAAATTTAGTAACAGAATGGATTGAATTATTATATGATAATATGCAATGTTTCATTAATTGTTCTACTGACATACCTTTATTCGTTTCCCTCAGGCATCTAAAATGTTCTATTAAGGAAGAATGAAAACGTTCTACCGGATAATTCGAATTGCTGTTCTTAGGAGTAGTAAAATGTAATTCTATTTTATGTAATTTACAAAAATCTTCTAGGTCATAGTTTTTGAATTCAGTACCGGAGTCAGTTGTTATTTTATAGGGTAATCCATGATGTGTGATATAGTTTAACAAACCATCGACTATTGAAATTCCACTAATACTAGGAATTTGATATGCTTGTCCGTATCGAGAAAATGCATCAATTATTGTAAGAAATGGTGTATTGGATATTCTAAATACATCCATGTGAATATGATCAAATGGCTTAGAAGCCGTTGGTGTAAGATTAAATTTGATGACTGGTGGGTCTCTATCATATTTATTTTTTAAACAAACTTCACAATTGTTGACATACTGTTCTATATCTTCTGACATATTGGGCCAGTAGTATTGTGAACTCATTGACATTTTTAGCTCATTTATACCACGATGTCCTTTTTTGTAAACATGATAATAGTTAAGTTTTTCTTTTTGTTCGTCGGTTGTCTCAATATCATCTAATATTTTTGTACAGTGCACAAATTTGAATGCAGAGTTTTTGAAATAATTTTGCAATGCAACTACAAATGTTTCAGGTGATAGCGGTGGTCTAAAATATAAGGCATATAATTTTCTTGGGTCTATATAATCTTTAACAAAATTTATGATTCCTTTTTGCAGATCTCTTTGAGGTAAGATAACAAAAAGTCTTGTATTGTCAAATATCTTTTGTGTTTTAGTTTTTATTTCATTAATTTCTCCATAAGTTAATAATATTTGATTTTTATACAAATTCAAGGCTCGATCTGTGATTGGTATACTAAGAATTGGATTTTCAGCTGAAGTATGTACTGTGTTTCCATCAGTATCTTCATTTCCACTTGTATTAACATTTGGAGGTCTAATCTGTATATCTGATATTATGTTTATTCTTTTTTCTTGTTCATTCTTGTCATCTAATGTTTCAGAAATTTCTTCATTACTTAACTCAGGAAGATAAAAGTCATTTGGATCAAACAATTGATCTGTAATTTCTTGATTTGGATCTGATAAGTTTTGTATTTCTTTTTGTATTACTTCATTTATGTCATCAAGATTTACACATAAAGATTCAGATTCTAGTACATTTATTTCATTATCGGTGTCTATTCGTGAAAGACAATCCGCAACTTTATTAAGAGTTCCTTTTTGGTATTTATTCTTATAATCAAATTCTTCGAGTTGTAACCTATTTTCTTGGTTTTTCATCATTTTCATTTCTTCTTTTACACTAGTCACTTCACTTGTAAGATACAAGACCTGATCTATTAGACTCTGTCTTTCATTCTTATATTTATTAATTTCGTCTTTTTGTCTGTTAATCTCTTTCGTTAAATTTGCACATTCTGTTTCTGATGCCTGTAGTCTTAGATTCATATCATTCAACAATAGTTGTTTTTCTCTTTCTAATCTAGCTTTTTGGTCCCTAAATTTAATCGGTATCGTTACATTGTTATTATACAGTTGTTTATTAGTAAAATCTATAACTAAGTTCATTCTTATCATATCTTCTAATCCTAAGATTCCATCGAAATATTCGTGAAAATCATATAAGATATAATGAATATAAAAGTCACTTCCAAATTCTGGAAATGCTGGTATTTCGGCTTGATATTTAATAGTCTTAGTATAAAGAGCAATTATAATATCTACATTTGACTGGTATATGCAATTAGGAAAATATTTTTCGGCGATTCTTGGTCGTAGCAAAGACCTGGCACTACCGGTATCAATCAGCAATTTTATTTTTGAATTTCCTACTTCAATATATGGTAGGGGATTATTTGAATTTATTTCTATATTGACTGTTTCCTTTCCGAGGCTTCTATTTGAAAATTTTGGTCTCCTTGACCGTTTTGTGGTAAATCATACTCAGAATTTCTAAAATATCTATTGACTTGTTCATGTTGTGGTTCTCTTGGATTATTGTTTTCGTTTTGATAATTATTTGTGTATAGCTCTTCGGCTATAGTATCAGGAATTCGTCTAGGGAAATCATTTCTCCGATAGTTATTGTATTTATTGGAATTTGATCTAGCGTTTGAATTTAATGTGTTTCTAGATGTTATTGACATAGGTTGTGGCCTGGGTAACCGATCATTAGGAATTCGGTTGGGCCTGAATACATTACTTTCTGGTCGGAAGTTTGCGGAACGATTCTGAGATGTAAAATGGTTCTGAGAATGTTGGGTAGCTGAAGAATTTTGGTTTTGATAACCTTGATTTCGATACGTAAAATTAGAATTGAAAGGGTTTTGATTTCGATATGTAAAATTAGAATTGAAAGGGTTTTGATTTCGATATGTAAAATTAGGATTTGTTTGATATTGATGTGTGGGATTAAAATTTTGGGGACGATAATTGTTGCTAGGCTGAGTTGGCCTGTTAGATGGATTAAAGGAATTATATGACTTAAGATTATGATTATTTTTTGGAAAATTATTACTAGAATGTCCATATAAATTTTCAAAATTTTGAAACTCGTCGACATATGCAATGGCATCTTCAAGAGAACTGGGTTTCTTAAGGTGCATATTATTTTTAAGAACACCTGTACATCCTGCAATAAAAGTGTTCAGTGCGATTTTATCACAATGGTTAATTTGGCATAATTTATCTGCATGCTCTATACTAGTATCATTACTTATTCTTTGGGCTACATTGCTTCTTAATAGTTGTATTCTTGTTCCAAAATTATGGAGTGTTTCATTTTTAAAGGGTTTTGTTCGTGTTAGTTCTTGCATTAAGCAGTCTAAATCACGTCTATCTGCGAAACATTGTTCTAATGCTCTCTTTATACTATTCCAAGTCGTTAGTTCCATGCGGTTTCCTACTAGTGCTTCTGCTTTTCCAACTAGTTTGTCTTGTATGCACTCCAAAATGTGTTTATTTAAATCTGCATCGTTATATACAGAATATGTTTGTATTAGTTCGTTGCATCTTAAAATAAATTTGTTGAGAGTATTGGAATCTCCGTCATAGGGTTTAATGTTTTTTAGTTTTGACTTGAGAAAATCCCAGTTAAGGGGAGTTTGAGTTTGTGTTTGAGTTTGAGTTGCAGTGGCCATATTATCAAATAAAATTATTTGTCAAAATATCTCACAAAATTATATAGAAATATGTTTTATAAAAATAATATATATGCAATATAAATATTTGTCAAAGATTTAAAATAAATTATTCAACAAAAATAAATATTTTCAATAGCATAAATATGTATAAAAAAAAAATGGATAAAAATTCTTATTCAGTTACAAAGTATTCTTATTCAAAAAATTAAAAAGTATCAGTATTCTTATTCAAAAAAAATTCAAAAATTAATCTATCTATCCTCACAAATATATGAAAGGAAAGGCGAAAAGGAAAGGCACTTACAGTTTATCTGGAGCACCTGCTTCTCTTCTCCGAACTTCTGCTTCCTCTGGAACTCTGCTTCTTCTCGTTAATACCACTGTAGGGTAGGGTTCGATTTGGATACGCACTACGATGTTGAAACACCAAAAACCGAAAAAGTTCTATCACTTGATGTGTAAAATGTTCTTTTCCGATCCGCACGTATCCTACTGACTGCGCCAATTATAACTTTGAGTTCCGAAAACGAGTTTTTAAAAATTATTTTATTTCGAAAATACAAATTTACAAATTATGTAGACAAAAGTTCTTAAACAAAAGTTAAACAAAAGTTATGAACAAAAACTATGAAGCAAAAGTTAAACAGAAGTTAAAACAGAAGTTATCGTAATTGAAAATGTCCCTCTATTTATAATATAGTATTGCGTAGTTTCTATTGTCCTACAATGTGCAGATTCTGTGGAATCCAGTGGCGTAACTTGCGGCAGTAGTATATATGAGAACGATTTATAGCAATGAAACAGTTTCATCGGTATTGATTACGTCAAAATCGCGAGTTGCACCTTTATCGAAAACGACGATTCCCAGGCTAGAATTATGTGCAATTAGTTTAGGTACCCAATTAGTTAGTACTCTTCTAGATATTTTTAAAAATCGTGTTTTGATCAAAGAAAGCCATATCTGGTCGGATTCGGAGATAGCTTTATATTGGGTTAATTCCAGTTCGTCGAGATGGAATGTTTACGTTGGGAATCGGGTAGCGACTATACAGTCAATAGGTAAGAATTTTCTTTGGCACCATGTGCGATCTAATTGGAATCCAGCAGACTTACCTAGTAGAGGTGTGGCAGTGAAAGAGCTGTTGGGTGCTTCGCACATGTGGTGGCATGGCCCACCCTTTTTGTCATTAGTAAATATAAACTACGAACAGTTTAGAATAAACTTTAAGTTGCAAAGCATTACCGAAGCGAAAAACGTCGTATTGTCAGCTATTCAAGTAGATGATAGCATTTGGTTATTGGCTTCTGATCGATATTCCTCGTATAAAAAAACTCAATGCATTTTCGCATATGTTTTAAGATTTATAAAAAATTGTAGGCTTTCTAAAACGGGTTTAGATAAACTTACCGAGAATTTAAATCCTAGGGAAATAAATAGCGCAACAGATCTTATAGTTCAACAAAAATATTTTAGTAAAGAAATTTCTGATTTAAAAGCAAATAAAATTTGTTCAAATAAAAACTTAGCGGCGTTGACACCTATGTACAATTTAGAAGATGGATTTTTACGTGTGGGTGGGCGATTGGAGAATGCTGAGGTTCCTTATGATCAAAAGCATCCTATTTTATTACCGGCTCACAACCGAATTGTTTCGCTTATGATAAGGGATATGCATATAAAATTAGGACATGCAGGCGTGCAAATCACTCTGTCAAATTTTCGGTTAAAATTTTGGCCTCTCAACGGTTTAAGAGAGGCAAAGACAGTGATACATCGCTGTATGATTTGTTTTCGTTTTAAATGTCAACCAATGACACAAATCATGGCAGACTTGCCCAAGGATAGGGTCACTGTCTCTAGGCCCTTTAAAAAGGTAAGCATTGACTACGGTGGATATTTTTTAACAAAAAGCTCTAACCTTAAAAAAGCGCCAATTACAAAATCTTATATAGCTATTTTTGTTTGCTTGGTTACTCATGCTATCCACTTGGAAGTAGTTTCAAGTTTGACTACCGAAGATTTTCTTTTAGCGTTGAAACGCTTTACTGCTCGTAGAGGAAATCCTACCGTTATCTATAGTGATAATGCAACCAATTTCTTTGGAGCACGGAATCAGCTTAAAGAACTTCATGAGTTTTTAATAAATAAGGAACAAAACATTCATATAAAAAATTATTGTTTAGAAAATTTAATAGAATTCAAATTTTTACCACCAAAGGCTCCACACTGAGGAGGTTTACATGAGAGTGGGATTAAAAGTGCAAAGTTCCAGATTTATCGTTTAATTGGAAAACATGTTGTCACTTTTGAAGTATTTTATACAGTAGTTGTACAGATTGAAGCTATATTGAACTCACGACCCCTTACCCAATTATCTAATGACCCAAATGATTTTACATGTCTTACCCCAGGACATTTTTTGATTGGCACCAATTTGACAGCGTATCCAGAATTGGACGTTACTTCGGTGAAGGAAAATAGGTTAAATCTTTACAAGAAGGTTGCACAAACACAGCAATTATTTTGGCAAAGATGGGTTAAGGATCACTTAAATCAATTACAGCATAGACCAAAGTGGAGGATACCTACCAAAAATCTTGAGCTCAATGAGTTAGCACTTGTTAAAAATGAAGACAATACTAGTATAGCAGACGGGGTTCAAACCCACTTTGGTAACCTGTCCATCAGGGTCTCCGATGCTGACGACGATACAAGCCTTCTTTGACCTTGGGGGTGTACAAGAAGTACAAGAAGTGATCATCAATGACCAGAGGGTTGTAAGAATTGGTAGCTTATCTCTAGATCTCTTCTTCTCAGTCGAAGAAGGTGTACAAGAAGTGATCGTCAATGACCAGAGGGTTGTAAGAATTGGTAGCTTATCTCTAGATCTCTTCTTCTCATCCGAAGAAGTGTCACCTGTATATTTTTCACCTGTCTGACCTGTCTCTTCTTTGTCTTACCTGTCCTAAAGAAGTAAAAGAAGCGGTCTGTAGACCACCTTGTATGTGAAGTGTAAAACTCATCGCTTATCTTTAGATCTCCTCTTCTTTTCGTTAAATTTGTACAGGGTGATCGAAATATATTTTGTACTGAGACTTGGAAAATTTTTGTATGTGTTGGTGAGTTAAAAAAATAAATTGTTTGTATACAGACTTATCTAGCCAAAATCTGCCTAGCCTAGCCTAGCCTAGCCTCTTAAAACTTGTAGAAGCTAGAGGTATACTTCGAAGTATTGACATATTGGATTACTTTATCTCTTTTACATTTATTAAAGTAACTGAAGGAAAAAAAACAACGTACCAAATCTAAAAATTTATTTATACAAGATTACATAATATTGCGCTTAGACTAAGATGTATTGAAAAAATTCACCAAAATAAAACAACGTACAAAATCTAAAAATTTATTTATACATAATTCATAATATTGGTAAATCGTTTAGAAATATAACTGATAAGATGTATTGAAAAAATCGACCAAAATAAAACAACGTACAAAATCTAAAAATTTATTTATACATAATTCATAATATTGGTAAATCGTTTAGAAATATAACTAATGATAAGAGATGTTTTGAAAAAATCCACCAAAATTTGAATAAATATTGTCACCAAAATTTGAATAGTGTAGCCACCAATAAGTGTAAGAACACCTTGGAATACTTTATCTCTACATGTTTACATTTATTAAAGGAACTGAAGGAAAAAAAAACAACGTACAAAATCTAAAAATTTATTTATATAAGATTACATAATTCATAATATTGGTAAATCGCTATGTCATTCCATAAGTTTGTTTTCACATCTTGCCAATAGGACAACGTCACCTGATCAATGTAGCCTAACCAAATTAATGCATCTCTGTGCAGTGGATGATCATCTGGTATCTGGGCATTGTAACTGATTTTATAGTTAAACACCTCCTCTGATAATAGTTCTTCTTTAATTTTGAGAACTCCCATACCCGACGCTGGTATCTGTAGGTGGATTAAAGGCTGGAATTAAAACAAAAAATTAATCAATGATAAATAAATCTTTCTCACTAGTATTAAAAAAAAACTAAAAGTTTATCTAAAAGTTTATTAAAATTATAATTACATAGCTAGTTTTCTATGGCGCTCCCTCTCCGACTGTCGAAATTTTTCTTTCTGCGTTTTCGACAGCTTCGGAGGTTGCTGTCTAATTATATTCTTAGTTAGGGCTGCTTTTTTTATGTGTTCTAAGGGTGACTCCCACCATTCGTTATCCCAATTTTCCTCATGAGGTTCCAAATGTAGATACTCGTATCTGCGTTTGATGTGGTCTAAGGGTGACTCCCACCATTCGTTGTCCCAATTTTCGTCACCCTCTTCACCTTGTTGAGGTTCCAAATCCAACGATACGTGGAATGGGGGCTAAAAAAAATATTAATCAATGATAAATAAATTTATCTTACCAGAATACCTTTTATGAATCAGACATAGTTTCATAACAATACAATGTAGGTTCAGTGTCCCTGTGGACTTCTAAGGATCTTTTACAGAAACAAAAAAATTTCTTGCAATCAAAACATGGTAATGTTCCATACATTTTGTTGTCCCAGAATAATGTAGGTAGAGTTTGAGGTTTTATGTTTTTCTCAGTCTGAAATTGTAAGTTCATAAATCGTTTTTGGTCTCTAAAAACTGCCTCCCATTTATTTAGATCAGACTGAAATAAAGAGTTTTATTTCAAAATATATTTTATTAATATAGTATAGTTATGCCTTCCTGCATAATTTCAATGTTAGTTCTGGGTGGCTGTAGATTAATTAAAAAACGATTTACAAAACTTTATACAATAATACTATTATTTATCATTGAAACCCCATGGAAGAGTATCAGTGGATAAATAATTTATTATTCTCTTATCATCGTATGGACTGAGTGCTACCTTTGTTTGAGACATTGTATATACAGCATGCTTTTTCGAAATTATTGAATGTTGTGAAATTTCTACTACTGTTTTATTAAATAAACTTGCATAATAATCTTTATAGGACAGTTCTGATAATGCTGATTTCTTTATTCCTTTAGCCTTTTTAATTTCCTCCTTCTTATTTAAAATTTTCATAGTGTACATTTTCGAACGTAATCCTATAAAATGTGTCATCAATTCCCCTTTGTTCTCATCCTTCATTAGACCTAACACTTTTTTATTCTTTAATGGAATATTATATACATTATTCTCTTTGTATTCTGATGTATCAAATTTGTCAATGTCTTCACTAATATGTTTATATATATCGTCAACAAAAAACTGATATATTAAACTATCTGTATCTGTATATAATAATTTTGCGTGATCTCTAAATTTTTTTACCACATAATTATAATGAAAGTCATATAGAATGGTTTTGGAAATATCTAAAATACACGTCCCTATATATATTGGTTTATTAAAATTGACTTTTTGTTTTGTCATTTCAATTATTACAGTACTGTCATCGAAAATAGTACAACTATGAAAATTAGGTTGGGAAATATAGAAATTTGCTCCATATCTTCCATTATATTTGTTGACGATATGGATTTGCCTATGTCGCCTTGTATCATCTATACTTTTACCATATGGGGCATTTATGAACAATTTATATAGGTTTTTTTCAAATTCATTTTTACTCTCCTTACGCAAGGCAATGTTTAAATCGATATATTTTTTTAACCAAGGGGATTGTTTAAATTTTAAACAGCGATGAATTTTCGTTATTTTTAAACCCAACTTAACAATCTGTTTCAAATATATATAATGAATAACATATTTTTTTTTATCGTACAATGTGGTTAACAATTTGGGAATTGTTGAATTAGAAGATGGTGGGACCATGTGTTCGGGACAAAGAGGTAAATCTTTATGTAAATTAAAGAGTTCTTTTGTACATATTCCCCATCATCGGGACAATCTAATATATTTTCCTTATAAATATCAATTACATTAATCCATACAAAGCCTCCATATGGCAACGCAAAACACATTGCGTAACCACAAAGATTATTAAAATCCCAATATATCACATAGGAGATTTCTTTATCAGGATTGTATTTATCTTCCATATATTTATTATTAGCCTCCGCATATCTATTACTACACTGTGAAACTCCTCCTCGTTTTGCTTTTTCAACAAACAAAACCATCTCACTGTCTCATAATAATTCTAATTCGACATTCGTTACTTTTAACATAGCATCAAAGGCTAATCCTGGTAAAGTATAATAATGAAGACTATCTAATCCATAAGTTTTTAAACACATAGATCGAAAATTTTCAAAAATGTCAGCCAAAAGGAGTACATCTGTTTTTAAATATAATTCTGCATATTCCTGCAAGTTTTTTATCTGAAATCTATTCCAAACGTTGCAGGCATGTTGATAGTCGTCTTGAGTGATTTCAGTGTTATTGATTTTACTATAAAAATGTTCAATGGGTGGAAGACAAGTGTCCTTTAATTTCTCCCAACTATCTAAATACTCATAAGGGAAAACACCCTTTCTTTTAACCAAATTAAACGTTGAATCATCATTAAAATATTTACGTGTAATATTTTTCTGGTTATCATCTAGATATGAGGAAAGTTTATCTAATGAATCAGACATAAATCTAAAGGAATCAATAAATCTAAAACTAATATTAGTGCCATGGATGTATTTGGTAAATGATATGTACCTCTCTTTGTTTAGCGGTAATAATGACAAATGCCCTTTTATCTCAGAGTTAAGACTCTTAATTAAAAAATGGGCGTCGTATCCTGACAAATTATGATAGGCTATAGGAATTGTGTACGAAGTCTTATAATTATTGTTACAACGTCTGTGGCATGCCCCACGAAATTTTCCAGTAATATGACAATGATCTCGTACCTTTTCTGATTTATCAAGTATAGGTTTTGAGCAAATATGGCAAACAAAAGTTGAATTAAATTCTTTCTGTTCTTTATCAGTTAATGATATGATCTTTCTAAATTTTTGAAATAAATTTTCTCCATATATTTTCCTAGCTATCTTTTCAAGTTCACTTACAAACCATCTTTGACAATCAGGACCCGTATATGTTTGAAAGTAGGATAAAGAATCATCATAAGAACATTTAAAATAATAAGCCATACTGAATACCTCATGCTTTTCAGTTAAACAAGTTTTCAAATTATTATTATTATCGTTATACTTTGTAAGAATACTTTCAAGATCAGCATATATAACAAAAGGAACACGTTCTTTGTGATTAAAATTTTTAAATTTCATTATATAATTTTTTTCAGTAGGTAAAACCATTTTAACTGAATTTAATTTAAAACAATCCTCTAAATGATTTTGTAAATGTGTCTCACTGCTAAAATGATTAAAACATCGTTCACAAAACCATTTTTTATTTCGAACGTTCCCAATTTTTCTACTACATAATCTCGATAAATGTTTAATATAAGCAAAATGAAATACTCTATGTTGTATGTAATTATCCTCCTCTTCTTCATCATTTACAATATTATCCATGGCATTTAATACAAGTAAATTTATACGAGGAGAAAAATTTGTTTGGCTAAATATCAAAGGTAGAATTTCATTTCTGGTTCCTAATGTAAAGACATTTATAGCAAGTTTATTTAATTTTTCAAATTTTGGAATATCTTTAATATCAATGGGAAAACAGATATTATCAAATTTTAATATTTTACTAAAGTGAGGATAAGAGGATGTTCGGTCAACATGTTTTGTAGCAGGATGTAAGGCAGCAACAACTGACCAAAGAAAACAATAAGGATCAGAATTCCTGATATTAATTACACTTCTAGTATTTTTTATATACTTAGGTAGCTCAACATATGTTGAAATACCACCAAGTAGTGGATTATATTGGTTTATATTAACTTTTAAGTTTAAAATATGTGATAGTGCCCACCCACTGTCTTTTTCTTGAAAATCTTCAAATTTTCTTAAGACCGGGTCTATACAATTGATTTTATACCAATCCTTTATGTTTGTATTTTGATCAATTATTGCATTTTTCGTTGAAAAATGTTTAACAGACGTTTCACCATCTTGAGGTTTGATGAAAAGTCCATAAAAAACTACATTAACTTTTAACATACATAAAACTAATTTTTTTTTTTAATTTGAATTGAAAAACTTTTAAAAGCCTTTTCCATAAATAGTTTAGTACTCTTAAAACAAGATTCCAAATCCTGCCACAATAATCCTCTCCTAATATGTTTTCTAGCGTTTAATCTGTTTTTAAAATATTCTAGATATGTTTTAAGGATAGCCATATTCGCCTCTACACAATGAAAATTTTGAACACAAGCATTTCTACTTTTTATACATTTCTTTAACATTAAAATTTGTTTCTTCAAAAATTTTATATAGTTTTGTAAATCAGTTTTAGTTTTAATTAATCTACTTACAGTTTCCATCTTCTTCACCATTTCTGATGATATCTGATCGATCACTTTGCTACTCATCGTGTACTGTACTTCACTGAACCTCGAAGACACAAATACGTGAGCTAACAAAATCTCTGTATTTATACTAAATTAAAAAACCATACATTGACGCAGTTCTGCAACACGTCAGTCAACGCAATTTCTGCATCGAAAACAACATTTTTATGTCAAATAGGTCACGAAAATAGATTTCTGCAACACGTCAGTCAACACATTTTTAATTTTTGCATCGAAAACAACATTTTTATGTCAAATAGTTCAATAAAATAGATTACCAAATTGTATTAAAATAAACATAAGATAACATGCGTTGTGCTCATGTTATTCATATTACTTATAATGTTTAATTTTAAATTAATCCTTTCAGTTTCTCAGTGAACTAATACCTCTTAACACTACCAAAATGTCCAACGTACCTTGTCAGATAGTTATTATGACCGAGGACCCTGTGAACCTTCCAATAAAGCACGCGTTTGCGATTGTGAAACAGCTATTTATGTAAGTATTATACTTATTTTTTATTATCCTTTATAATTTGTTCTTCATGATTTTAATTCGTTTTTATGAACTGACTGGTTTAATATATATTTCATTGTATTATTATAAGTTTTTCCAATCAATCTTTACATTTCTAAACAACCTTATTTTGTTTAAAAATCTGTTGGTTGATTATGTTTTTTCTATTTAAGTTATGGTGTAAAGGACGTTTCATTGAAGGGAGATAAAATATTTGTAGAATTGTCCTACACACCAAATAATAAAACTTTGGTAAAGAAAATTGGTAACCTTCCACTAAGGTATATGCGAATCAAAATTGACAATGAGGATGAGTTCCATGTACTAGAGGATATTTGTAAAAAATATCGATTCAACATTCTTGATGATGAGGTGGAGGAATTTGAAAAGTATAATCAGCAACGACGTTTGTGTACAAGAAGATCTCCATTTCTTACTACTCCTCTTCCTCCTCTTCCTCATCCCTCTTCTACTTATTCACCTCCATCCCTTCTACCACCAACGAATTCAATGTATGGCGGAACTGTCACATCAAACGATGATGCATCTCCAGCAAAAAAACAAAAAAGAAAGGTGACGACTGAGCAAGACTTAGAAATATTAGATCTGGAAGACGTTCAGATAGATCATTTCCTTTGTAACGATGAGTCCAAGCCATCACCGTTAAACCAGCGCGCGCGCGAACCAACCCATGAAGTAGGAGTGTATCGACAGTAGAAAGGGCAAAACTTTGCTATATAAACCGCATTATTTCCTCATAGAGGCAGAATCGTCAGGTGTTGACTGAAGGTTCTCTTCTTCCCTACCCCGGCTTGTGGACGTGTTGAGTTCACAAGTTGTTTCCGTCCCATACCGCCATCCGGAGAGCGTGTTGAGCTCTCCATTACTTGTACTCCGAAGCAGTCGTGTTGAGACTGTCGAGGAGTGTCCTATTAACCCGAATCACTTAAGGGACGTGTTGAGTTCCTTTCTTTTCTTTGTACCTATCGTCCGCTGTTATTAAATCGACACATCGTTCACGTAAAATTCCGAAAACACACTCGATTGCCGGTAAGACTTCATACGACAAGGTCAAACTTAATTTGAATAAATAGGCCAGGTACTGAGAAGACTAAACTAAATTGTAAATATGTACATAAGATTTTTGTCAATTTAATTTAAGGAAGACAATAAAGTTTTATTTTTATTTTGAACTCTGTCTCTGACTGTCTAAAAGCTACCCGGATAGTGACTCCTACGAGAGGACGTCACACCTTAGCCAGAAATACTAAGTGTGATTTATTTTTGTCTTTCGATATAATTACTAAATTTTACTATTTTTTGTTACAGATGGTTTGGGGAAACGAATAACAAACAAAGTATGTAGAATTATATTTTATTAAATAAAATACTTTTTTATTTATTATCTTTGTATTTTTATTTCTCATTTACACCTTTTACTTGACTAAAAAATATTGATCAATCTTTTTGCGATATCGACCATCATTTATGTCGCTATCTTTGAAAATTGATAAAAATCCATAATTCTCTTTCCAGCATATTGAACATATTTTTTTTAAATCTTCAAAAGTCATATCTGTTCCGACGTGGTCATTGTAAATGTGTTTTGGGTTTAAATCGTCTTGTTTAAATACAATTAAAATATTTGCATTGTCTCTTATAAGATGTTTAGGTATTTTTGCATAACTCTGACTCAAATAAAATGGATCCACCTGAGAATGTCGAGACATGCTAAAATATTCCCGAATAACATCTTGGTTGTCACACGCAACATCATCAAAGATAAAAATTGAATTAGGTTTCGCTTCAGATGGATGCATTATATCAGTACTTCCACTGTAAGTATAATATCCTATTCCTTTTTGGTTCTAACAAAGTTTCTAAATATTTGTACTTTGGTTGCATTAATGATTTTGAGTAAATATATACATTTTCAAATTTTAATCCATTAACATGTTCCAATAGACTTATCATCACATTAGTTTTACCACAATTTGAAGGGCCAACTATAAGACATCGAATAGTTGAAGGGAACAAAACTCCATGCTTTTTAAACGTATTCTCAATTGGTTCCAATAAATTATTTTCCACATCTAGCGTAGTCTTTTGTTTTACAAGCTTCATGTCTGGTATCAATTTGAAAATGAATGTGTTGTGTGTATCTATTAATAAAAGATTATTTTTAATTTTTTATTCTTTATTTTTAACACTTTCTACAATATTTATACCAATAATGAATATTAAATATATTTTTAAGAGCACATTGTAAATTGTCATTGGTATGTTGAAAACATGAATGAGATTTAAAAATTTGATTCATCGTCTCATCTGAAAGTATATTAGGTTCATCTTCTACACAATCAATTCGATTTTCCATGAATTTTTCCAAATATTTTTTTGTTTCTCGATTTCTTACCAATATTGTTTTATCTAATACGTTTTCGTGTAAAAATTTTGAAATTTCTTTGTATTTTAGAAGATCATCACAAAAATGCCAAGATTGCCAACTTAAACCATGGTTTTGAACACATTGTTGTTCGATACATTTTTTATATGATTTATTTACCATTGCTTCTGTTACTGGTAAATAACCATTCTATGTTTAATCTGTTCTGTAATAGGATCTAAAATAGCAATTTCCCTACAAAGAAAGACATCTTCAGTAGGAAAAGAGAAACCTTGTATATCCACAATGAACATGTTTTTTTTCTTGATATACTCTAAAGACAAAAAAAATCTTGCAGGTGAAACGTCTTTTAAATGTTTCTATCCCCTCCTTATTGTACTATTGCGTCACTTTTATTTATCCATGAGTTGTGGGAACTATCAAAACCTAACCACTTAACAAAAATTTTATTTTTATTTCTCTTTAATACCTTTTCAACTAAATAACTATCTTTATGTTTAACTATTTGTAGCTGCTCCTTATAAAATCCTCCAAGAATTTCTTCACCTTTATAGTCTTTTAAATAGTATGTTATAGGGTTTCCCAGTTTTATTTTATATACAGTGAAAATTTCATTAGACCAATTTGGATTGTATTTCTTGTCAAAAACTCCTCGATATTTTGAAATTCGTACATAATCACCAATATGAAATTTTTGACTTTCCAAATTAACCATTTTAATGTGATTGTATACAGTGTGTAACAATAGTTTTTCATGCTTTTTCTTAACATCCACTGGTTTCATTCCTATTGTTCTGTGAACTTTATTGTTGTATTCAATAACAACTTGTTGCAAATTATTAATCCATTTATAGTTACCATTGAAACTAAACTGTTTCCACATCATTGATTTAATTGTGCGAATAACTCGCTCAGCTATCGCAGCCTTTTTTTCACTATATACATTCTAATGATTAATATTATATTTTTTTATCAATTTTTTCATATGTGGATTAAAAAAATCAGTTCCCATATCTGTTTGAAGATTATTTGGTTTTTGTTGTTTAAACACATAATCCATACATTTGACTACTTCAACACCTGATTTATTTTTTAGTGGTAAAGCCCATAAAAATTTTCAAAACAATTTATTACAACCAAAATATATTTGAAATTTCTGTTTGTATTTGAATACTTTTGCATATCAATCAAGTCAGCTTGGAATAAATCATTCAGAGATTTTACAATAATTCTTCGACGTTTAAAGTTAATTCTTGCAGGTTTGTGTAACTCATTAACGATATCTCTTTTAACAGACATCATATTTAGTCTATAATGTTTGCCTCTTTTAGTTCTTCAACAATTGAATTTATTTCATTTGTATGCCCTGTATGTCCAGCTTTCTTTGATGCTAGTAATAATCTTAATCTGTCTACAAGTTCGTTTGGGTCATCCCAGTGGACGTAATCTATTTTATTGTTGTTTACTTTCATAAACATTCCTTTGCCTTCTGCTATTGGAGCAATTATTTTTTTATATTTTTCTAGTTTACTACCATCTATCTGTTTACTTGATCTGTAATGTCTTCGGTGGGCATTCGTCGCTACAACTATCTTTTTATAGTTATTCTCATCTTCATCTGTAAAACTAGCTGGATATTTCTTAAACAAAAGCTCATATAAACCTGGTGTTCCCCTGTACCTTTTCTTTTTTAAAATAATATCAGCACCATCTAAATTTATTTATTTCAGAATTTCCAATCAGTAGCTTTTCTGATGTTTCATCAAATCTAATTCCATATTTATGATCAAATTCTTTGTTGAGAACATCAGCTTGCATATTTGTAATATATTTCTTAGGCAATGGATCATATTGATCCCAGTAGTCTGCACGCGCTTGGTTAGCAATATCTTCAAATCGATTTTCAGAATCATTTTTAATCTGTTCTTTTATATCATCTACTTCAATGTTGTCCAATATCGATTGTTTGATTTCACTTGTTTCAAAGTCAGTAGTTTTATCATCATCATCATCATCATCATCATCATCTTTTTTAATGTACCCTAAAGGTTCATAGTTTTTTGCTTCATTTTCTGGACTAGAATTTTGTGAACTATTTAACTTACTCTCTATATTTTTCAAGTGTTTTGTAATTGGAGTAAATAAATCTTCTTGGATTATTTGTCCTTGTTTTAATTGTCTTAATTTACTTTGGATGTTTCTGCGTTTGGTTATAAGTTGTCTTTTCAAATCTTTATTCATCGTACAATCTAAGTATACAATTAATCAGCTTTCGATCAGGTCTTGAACAGGTATTGATCAGGTCCTGATCAGGTCTTGAACAGGTCTCGAACAGGTATTGATCAGGTCTTGAACAGGTCTCGAACAGGTATTGATCAGGTCTTGAACAGGTCTCGAACAGGTATTGAACAGGTTTGAACAGGTTTGAACAGGTTCTGATCAGGAATCGAACAGCTTTCAAACAGACTTGGTACTAGTCTAACCCAACTTATGTTCAAATCAACAAGGTTATGAAAATATTTATTGTGTACAGGACGTTAAATAAGAATAAACATTTTTTTTAACTTTTTATTTATACTAAAACCCACAATATTGATTTACTTCATTAGATGAACTACAATTAAAACATTTGAACGACATTGGTTAGAGGATTATAATTAACAATACGGTCATGTATAATTATACAATAGGCAGTTGTGTTAGCTGGTATATTCTTTGTAGTTTCTATTTCTATTCTCATATCAACACTTCCTGATTTAATTGATTCATTTTGTCTGCTGCAATCAATAACAAATATAGAAGCAACAGCACAGAATTGTAACATAGTTAGACATGGATCACCAACAGCTTTGTAATAGTACGACGGTTGAAATTGTGCGTACATTTCATATGCAATGGCATACTGTCTTTTACTAAAGTTCAAGTTTAAATTGTCATACGGGTACATTTCAGAATTTAGAAATAGTTTTAAGTTTGTAATATTACAGTGATCAAAATAGCTGGCAGTTTGTACTGCAGTTAGCAGTTTGTACTGCAAACAAAACAAATCGTGGTCTCTCTAACAGGCTGGTAGTTTTTACATTCCAGTTAAATTTCATTGTCTGAGGAAGTAGAGGAATTTCATGATATTTCCAGCTTCTATATGCAAGCTCTAAATTGGATCAATTTTCAATAAATTTATATAAACGTAATTTTTCTGAATCGGACACTTGAATATGAGGCATTTTCCACATTAGTTTATTCGTCTTCCGGGTTTGGACCGTGTCATTTGTGAGTGACCCAAAAGTGGGTTCATCTCGACGTTTCGCTACAATTGTATGTAGCTTCTTCAGGAGAACAAAAAAGAAAAAAGAAAGAAAGAAGAAAACAAAAGAACAGGAAGATGGGTAGTTAGCAACGGTAACTCAGTTACTCAACGCAACCAGAGGCGAATACTAACTACCAAGATGGGCATTTGGTCACAGTAACTCAACTACTTAACGCAGCCAGAGGTGAAAACCAAATGCCAGGACAGGGATTCACGTCCAACAGCTCAGAACACTAACGCGTCGAGAGGCGGGGAGTGAATCCGACGATTACTCCGCTACCGCTCTATTTATAGTCGCGGTGCCTGTCGTGTCGGGACGTATCGGCACACTTCGTGGCGCGAACGTCAAGAAGCGCGCGCTGGCCAATCATGTGGCTGCATCGTGGTGGCGGGACCGGACGGCGGTTCTAGACTGAGATTCCAGATGGGAGACAAGTAGTATCCTTCCTCTCGATTGATATTATGGGGATTTTTTCGGATCTCTAGAGATTCGCGGATTTTCCTGGAATAAAAGAAGGGGCTTTTAGAAATAATATGGGTTTTTTCGAACAATATGGAATGACCGGTTTCTTGGCAGTGTTTTGCAACTGCAGAATGGGAGAAAAGACCTGATCGAATGCATCTTTGATGCTCTTGAATCCGAGTTTTGACGGAACGACCAGTTTCGCCAATATACACATGTCCACATGAACAAGGAATAGAATAGACACCACAGGAAGATAGGGGCGGTAATGGGTCCTTATGAGAGGGTAGATATTGTGAGATTCTCTTGGGTGGTCGAAAAGTAGTCCTGATACCTTCTTTGCGAAGAATTTTGCCAATCCTATCAGTGACATTTCGAATATACGGAAGAAAAGCCACAGGAGTATTACCCGAAGATTCTGAATTTGTCGTCCTAGGGTGTAAAGGGGGATGTAGATGTCGGTGTGTAATATTTTGAATTGTGGACTTGGAGTAACCGTTGGCGACAAGGGTTTTTTGCAGATGGCCAAGTTCTTCTCTAAGGTTGTCGGGTTCAGAAATCGAAATGGCCCGATGGATGAGAGAGTTGATCACAGAATTCTTTTGGGCAGGATGGTGGTGTGACGAAGCATGTAGGTAACGATTCGTGTGAGTCTTTTTTCTATAAACAGATGACCCAATCGGCCATTGGGCTTGGAGGTGACTAACACATCGAGAAAGGGAAGGGACCGATTGTTTTCTACTTCCATTGTGAATTTTATACTCGGATGTTGTGAGTTAAGATGATCTAGGAAGGGAGAAAGGGTATGTTGACCATGGGGCCAGATGATAAATGTATCATCAACGTAGCGGAACCAGACTTTTGGTTTTAAGGGGTAAGATTCTAGGGCTAAAGACTCAAAGGCTTCCATGAAAATGTCAGCAATGACAGGGGAAAGGGGAGAACCCATTGGTGTTCCAGATATTTGTTTGTAGAAATTGCCTCTAAAAGAAAAATATGTTGAAAGGAGGCATTTTTCCGCAAGATCTGCCAAAACCAAAGACTTGTTATCATTGGTCAAGTGATCTCGCAGAACAACTAGAGAGTCATGTATGGGGATATTGGTAAATAGGGATGATACATCGAAACTGACGAGAATGTCTTGGGGATCGACTGTGAGAGAGGAGATTAAGGTGATGAAATGTGTGGAATTTCGGACATAAGAAGAGGTACGACCAGTATAGGTCTTAAACTGATTCGACAAGTACTTTGCGAGTTTGTAGGTAGGAGAGTTAATCGTAGTCACAATGGGACGAAGAGGTACGTTATCTTTATGGATTTTGGGAAGACCATAAATTCTGGGGCAGATGGAGTTTTTCGGAACTATGGACTTCTTAATATCATCGGAAAGATCGGATTGTTTGATGACATGGGCAATTTCGCGTTCGACTCTAGGAGTGGGGTCTCGAGAAATTGTATTATAACAGGATGTATCCCTAAGTCGTTTACTTTCTCTATGTAGGAAGGAGTATCCAGGATGACTGTGGCATTACCTTTGTCTGCAGGAAGGATTATTATCTCAGAAAGAGAACGGAGATTTTTGAGAGCTATGAATTCCTCACGAGATATATTGGAAGTAGGGATTTTGGCTGTATCAAGACATTTAGCGACGTCAAAGCGGATACGGTCGGCTGGAATTTTGGGAATTGTGCGGAGTGCCGCTTCCACATTTGAAACTATTTCTTCGGTAGGAATTCTGGAAGGAGTGATAGCAAAATTAAGACCTTTAGATAGAAGACTGCTTTCTGCACTTGTTAATTGGTGAGAAGAAAGATTAACGACGGTGTTAGTGAGAGATGAATGAGAAGTAGAAGTGGTGGAATGTGATTTTTTCTTCTTAGATACAAGGGATTGGAATTTCTTTTTGTGAGTTTCGTTGCTTAGAAGAAGGATTTTATCGGCTTGATGATAGGAAATGCGGTCTAAAAGTGACCAATCATCGACACTAAGAATACTGGAGAGTTCAAGATGCAGCTTAAAAAGTTTTTGGGATTGAAAATTAAGGGTTTTTCGAATATGTTGAATCCGTTCACGAAGTAGAGATAGGCTGGCTCGATGTAGAATTAGGGATGATACATCGAAACTGACGAGAATGTCTTGGGGATCGACTGTGAGAGAGGAGATTAAGGTGATGAAATGTGTGGAATTTCGGACATAACTTAATTTCAGACCTATACTGGTATAGACCAGTATATAGACTGGTTTCAGACCTATACATAACATAATTTCGGAATTTCAGACCTATACTGGTCGTACCTCTTCTTATGTCCGAAATTCCACACATTTCATCACCTTAATCTCCTCTCTCACAGTCGATCCCCAAGACATTCTCGCCAGTTTCGATGTATCATCCCTATTTACCAATATCCCCATACATGACTCTCTAGTTGTTCTGCGAGATCACTTGACCAATGATAACAAGTCTTTGGTTTTGGCAGATCTTGCGGAAAAATGCCTCCTTTCAACATATTTTTCTTTTAGAGGCAATTTCTACAAACAAATATCTGGAACACCAATGGGTTCTCCCCTTTCCCCTGTCATTGCTGACATTTTCATGGAAGCCTTTGAGTCTTTAGCCCTAGAATCTTACCCCTTAAAACTAAAAGTCTGGTTCCGCTACGTTGATGATACATTTATCATCTGGCCCCATGGTCAACATACCCTTTCTCCCTTCCTAGATCATCTTAACTCACAACATCCGAGTATAAAATTCACAATGGAAGTAGAAAACAATCGGTCCCTTCCCTTTCTCGATGTGTTAGTCACCTCCAAGCCCAATGGCCGATTGGGTCACTCTGTTTATAGAAAAAAGACTCACACGAATCGTTACCTACATGCTTCGTCACACCACCATCCTGCCTAAAAGAATTCTGTGATCAACTCTCTCATCCATCGGGCCATTTCGATTTCTGAACCCGACAACCTTAGAGAAGAACTTGGCCATCTGCAAAAAACCCTTGTCGCCAACGGTTACTCCAAATCCACAATTCAAAATATTACACACCGACATCTACATCCCCCTTTACACCCTAGGACGACAAATTCCGAATCTTCGGGTAATATTCCTGTGGCTTTTCTTCCGTATATTCGAAATGTCACTGATATGATTGGCAAAATTCTTCGCAAAGAAGGTATCAGGACTACTTTTCGACCACCCAAGAGAATCTCACAATATCTACCCTCTCCTAAGGACCCATTACCGCCCCTATCTTCCTGTGGTGTCTATTCTATTCCTTGTTCATGTGGACATGTGTATATTGGCGAAACTGGTCGTTCCGTCAAAACTCGGATTCAAGAGCATCAAAGATGCATTCGATCAGGTCTTTTCTCCCATTCTGCAGTTGCAGAACACTGCCAAGAAACCTGTCATTCCATATTGTTCGAAAAAACCCATATTATTTCTAAAAGCCCCTTCTTTTATTCCAGGAAAATCCGCGAATCTCTAGAGATCCGAAAAAATCCCCATAATATCAATCGAGAGGAAGGATACTACTTGTCTCCCATCTGGAATCTCAGTCTAGAACCGCCGTCCGGTCCCGCCACCACGATGCAGCCACATGATTGGCCAGCGCGCGCTTCTTGACGTTCGCGCCACGAAGTGTGCCGATACGTCCCGACACGACAGGCACCGCGACTATAAATAGAGCGGTAGCGGAGTAATCGTCGGATTCACTCCCCGCCTCTCGACGCGTTAGTGTTCTGAGCTGTTGGACGTGAATCCCTGTCCTGGCATTTGGTTTTCACCTCTGGCTGCGTTGAGTAGTTGAGTTACTGTGACCAAATGCCCATCTTGGTAGTTAGTATTCGCCTCTGGTTGCGTTGAGTAACTGAGTTACCGTTGCTAACTACCCATCTTCCTGTTCTTTTGTTTTCTTCTTTCTTTCTTTTTTCTTTTTTGTTCTCCTGAAGAAGCTACATACAATTGTAGCGAAAAGTCGAGATGAACCCACTTTTGGGTCACTCACAAATGACACGGTCCAAACCCGGAAGACGAATAAACTATAATTCTGACTCTGGCCGTGGAAGCCTACGATTTCATTTTCCACATTAATTTAAATATTTCCACTTTTGGTTTTTCAGTTTCTACTGTCGACATTACTGCATTTAAATCTGTTGAACTTCTTATCAATACGAGTTCTTGGCGTATGTTAATTAGAATTTTGGTGAAATCTTCAAAAAACCCAAGTACAAGTTTGAGTGGAATGCAAACATTAAAATTTCCTGATTTATCAGCAACAGCTGGTGTGTCAGTAATACTCCAACCTATACAGTTATATCGATTAGATTCAGTTTGTGTGAACGAAACATAGTTTTTGATTGTCGTTGTTATACCTACATTTCTCACTCTATCTATTACACAGCCTCCAATTTCATATCGTATTTCATCAAATAAATGCATCAAACCATTATTAACAAAGTGTAAAGTATTGCTTTCTTTCCCATCAGTCGTTAAACGTCCTTCAATATACAAATAACTCTCAGAAGGTTGTGTATAGATGTCTTGAGTTTGTATTGGCAATCTTATTTCATCACACTGATTAAAAGTGGCATTATCATAGGGTAAATGACTGTGCATTTCTCGACTAACAATTGAATTGTCAACTAACACACGATCTGCAATATTTAAAATGTTAAAACTCATATTCACTCTTCTTACAAGTACACCTCAGGAAAATGCCAAGTATTCTAGTATTAATAAACAACTTTATTCTACACCACGTATTTCTTTTCTTTTTCCTTGTTACTGTCGTTATGTTTTATTTTAAATCCTAGTGAGGTTAAAAAGACTTTGTTTTCTATTGTTAACGGCTTGAGCGTCTGCTTATCACTAATGTTTTCATCAAAACTTTTAATATTATATACACCGTCCACACTTGGATTAAATTTGCTACAATTGTATATAACAACCATTATTTATACTTTTTTTAAATGTAGTCTTAACGTAATAACTTCTCGTGTGAAATTAACAAGACTACCATCCTGGTCGACTATTTTAATGAAAATTTCATCAATATATCTATTGGTGACAGGTAAATAAATTACTTTTTTTGGAATTTCAACAATTTTGTAACCTGGTAATACATTTGGATAAAACATGTGAATAATATGACCTTGATTTTCATTGACGTATGAATTAGTGATTAGATTACATTCCACACAAATTGAATTAACCTTTGTGATATGCACAGGATTCTCAGCTACGTGAGTCTTTAAAGGTGAGAGTCGTTTTGATGTAAATCCCAATAATGAAGCAATGGTATTTGGTTTTTCAAAATGGATTACTTTGTTGCTTTTTATTTCACATTTGAGTGTATTGTTATTAATTCTCATTATTAGATTTGTAGGTTGATCCATATTATGCTGTTTTCTAGCTTTTGCGTTTCCTCCTTGAGTAACTAAATTTTGCTTCTGTCCTTTTGTATTTTTATCAATGTCTGTCTCATCTTTTTCAGGTGTTTGATCTAACTTTAATTCCAACTCGGTTATTTTTTCAGTTAAATAATTTGAAAGATCATCAACTTCATATGAACCATGTGGAATCGATATATCGTACCCATTTATATAAAATTTGTTATTTGTTTGGTCTACATTTGGAATTGTATTGTATGACATAAAATCTATTAAACCTAGTACATACTGTTCATTTTCATTTAAAATAATTGGTGGGTAAATTTTGGTTGATAACACTGATTCTCTTCCAGATAACACAAAAGTGTACGACATGTTGATCATGCAATAACCAGAAAGTAAATAAAAAACAAATATTTTAAACGAACTATTTATTTAAAAAATCTAAACACAATTGTCCACAATTTACAGTGTTATAAGTTTGATAAATTTTATGATTATATACAATTTGACAATAACCATTTGAATTAAAGTATGATATAGCTTCTAACGGTGGTCTCAGATTACCAAAACTATCAAAGTACACAACTTTGGATTTATTCTTCTTGTAGGCTGTCCAATGTGTTCCAGGTCCGTCTTTATTGTCTAAATTAATAATACCACTCTCATGTTGCCAAATTTTTTTCGGAAAATTATTTCTCATAAATACAGCTCTGAAATGGGGGATTTTCAATAATTTTGCATATTTTTGTAAATCTACATTTGTCAAGGCATGCTTTGGAATCTTTATTTCATCCATTTTCTCATTCATAAAAAAATACCCGTTCCTCTTTTGTATGGTTTCAAGTACAAACCATGTCCAATTGCTAATGCTTCCATTTTTCGATTATGACGTTGTTTTTCGAGTAAATCTTCTTTAGCTGCTTTTGCCTCGTTAATCGTCTTTACAATGGCTGAGGTACCCCCCGCAATTGTTCCGAGGGCGCTTAACCCTGCAAATATAGGTATTAGGGGTAATATACCCCCAGTTTTTGGAACTTGGATTACTCGACCACGTGGTTTTTTAATTTTCTTGTAATACTTAACGATTCGTAATGCTTGTTGAATAGCTTCCTTTAAAGTTTTCGGTTTGATTTCCAACAGTTTCTTCCTAATGTCTCTAATTACTCTCTGTAAACTAAAAGATATTTGCTTTGAAAATTTTTTTTGGAACCTTTTGTTTTAGAGGAGGAGGATGAAGTAACCTTTCTTTTGGTGATCTTTCTTGTCTTTTTCTTATTACCAACCATCTTGATTGCTTTTAATCAACTACACACAATACACACAACAACAAGTCTTTTATTCAATTAAATAACACATCAGTAGAATATACAACATTTATTAATAATTACTAACATAAACAATTTTAAAATTACTGTCTTCTAATGTCTTCAATTGGAAATGGTAGCTGCTGTCTCCTTCTCACTGGGTAATCAGTATCTCTATGGGGCTCTATATGGTGAAGCCTCCCTAATTGTTCTGCTTGAAAGCCCTCATCTCTTTGTCGATACCTACTGAATTCTCTCGTGAAGAGTCTTGTTCTGGCATTTTCTCTTTGCTTATTATGGAATTCAACAACACCACTCTTAACTCCCATTTCACTATGTTTACTTTTACTGATGGTTCATTATCAACGTCACAGATCAGACTAACTTAGTTATTGGTGTATGTGTGTACTATATATATATATATATATATATATATATATATATATATATATATATATATATATATATATATATATATATATATATGTTGTTATCACAATAAAAAACACCTTGTTTTGTGGCAAAGATTAACCCTAGATTAGTCTGACATAGATAAAGAAACAAGAATATACATGTTTTTTTATTATATTTTTTAATTTAATACAATTTATATCTTAACTTTTTTCCTATCTGGATAATCATCATCCTCATCTTCATTGGTCCGTTTTCTTTTTTGAGTATTTTTGTTTAATGAGTCATTTAAGTTGATTTTTGTTTTTTTTACATCAACTAAATTGTCATCAATTATTTTTCGTTTTTCTCTTCCTTTGGATAGACGGTCATCATCATCATCGACAACAAAATCATCAGTAATATCCACATCCATATTATGTTCTAATTGTTTTGCCCTTTTATGATTTAAAAGCTTTTGTTGCATTTTTTGTTTATTTTTTACATTTTGTTTGCGTTTTTTTCATTTGGATATAGATAATCCTTGGAGTAATAAAGTACAGTGGTCTATATTTTCATTTAGTTTGTCTAAATTATTTTTAGCTTTGTTCATTTCTTTACTACAACTGTTTGTTACAGCTTTATAATTAGTAGAATCTAGACCCATACCTAATTTCACTTTTGCTTTCATTGCACCAGCTACACCAAATGCTGCCAACTTTTCTGAAAATGCTGTGTTTTTTGATCGAAACTGTTCAAAAGCTTTTTCAGCTAGAATCTTATCAGCCTTATGTCGTTCAGATAGATCTTTGTTTTGAGAATATGCAATATCATGTTCACGACACGCCTCATCTAATCCATTTATTCCCCTATCTCCTCGTGCTAGTCGTTTCTGTAATTTGGTACCGGGTCCACAAAATCTATAACCTCCAGGGATGTGCATTTCAAACGGTAATTTATTAATGGCAGCGTTTAACATATTGATAACGTACTCGTACACTGTATACAAAGTAATAAATACTTATTCTATATATAAGTCTTTATATATTTTTCTCCTCAGACAACTGACCTCACATTTCACCAAACATACTACTTGGTATATTTTTAGCACCAGATCTTAATTTCAAATATTCAATGTATTCACAGTTTATACAATTTCTATTAGGTATTTCAGTCTCCCTACCACACTTTGGACATTTATACTTTATTGGTACAGGCATACTTATTTTTGTAAAAATAGATGACTTGGGTTATTTTTGTCTCCACCAAATTGTCGAAATATACTTTTTAGGTAACAATTTGCACAGAGTGTATTTGGAGTGTCAGTTTCACCACCACACTTTGGACATTTATCTTTCACAGGTACAGGCATATTCAAAGGGAAAAGTATAAATGAACTTTATGATATATTTACAGCTACTTTATATATATTTTTAATACAATTACATTATTTTTGTGGTCTCTGCCTTTTTACATACATTCTACTTGGTATATTTTTAGCACCACTCTCTTCCTTGTACACCTCTTCCAATTCACAATTTATACACAAGTCATTTCGTTCTTCAGTGTCACCACCACACTTTGGACATTTATGTTTCACAGGAGCAGGCATATTTATTTTTCTCACTCACACTTTCTTTCTTGTTGTTGATTCTCAGAAAAATAGGATAAACTCTTTGTACAAAGGCACAATCAGGACTATATTTTTTATGATCTTCTATTACATTATCATTTATTTCCCATTTGTAAATTTCTACACCACACTTGAAACACTTTACTATATCATCCACATGGAGAAAGTAGAATCTGCAGGCAGCTAACTCTATTTCAGATTTCGTCCCCTTCCAGTTGTTAAAAGTTGAGAGCCTTGAATAGAAATCGTCTAGCTTTAGCATGTACACTTCAAGACACATCTTGAAATACTGACTACCAAAATTATGATGGCTACATTTATTCAAATTTTGGTGGATTTTTTCAATACATCTTAGTCTAAGCGCAATATTATGTAATTTTGTATAAATAAATTTTTAGATTTGGTACGTTGTTTTTTTTCCTTCAGTTACTTTAATAAATGTAAAAGAGATAAAGTAATCCAATATGTCAATACTTCGAAGTATACCTCTAGCTTCTACAAGTTTTAAGAGGCTAGGCTAGGCTAGGCTAGGCAGATTTTGGCTAGATAAGTCTGTATACAAACAATTTATTTTTTTAACTCACCAACACATACAAAAATTTTCCAAGTCTCAGTACAAAATATATTTCGATCACCCTGTACAAATTTAACGAAAAGAAGAGGAGATCTAAAGATAAGCGATGAGTTTTACACTTCACATACAAGGTGGTCTACAGACCGCTTCTTTTACTTCTTTAGGACAGGTAAGACAAAGAAGAGACAGGTCAGACAGGTGAAAAATATACAGGTGACACTTCTTCGGCTGAGAAGAAGAGATCTAGAGATAAGCTACCAATTCTTACAACCCTCTGGTCATTGACGATCACTTCTTGTACACCTTCTTCGACTGAGAAGAAGAGATCTAGAGATAAGCTACCAATTCTTACAACCCTCTGGTCATTGATGATCACTTCTTGTACTTCTTGTACACCCCCAAGGTCAAAGAAGGCTTGTATCGTCCTCAGCATCGGAGACCCTGATGGACAGGTTACCAAAGTGGGTTTGAACCCCGTCTGCTATACTACTGACAATCCTCCTTTGCTTTGGCCTCTGGGACGAATTATAGAGACTTACATGGGACGGGATAACAAAGTTAGGTCCGTTAAAGTAAAAACTCAGGTCGGAGAATATGTGAGACACATCACCAAAATCTGTCGATTACCATCTTCAGAATTGTAGCCCTATAGGATTGGATTAAACATTTGTATTATGTATTATATATATATATATATATATATATATATATTTATATATATATATATATATATATATATATATATATATATATATATATATATATATATATATATATAATATAATATATAATATAATATAATATATAATATAATATAATATAATATATAATATATATATATATTCATCAACGAAGACAAAACCAAGTACATGTTGGTTACAAAGGATCCGACAGCAAATGAGGAACGAGAAACAGTCTTTGGAAGTCATACCTTTGAACGTGTTGACAACTTCACATACCTTGGGTCGCTATTGACTGCTACCAATAAAACAAGCGAAGAAATCAAAAGACGAATAAATCTTACAAATAGAGCATACTATGGACTCCAAAAATTACGTAACAAAAGAGGAGCAGACATCGCAAGTGACCATCATCTTGTAATCGGTACCATTAAAATCAAAATGGCAAAAAACAAAATCACACGAAACACCAAACGACCCACATACAATCTAGACAAATTAAAAACGGCTACAGGAAGACACATGTTTAGGGAGGAACTTCAACTCAAAAGAAGAGAGCGTGAAGTAAATAGCTGGGAAGATCTGGCAAATGTTTTGACAGAAATAGCTGAAGATAAACTCGGTAAAAAAGAGAAACATAGAAAAGAATGGATATCAGATGAAACTTGGAATCTTATCGAAGAAAGAAAACAGCAAAAAAAAGATAGTCTGCAAGCAAGAACTGTAGAAGAAAGAGCGAACGGACAACAAGAATATGAAAGAATAAATAAAGCAGTTAAAAGAAATGCAAGAAGAGACAAAAGAAGATGGACTGAAGAACTGGCAAAACAAGCCGAAATAGCTGCACAACACAATAGAACTAGAGAGCTATACCAAATTACCAGACGTCTAACAAAAAGTGGGCCCAACTGTTCAAACGTCGTAAGATCCAAGACAGGAGAACTACTTACTACAACAAATGACCAAATAGGGAGATGGAAAGAGCATTTTCAGGAGATGCTAGGCACGCCCAGGGATAACGCAGATGAAATTGTCGAAAATCCACAGAATATAGACTTGCATATATCTTGCGACGCCCCTTCCAAAACAGAGATAATAACAGCTATCAAATCTCTGAAAAATAACAAGTCTCCGGGAATCGATAACATTGCTGCCGAAATGCTTAAAACTGATCCGCATCTAACTGCTGAACTTTTGCTCCCCATAATCCGAGAGGTGTGGGAAACAAACCGCATTCCAGCGGGCTGGAAAAAAGGCATCATTACTAAGCTTCCAAAAAAGGGCAACCTCACACTATGCAAAAATTGGAGAGGAATAACCTTGCTTACCGCCATAAATAAAATCTTCACGATCATACTTAAAAGATTAACAAACAAGGTTGAATTTCGAGCTAATCAAGTAGGCTTTAGACCAGAATCCTCCTGCATAGACCACATTAATACTGTGAGGCTAATAATGGAACAATCGGTTGAATGGAACACACCCCTATACATGGTTTTTGTTGATTTCGAGCGTGCTTTTGACAGCTTATCTCATGATGCAATATGGAAAATTTTAGAGCTAAGAAACATCCCGCATAAAATAATTTCCATTATAAAGTTACTGTACACTGAAGCGAAATGCAGCGTGACACACAATGGGATCAACAGTGACGAATTTGACGTACTTACTGGAGTCAGACAGGGATGCGTGCTTTCTCCGTTTCTTTTTAACATAGCTCTAGACTATGTTCTCTCCAAACTAGACTCTGACACAAGAGGGATACAATGGGCGCTAACCACACGCCTAAGCGATCTAGAATACGCCGACGATATCTGCCTGTTAGGACAAAGGTTCCAAGATGTGGCTGACCAATTGGAAACACTTTCCACTGAAGCCAATAAAATAGGTTTGAAAATCAATATTGGTAAAACCAAATCCATGAGAATAAATGCAAGAAACAACACGCTATTCACCATTAATAACATGCAGATTGAAAATGTGGAAAACTTTACGTATCTTGGAAGTGTCATAACAGAAAGCGGAGGTACAGAAGACGATATTCGTATGAGGATACGAAAAGCGCAACAAGCTTTCAGCATGCTCAACCCTGTTTGGAGGTCTGGAGAATACACTACGAGGACAAAGATCCGCATATTCCAGTCAAATGTCATGTCTGTACTACTTTACGGATGTGAAACCTGGAAAGCGACAAAAACCCTTACAGACAAACTGCAGGTCTTTGTTAATAAATGTCTACGAAGAATTGTTCGTATTTTCTGGCCTAACATCATCAGAAACGAAGACTTACTACACCTGACCAAACAAAAGAGGGTAGTAAATGAAATAAAGTCCAGAAAATGGGGTTGGATCGGTCACACACTCCGAAAAAATAACTCCAGTATTGCAAAGACTGCCCTAGAGTGGAATCCCCAAGGAAAACGAAAAAAGGTCGCCCAGTACAAACTTGGAGAAGATCCATCATGGACGAGATAAGAAAACAAGGAAAGTCTTGGAATGAGGTGAAGGCCTTAGCGCAAAATAGAACCCGATGGCGCGTTTTCACTGAAGCTCTATGCTCCACTTAGGAGTTCAAGAACCTTATATATATATATATATATATATATATATATATATATATATATACGTCTTCATATCAAGGCGAGATCCGAATAAATCGAGGACAACCCGAGATCCACCAATAGGAAATTAATTATTGGAGTATATTGTTCATAACTATCTTTATAATTACCGTATTAATCATGGCACACTTAGAGGGAAAAGATTTTTGAACTTAAAATTTTCTGATAAATTTACAGCGAAACGAGATCCGTAGCTGAAAAGGGAAGGGGTAGACTTATATACGAAATTTTAGATATTTGCCGATCAACGCGAGATCACACAATGTTGCCAGCTCTAAAGAGTAATAGTCGAGCAACCAGAGCTCGTGTTGTATTGCATATTTCTTATCTGTTTGATTAAATTTGTTGAATTCTATTCTCAAAGTTATTTTTGTTTATTATTTATGTACAAAATTAAAAAGGGGACATTATTTAAATTAAACAGTTTATCTGTATAAGAAAAGCTATCATTTTAACATTCTTATCGTGTTTTTACATTAAAATATTAGTTTTGCACAAGAGTAAATACAATTCCATATAGTAGAGTAAATATACTGGCAAAAGGCTTATAGAATAGATTTTGGCGGCACTTTATTGCTAAAATGTAAAACCTTTTTTTTCGTTTTCAATATTTTTCTAATGGAGGGAAGTAGTGAGGAGTCTTACAAAAAAAATTGCCATTTTTTTTCGTCATTTTTCGGATCTGCGATATCCAAAAATTCATTCCTTAAATTTGCATATCGATCCGGACATTAGAAATATTTTTATTTTATTTATAAAAATACGTCAAACCATTTTTGTATACACAAAATCACATGTCCTGAAAACCCATATTTTTAAAATCGTTTACCTCGCTCTACCTCGAAAAATATTGAGTCTAGCAAAAAATGGCTTTCTATAAACGTTATAGACCAAACATCAGAGAAAATCGATTTTTTTAGAATTTTGATTAGATAAATAGTTTAAGAAAAAATTAAATAAATCGAACGGCATGTTACGACGCACAGTGGCGAACGCAGAGATGCGAGGAAGGGCGAGATTCCTAATCTGAAGTCAACCGCAAGTCGACTCTAGTGATGGCGATGTTGTTAGGGTCGATTTTCTATTGAAACGCTGTTGTGTTGTATATTCTTTTGCTAAAGTGCATCACTGTGCATTATTTTTTACTAATAGCCCGAAATCTACTGACCTGAGAATTTTATAAATTATTCTTCTTCAAGTTCCACTCCTATCGGAGATGGGAAATCATTCTGGCAATTATAATTTTATTGGTTACTCGCCTGAATAGTTCAATTAAACTGCATCCAAACCATTCACGGAGATTGCGTAGCTACGAGATTTTACGTCTTCCTACGCTTCTTCTACCTTTGATTTTACCCTGCATTATATTCCTTAGTAGTTCGTACTTTTCACCTCTCATAATGTGCCCCAAGTATTCCAATTTCCTGATTTTTATGGAATTTAAAACTTCGCATTGTTTTCCTAGTTGTTCGAGAACTTGTTCGTTTGTTTTGCGATCCATCCATGATATTTTCAAAATACGTCGGTAACACCACATTTCGAATGCTTCTAGGTTTTTAATGTTGGATTTTTTAAGTGTCCAAGCTTCAACTCCATACAAAAGGGTAGAGAAAATATAACATCGAAGCATTCTTATTTGGAGCGATATATTAATATCGCGATTACAAAAAAGTTGTCTCATTCTATTAAAAGTTGACCGCGCAATTTCAATGCGGCATCTTATTTCTTTTGTCTGATCAGTATCTTCTGTGATCCATGCTCCAAGGTATTTGTACGAAGATATTTGTTCAATTTCTGTATTACCTAGTACTAGCTTAACTTTGATGTTTGTGCTTTTGTAAATACCATGAACTTGGTTTTCTTCAAATTGATTTTTAGTCCATAATAAAGCATGTTTCTTTCCGTAAAGTCCATTTCGATTTCAGTTTGCTGAAAGAACCGGAAACTGGGAAATGCATTTTTGTTCTAGTTTTCGAAAAATGCAGCCTTACTTCTTTGCATTTGACCATGTTAACTGTTCTTTTTGAGGAACATTATATTTGTTGGACATGTACAAACTCGCTAATAAGGCTCCAGAATTTTATGAAGACTTTATGAGAGGAAATTTTGTTGTAAAAATTTGAACAGAAACTTTAACCAACTATTTGTAGATCCAGCTTTAAACACATAAATACAAACTCAAAAGATGCAGGAGGAATCGTGGGATTGACTAAAACCAGCACAAAACTAGACAAATGGTTTTTAAGCTACAATATGATGAGCATGATGGTAAATGAATTTCGTGCATCATGAGACCTAAGCAATCACTCAAATCAAAACGTAGAAAATAGAAAAAAACGGATAAAAAATTGATAAATATTCTGTACAAAAACTACATGATCAGTTTTTACGATTTAATGTATTTTTCAAAAGCATAGATCGTCTTCTCGTAATTTCAGCTAATGATATTGCATCGCCAAATGTTGAAATACCCTTACTAAATATACAAAAAATATGGAGAAAAGAGCACAGCAAAATTTCTTCTTATTGTTGGAACTCCCAATTTTTATCAGTATACAAAGAAGAATAACTTTCCAACACTTCCATCACTATAAAACTGTCTCTTAAAAGAGGAAAATTATTTAAGCTGAGAGCTTAAGAGTTTTTACAAAAAATACTAGCAACCAAGGCAATTGAAAATAACATAAATATTATGGATTATTAGGATATTTTCAAATATGAATTTACAGCATATCCAGTGTCACTTGTATCTGCAGGAGTTTTATCGATACCATCAAATTAATCTGCCCTAGGTTCTATAATAGAACAGTTTACAGTTATATCTAACTATCTACCATTACCGTTATAAAATAACAAAACGTGTCACATTCTTGATGGTATAAGTTTAATCCAAGCCGTTGGCAAACCCTCCAACAGCAAATCATTTGGCGACTATGCAAGAATTTTAAAATCAATAGTGTTCAAGAACCTCTACAACCCTAAAAGGATTGGTTTTGTATTTGACCAGTACGAACAATCTTCGTACTGGTCCTTATAAACATATAAACTTCCTCCTACTTCAGACAGTATAATATATATTCTTCGTGTACATACTCATCCAAACGAAGATATAAGTATGTAGTGTGACACCAAGACTTTGTCTGTCGAATCTGTTGCTGAGTGGCTGAAGTAAAGAAAATGTAGAGCTGGTACCAGTTTTAAGCACGGAATCCAAGTTTAAAAAACATATATACATATACTATACTCCTAATAGGTGTAAAAGATGAGTTTATTTACACTTTTTATGACGAATAATTGTTATATTGGTTTTTTTCTAATTGTCAGACTGTACAGGGGTTCCAATTCTCGTGTAAAAGGAAACAGATAAAATGCATTGGTTCTTGTAAATATATTATGGCCCAAGTGAAATGTTACAAAAAAGGTGATATACGTGAACAATTTTAACCACAAAGGGTGTTACTTCTTTTTACATTAATGAAGGGTCTAACTTAGATTAAGATAACTAACACAAGATAATAATGAAGAACTAGGTACATAGATTTAATTGTTTTTATTACTATCCTTTGTTCTTGAATGCGAAATTTGCTGCTAGGGAAAAACAGTTGCATTTTTAGATGTTTTATGTATCACTAGCTTTTAAACTTTAACCACGATTCGACGTCCTTAATAAGCTTTATATAATACTATATAATAATGTAAGAAATTTTTTGGGACAAACCCCGACGTACCAAGTCACCTAGGGCTCGAACACAGAAAGAGTCCCACAGGTCAATCCTTTTGATAACGTAGGTGTCTGGGATGCCTATGAGGAAGTGCGAACTGTATGGCTAAATTTGGATCTTCTTCAGTAAACGAGTTTAAAGGAAATATGAAGTTAATTTGTTTATAAAGCTGTAGCTCGTAAACTATTTGACGTACAGTGTCCAAGTTTAGTATAAATGAACTACATATAGGTATTGAAAAATATTCTCGTGGAATCTTAATATAGTACGTGAACAGCATAGTTGGTCCCTTAATTATAAATAGTATGCAAAATAGATTTGTGTTTATAACTCTCAATCAAATTGAAAGCGGTTAGCTTTATTTTGTAAGTCTTTTAAAAGCGAATAAAATAAGTTTTTGACATTTTTTGTAAAACAAACAGTGGAGAAGATATGCGAATAAAAATTAAAAAAATAATACTAAAAATAAACAATGTTTTTATCTAAAAAATTACTTAAAATCATCTAACTCCGAAAAATGTCATCAAAACGACGATTTTGAAGCTCTTTCGACTGGATTAAAGAAGCTATTATAAATTCAAACAAAAGTTGTGTACTTTTAACTCTAAATTTCTAATTTAATTAATTATTCTAATTCTATATCTATAATACTTAATTCTAATCTAATTTTTATTTAATTATAAATGAAGGGTTCCAGTTGAAAATTCAAAGTTGCTACACCCACCGCGTTCACAGGCAGAATAAGAACCCTGATATTGCATAAGATTTTGAAAAACCATTAAACAATCATTCCTAAGTTTTTTCGATACGACGTCTAGTTCTCGAGATATTTGACCATCGCCTTTCTGGACAGAGCTCTTTAATAATGTAAATATTATTATTCAAACCAGAAATAAGCCGAGGGGAGGGAGAGATCTGACTGTAAAATTCATTTGCGATGTTGCCAAATGTACCGGATCTCGGGTTGTTTACAAAATGTATATTTAGCATATACACAACGGATCTCTCGCGCTGCCCTCTACAGCGGATTTAGTTGAACTACTGCAATATAAAATTCACCAAATGGGGTGCAAAATGAGGTCCAGACAAAAATCGATTTCTTTGTACCCCCATCATTGTTACATCGAGATGTCACTATATACACGTGAATACAAGGTGAGATCCAAAATCGGATCTCGCCTTGCAAAACGGATCTCATTTTGTATAGCTTATGATACAAACGGATCTCGCCTTGATATGAAGACATATATATATATATATATATATATATATATATATATATATATATATATATATATATATATATGGACTCCAAAAGCATTTCCACTCAAGAAACATTCAAAGAAGAACTAAAATTATTATATACAAAACATTGCTGAGGCCGGTCCTCACATATGGAGCAGAAACATGGACATTAACGCAGAAAGATGAAAGACTTTTGGGAATATTTGAGCGTAAAATACTCCGCAAAATATTTGGAGCTGTAAACGACCAAGGGCAGTGGCGCAGAAGATATAATTTTGAATTGTATCAGCTCTTTGATGAGCCAGATGTCATAACGTTCATTAAAACACAGCGACTTAGATGGCTGGACACATAATACGAATGCCAGAAAATACCATTGCTAAAAAGCTAACCACAGGAACACCTGTAGGAACAAGAAGCAAAGGCCGACCGCGAATTAGGTGGTTAGATGGAGTAGAAACCGACCTACGAATATTAAAAATCAGAAGATGGCAACATGTTGCCAAAAACCGAACAGAATGGCGACGAATCTTAGAGCAGGCCAAGATCCACAGAGGATTGTCGAG
>OU898279.1:76255432-76317932 GCA_918026665.1 Diabrotica balteata
AAATCATCATTTCATTCTTGGTACTTTTGAATATGATATGGGTGCATCCTGTTTTTAGATAGAATGTTTTGAACAGAGTAGTAACTAAGGTCTTGCTTATTGGAAATACTCCTTATACTTGTGAGTGGGTTTTCTGTAACTGCCATCAACACACTCATTTCGTTTTTCTCTGTCACACTAGTTTTTTTTTCGTTAATGTTTTTCATAATTCACTGAACCAGAGCGGTTAAATCGATCTGTCAATTTTTCAAATGTATCTTGTCTAGGTTGCCGCCTATCTGGAAACCGTTCATGATAAATTCTAGCTAACAGTAATGAATTTTTATTGCATTCCCCCAATATCCAGATCATATTTATCTATCATTTCCTCAGTAGTAAAATTCATTATTGCTAATTTAAATTGAATAAATTATTGAATTGCTAAATAATAATTGTTGCTAATTTACGATGTACCCCAATACTGAATTAATAAACAATAATGTCAAACTGTCAGTTTCTGACAAATCAATCATAGTCAACTCACAATAATTATTTGTACACGTTAAAATATCTTCAAAATTTATACTTTGATGGAAAAATAAAAATATCTAGAAAACTAATAACTTTATGTATAGGGAGTATTCTATAAAATTTGAAGTACGATATTAGTACTTTTCGATAGTGATATAAACTACAGGGTGTTCTATTTAAAATTACCAAGAAAATAATGTACTTGCATTTTGACTTACCATATATTTGATTTAACGAATATTATGAAAACGAATATGTTTTATAATTTTTAACAATTATTAAAAAACTATGGTTGCAATAGATCAATGGACCTATACTCCTTTTTAATTATACAGGGAGTTAAACTTGATACGATTTTCAGGTAATATTGGTTATAACTTTTAAATACCCGGTATAACATTGTTACGATTTTAAATGTTATGGCGTATAGAACTGTAAATATTTTATGACTAATTCTTTTGTATTGATTCTCGTAATTTCTAGGTCAAAAATCTACCTGACATCATTTGGGTCCCCTTCGCTAAACAAACAACAATCGAATTTTCTGGGGACGAGCCGATAAAGAACATACCAGTTTTAAGACCAGTCGCCGCCGTGTCTACGTCGAGATCGAGAACGGCATCGTATTTTCTACAACATTCTGTTACAAGCTGGTTTCATATAAATACCGGAAGATTTTTATTGAGGAGTTAGTCATAAGAAGATCGGGAAACGCGATTTACTTGTAACGAAAACGTAAATAAATTATTTGTAAATTAGGATTAATAAAGACTTTAATAAATTCGTAATTAGTTATCGTGAGTTTTAATAAATTAGAATATAGACAATAAATTAGAATAAAGACAAATAAATTAGAACTATATAAACTTAACAGTGGTGTCAGAAGTGAAATTGGTGAACAATGGCTACGATTTACGAGCTCACAGTTACGAATCTAAGAAGGCATCTTGAAGACAGAGAATTAGCTTCTACCGGAAAAAAGACTGAGCTAGTCCAACGACTAAAGAAGGCTTTGGAGGAAGAGGGTTTAGATCCGGAAACTTATATATTTGAAGATGCTGTCATCTCATCGATTAACAAAGTTTCCTGTGATATCGCATCATTAGAGAACAAAGTCTCTGGCGATATTTCGAAAATTTCTGGTGACATCGCGTCATTAGAGAACAAAGTTTCTAACGAGATTTCTTCTCTGGAAAGCAAAGTTTCTGCTAACATCTCTAAAGTCACTTCTGAGATGTCTGCCCTCGACGATAAAATGTCTTCGTTAAAGAACCAAGTTGCTGCCGATATGTTGGCCTTTGAAGAGAAGATAAAAGAGATGGAAAGGAAGATGGAACAAACAGGGACAGCAGAGAGAGAAAACAATCCAATTATAGCAGAGACCAAAGAAGACGAGACGAAATGTAAGTTGGAAACACGGCCGAAATTTGAAGGAAGTGGAAGTTGTGTTCATGTCAAAGTCCCAACTTTCGACGGAAAATCATCATGGAACAACTACATGAAACAGTTAGAATCAGCTGCAAGAGCGAATGGATGGTCTGAAAAAGAAAAGGCTGTAAACCTGACTATCGCTCTTCGAGGAGATGCCTTAGATGTGCTCCAGACCATAGCCGTAGAGGAGACGGATGATTTCGAACAACTGAAGGAGAGGTTAAATATGCGATATGGCCACGAACACTTGGAGCATGTATATCAGTCGCAGCTCAAAAATCGAAGACAAAAGAAAGATGAGGCTCTTCAAGAATATGAAGTAGATATCGCCAGATTAGTGCGATATGCTTATCCAACAGCTCCCGAAGACATGATGGAAAAGTTGGCCGTTCAAACGTTTATTGATGGTCTTCGTGATCATGAGATGCAAAGAACACTACGATTAGCTAGTCACAAGACGCTGATGGATGTCTTATCTGCCGCCCTCGAATACGAGTCAGCTACGCTAGCCTCTGGCGGGTACAGTAAAGTTAGAACTGTAAAAGAGGAAGGAGACGAAGATAAACTTGACCAGCTCTTTAATATGATAAAAAGCATGACACACAAGAAAACGAAGACCATAAGACCGAAGACAAAACCAGAACGCGTCGGCCTTAGGGGAGCAGCTTCGACCCAGAACTTTACCAAAGACCCTCTGATACTAATAGCTTCTTTGAAATGTCGTGAAGATAGTGTATATGTAGATGGAGAAATAAATGGTAAAAAGCATACGTTGTTGGTGGATACTGGAGCGACCAGAACCATTATACGCCCGACAGTTATAAACAGCCGAAAGAAACTGTTACCAACGAGGTTGCGACTTCGGACCGCCACAGGTGAAAATGCCAACATTCATGGAGAAATCCAGGTACAATTAGGAATTGGAGCAGAAAAGTTCGTCCATACTGTTATAGTTGCTGACATCGAAGAGGATGTTATATTAGGAATGGACGTAATGAATACGCATGGATTCCAATTGGATTTTAAGAATAAGGTAATCAAAGTTGGTAACGAGGAGGTATTTCTCCATCCACATGATGACAACACTATGCAAGCAGCCGTTAAAGAAGATAAAGTCGTGCCTGCGAGAAGTGAAACGATAATAGTAGCGCGGCTACAGGGAATTGTGAACGACTTACCATGTATTTGATTTAACGAATATTATGAAAACGAATATGTTTTATAATTTTTAACAATTATTAAAAAACTATGGTTGCAATAGATCAATGGACCTATACTCCTTTTTAATTATACAGGGAGTTAAACTTGATACGATTTTCAGGTAATATTGGTTATAACTTTTAAATACCCGGTATAACATTGTTACGATTTTAAATGTTATGGCGTATAGAACTGTAAATATTTTATGACTAATTCTTTTGTATTGATTCTCGTAATTTCTAGGTCAAAAATCTACCTGACATCATTTGGGTCCCCTTCGCTAAACAAACAACAATCGAATTTTCTGGGGACGAGCCGATAAAGAACATACCAGTTTTAAGACCAGTCGCCGCCGTGTCTACGTCGAGATCGAGAACGGCATCGTATTTTCTACAACATTCTGTTACAAGCTGGTTTCATATAAATACCGGAAGATTTTTATTGAGGAGTTAGTCATAAGAAGATCGGGAAACGCGTTTTACTTGTAACGAAAACGTAAATAAATTATTTGTAAATTAGGATTAATAAAGACTTTAATAAATTCGTAATTAGTTATCGTGAGTTTTAATAAATTAGAATATAGACAATAAATTAGAATAAAGACAAATAAATTAGAACTATATAAACTTAACAACATAATAAAACTTTACATTGCTGTGATGTGGAAGTGAAGCAGATTTCAAATTCAAAATAAAATACAGGGTGTTCTATTTAAAAAAACATAAGTTTGGTCTGCCACCATCTTATAGAACACCCTGTAAGATTGTAACTAATTTTAAAATGTCGAGTTTAAAGCTATCTACAAGTTTTGTCAATAACTTTTTTTTGTAATTTTTACTAAAACAGACCTACTGAGCTTCCTCACCCTAATCAATCACCCAGAAGAGTTATCAGAAAAATTTTCCAACCAAATTTTCTATCAAGTAACCAAAAACAAAATTTGATTAATTTATTAATGTTCTGTATTCTGAGAAAGATTTCAGAAGTAGAAATCGAAACATCAAAAATAAACTTATTATAATCTTAAATTGTGGCTTATTCCCAAAATATAGGAAATGACAAGTACTTCTGTTTTACATTCAAACTTAACTTAAATACTACTAAAAACATTAAAAAAAAATGTTTTTAAACAAATTATGTGGTTTATTTGACAATTTATTTATTGAAATAATGCATATTCGTAATGTACGCAAAAAGTACATACAAGTTAAAAAAAACGTTGAAATACATAAAAAAGGAACAGAGATACAGTTAACAGCGCCTTCCCTCTCCCTTCAGCTCCCGAGAGTTTCAAAGCCGACGGATTTTACATACATTTTGAAACTTTGTGGATGATTTCATTAAAGGGCAATAATTTTAAAATTTAGTAGTTTAAAACTATAATGTATATTCTTTCAAATAGCGCTAATTAGATTTCTTAATTGTTATAAACAAAGGTGCTATGAATTAAATAAAAAAAGAGGCTAACTTTGTACCAAATTATTTTAGGACAAACTTTTTTTTATTTAAATTTGTGAAAAAATTCAAGCTTTTTAAATATGTAAAAATAATATTTTTACAGTCAATGGTTAAAAAGTTATTCTAATTGTTTATAAGCAAAAAATCTACATGTTTTTGCAAAATTATTTTGCAATAGGTTTAAAATTAATTTTCTTAATTTTTTTTTAATGTAAATAATAAAACATGTCTTCTTCTACTAGAAACAACCCTTACAATTTCTAAAACTGTATAAATTTCTCACTTATAGTGTTGCAAAAAATGTTAATTTAGGATAAACAAATAAAATAACTTTTAAACTATTGGACCGATCATTTTGAAATTTTAACCCTATTTTAATCACTACAAGACACATCATTCCGTGAAATATAAATATTATAAGTTTATTTTCAAAAAAGTTATTAACATTTATAAAAAACCGAAATTTTTTACTTATTTTGCAACTTTCTAAGCAACAAATAAGGATAGAAACATTTTGAAGACGCTATTTTGAAGGTTTTTTATCTATTTTATAAGTTTCCTCTCTTCTAAAATTTGTTTAAATTGCTTCACTTTTTGCTGATAGACGAAAAAAGCAAAAATTTTCTGGTTTTTTGACCTTAATTTGTTAATAATTAAGTCCAAAAAATCGACTGCAGGAAACATAGGTTTTTGTTACAGAGGTCCATACTACTCAAAACAACTGTCGCCTGCCTGGCCGGACGAGTGTCATGAAAAAATGCTTATTTCCCTGGGCTAATACCATCGAGCAAAAAGATAAAAGAGGGAATGTAAAGGTAGTGGGGACAAAAATATTGTTAGACAGGAAGTGCTATCTTGAGAGGCCACTTTAAACAAGGAAAGACAGTCTCTTTCCTTGTTTAAGAAGTCAAATTTAGTTAGGTTATGTTATTGTTTGTCCCAACTGTCACATGAAATTTTATTTATATTGAAATCTTTTACCAATTGTGTCACTTTTTAGACTATTGTAGTTAATATTTAATTAAAACTTTCTCGTCTGAAAAATATTTTATAGCTATTGTTAATAAGTGTTGGAAAATTTAAATTTAGCGCCTTTGCATTTCCGGATATGTCCGCCATCAGAGGCCACTTTTTTGGTCTCCTTTTCCTAAAGTCCGCTTTACATTTACGAGTACTCGGATCCGAGTTGCTCTACTCGGAGTGCAACTCGGAAGTATAAACGTCTACTCGGAGCCTCTTGTCACTCGAATCCGAGCTCGGATTGAAGTTGAACGCAAACCGAGTAGCAGTACGAGTACCTGTACGAGTGAGCGTCAAAGTGGTGAAAATTCAAAATTAAAAATGGCGGAACTACGATTTTCTGCAGATCAAATGGATTAATTTATCGATCTTTATCGTTCTTTTGAATGTTTATGGAATGTGGATATACTAAAGGAGTATCGGGACATTATCAAAGGAAATGATGCTTTAAATTAGGTACCTAATCATTAACTTTAACAAATCTCTTGTAAATGTTGTTTCACCCAAATGCTTTTCTTTGTCTTAATTTTTTGTTGTTATTTTTCTCCTTTAAAATGTTTAATAACACTAATGAAACAGCAGCTCGTTTCTTTCTTGATGGCGCCATTTTTAAATTCTCTTTAAAACTACTCTGATCGCTCGGATTTAATGTAAACGATCGCAGTTCCACTCGTAACTCAAATCCGAGCTACTCGGATCCAAGTACTCGTAAATGTAAAGCGGACTTAACGATTAGATTCCCTCTTTTATCTTTTTGCTCGATGGCTAATACTATGAATAACAAGATAGGATCTTCCCGTAGCTCAAAATCGGTCGGGTTCGCGCATGCCGTCATTGGAGACTAGAATTTGAATTCTTGTTAAAGTTAAATGAGATTTGTATGCATTCTGTGATGAACTTACTAGACGAAAATAAGTTAAGAGGTTTAATAATTACAATAATCGTACACATAAGGATATCTCCAAACTATTTATTAAAGATTATTTATTGATATATACAAAAACTGACATTTCGAACGTGCAAGTCTCCAATGACGTCACAAAAACATGCGCAATATCTTATCTTATAGTCATAGTATCATGCCTCTTTTGTCTTTTTGCTCGATGATTCAGACACATCAGTCCCGTCCATGATACTAAGACTATCAAGATAAAACCCACTTCGCAATCGAATTTTGTACATCGACGCACATGACGTCAATTGGTGATAAAAGTCACTTTTATCACCAACCTTTTATCATCACAGTCGGTAAAACATATATGGAAAGAAAGGGGTTTTTATTTAAATATTTAGAATATTAAGGAATGTTAGGTAAAATATCTGCAATTAAATCTTAAAAATATGTTATATATACATCTCTGTTAGCCTAGCAATGTAAACTAAAATTATATAAAAAAGTAAGAACTAAACATCCTTTTGCAAATGGAAATTTATATACAACGGATTGATTTATTAAAATAAAAATTTAATACAACTGATAAAATAAAATACACTGTAATAATTTACAAGTTTATTTAACAATTTATTTTACAATTTTTAATATTTTCTTCTTAACTTTGGATGTTTCTTTAATATATCTATTCAATTTTCTAATTTTAAAATATAATTTACACCTTTACTAACATTACATCTGAACACAGCTAAATCCATTAGAGATTTTAAATAATTCTTGGTTAATTTTAATGACCCTTTGTTAAAATTGTTAAAAATATGGTCCAGTTTATTACATTTAATTAGAAAATCTGGATATGGTTTAAGTAAACCTCCTTTGGAAAGATGGTTTACCCAGTAAACCGATGTCAACGTACAAGATAAACGATAAAACAAAACTAAATCTCAAGGTTAGTAGATATTTAAGTACACTTCATCTAATTTATATAACGATGCACGTCATCGGCGTCTTAGTCTGTGACGTCATATGATACCAACACGAAATATTTAGGGTTTAGGTGTGTTCTTTTTAGAATCACTTTACCGGCTACACTGTCATTACAGCCACTAGACATATTTTATTATATACGCATAGAAATATTATTTAAAAATTTATATTAATGTTAACTTAAAGAAATACACAATAATATGTTTTATTTAATTTGTATAAATCCATTATAAAGAGTTTTTATCAAGAACATTTGTTCGGAACACACTGTAACTGTAATCGAACGAAGGTAAAATTTTGGCATAAATTGGTAACAGTTATTTGACAGCTGCGGTGTTGACACTTTTTATACTTTATTATTTTGAATTTTAAAGTAAATACCTCTTGTTTTATATTTTTACCTATTTAATAAAATCTGTTCTTTTTAGAACAAAATTAGTGTGTTTTATTTCAAAAATGTCACGTAAGAATTTAAATAGTCGTTGTAAAGAGATGGTAATACTTTTGCAATAATTATGTGACCTATTTGATTTAAAATGGAGTCAGGATTTTTTTATACTTTGGCAACTATGTCAACTTCGATCTCTGACATAGATAATGACGTAAGTCGTTATCTAAATTACATGAAGTATAGATACTTAAATATCTACTAACCTTGACTAAATCCAGAGTCTGACAAAACTCCATACAACACAGAACATTTCTGGTGACATTTGTCGCCAAGTGACGTCACACGACTGATCGCGTGCGCGTGGGTTTATCTCACGGTTCCTAGACTTACTACGGTTGCCTCTTCCGCCTAACCAATGAACATTAAGCCGGACTGTACTCCTGTGACGTAATTTGAATCTTAACATTCAGCCCTGTGATTGGATGGATGTATCAAAACAAAAATGTTTTATAAATAAAATAAATGTTAAATACCGTGCACGTTAACCTGCATTTACGCTATATTCTAAAAATTGATGTGATGTATCACAGATAACGTTTGTACAAAAAAAACGTTATGTGGTAACGTTTTACGTTATCTTGCTAACATAATATATTCAGCCCTGTGATGTATCAAAAACGTTATAAATAACGTGCACGTTAACCTGCATTTACGTTAAATTCTAAAAATTGATGTGATGAATCACAGATAACGTTTCTCAAAAACGTTATCTGGTAACGTTTTACGTTATCTTGCTAACATAACAGGTTTAATTTAACGGGACGATTTAACCTCATGCTATTTGTAGATCGGGATAACGTGTAATTAATAAAAATATAAAATGAACAATTTAGTCCAGAATTTTGGCCAGATTCTAAACCATGTGTTACTAGAAGAATTAGATGATGCTATTAGAAGGTTTGTTAAAGTTATTTTTAATTATAGTATATTCACAGTATAGACAACAACCAGTATTCCCACTCCGCTTTGGCGCGAAAGTTCGCGCATTTTACTCGCGCAGACAGCGACGCCATTTTCTCTGGCCTCCGAAAAATTTCACGGCTCTCATTGGCCATTATCCATTGTCATTTGTCAATAATATAGAGGCCATTCTGGCCATTGTATTTGTTTACTTTTTGTGTATTTATAGATACAAATAATCTGTATACATTTTTTATTTCGCAATTACATTATATAAGTACATCGATATGTACAAAAATAAAAACAAAAAGCCTTGCCACACTTATGCAACTACAAAGTGTTGTAATACTTGTAGACAAAGTAATGTTAGTTTTTTTCGTTTCCAAAAGATGTTAATAGATACAATAGGTGAGTGTTAAATTAGGATTAAAATCGTGTATTACAGATGTTATATTATTTATTAACGGTGGATTTTCATCGTGTATTAAAAAATGTTTGTATTTAGGGCAAAAATTTGGTTAATGGCATGTGAACGAGAAGATTTATTGGATAAGACAGAACGTCTACATAGAAGTCGTCGTCTTTGTGCTACTCATTTCCACAATAAGATGTTTCTGAATATGAAAAGTCGATTACAACCTTCTGCAGTTCCCACAAACTTTCCTTTATTGGAGGGCTCATCAACTTTTGATCATACTTATTCTGCAATAGTCTAACACATATGTCTGCCAAGATCTCCTATTAATGAAGGTAAATAAAATAAATAATTAAGATGTAACACCTATGTAAGCTTTCTCTTTTTCTTTTAGAAGTAGTGAAAAGTTCAGCTATGGATATAGAGAAAAATGTTAGTATTAAACATAAACCATCCACTATAACTGTACTTCAGGATATTACTATTACTCCTGTTAAAAACAACATATTCTATGAAGAACCTGAACATGTAACTACACGTCCAGTAACACCACTTAGTACAACTCAAGTGTCACAACAATTATTAGTGAATACTCCCCGAAAAAATGTATTACAAAGTACAGTTATACAATTACGAAAGGAAAATCATTATTAAAAAAAAAAATTCAGAAGTTACAGTCTAAAAAAAAGAAATATATTGACAATGTGACAATTGAACTATATGGCACTTACATCTAAATTATATCCTTTTGCAAATATAGCTAATTTCATTAATTTTCAAATTTTACAATCTAGAAAAAAGGTAAGAGGTAGAAGATTTAGTAATCAATTTAAACAAGAATGTCTCTTAATGTACTTCACTGGACCAAAAGTTTATAGAAATTTTTTGTGCAAAAAATTTTGTTTACTTAGTCCTAATACATTATTTAAACACATACAACATATTATCTAACTTCTCATGCATGCAAATCACTGCTCATAAGATATAATTTGTTTATCTTCTGAAATTCTAAACTACAAAATAATACTTTGTATAACTTAATGTGTACTTACTTATTTTATTCATGTATATTTTATTTGTAATTGTATAGGTATATTGTATATATCTATAATATTATATTTTTGTATATTTTGACAGTGGGTAATAAATTTTATACCATGTGTGTGGATATTTAATGAAAAAATGTATAGAAATCCATAGTTGTAAAATGTGTGACAGATACTCAAAAACTGTAACTAATTTGTCAGATACTACTGTATATTCATGTTTAAGGGATATGAAAATAGAACTGGTGAAACATTTGGTAATCTAAAAATGGCTATTGTTGATTTTGTTAACTATATTAGTATACTTGACTGTCTCTTTCACAAGAATTTTGGCATATTAGCCAAATATATGTTTCTCTATTTAGTACCTTAAATTTTAGCCACCCTTGTGAACAATTTCCACTAAAATATTGTATAACTTTATTTAGCTGTGTACGTTTGTACTATTCATTAAAATTCATGAAGAGAAATTTCAAGACTAAAAAACATGAAAATATAACCAAAAGAAGAAATAATAAATTGATTATTTGGAAACATCAATAAAACATTATTTACTTGTTTATAACAATGTAAAAAGTCAAAATACTCTTTTTTTATTACAGTGATCAGATAATATCGATTAATACTTAATGTACCTATCTAGGGGGTTTCTTCACATTCTCTTATGTTTTTAGAGAGATGTAACTAAAATATTTTATCATATTCCATAAAAATGTATTAGAGCATTACTTCTAATTAATTATATTGACATTAATCAAGATCAAGTAAACAGCATTGTAAAATATCATTCAAAATCACATTTGAACAAAAGCAATTGTTTATAGAATAATCCATACTCCTGAATTGCTTTAGCTAATTTCTTTTCATATTCCTTCCCGTTCACTGCGTCAGAATTTACATTTCCATGTATCTCATCGCAGAACTAATTATAGTTCAAATATAGGTATGATCTGACTTCCCATACATGCAAATCAGTGCTCATGAGATATAATTTGTTTAACTTTTGAAATTTTAAACTACAAAATGATACTTTGTAAACTTAATGTGGACTTACTTTATACATGTATATTTAATTTTTATCTGTAATTGTATTTATCTACAATGTATTTTTGTATAATTTTGACAGTGGATCTGTCACCTTTGTTATTAATAAATAAATGTAATATCTAATGTAACACGTAATAATAAATGAAGTTTATTTAAAAATTTATTTTTTATTTCCACAAATCCATTCTTAACATTAACCGGATGGCACTACTTTGAGCACTTTGTATGATTCCGTTAGATGTCTAATGTACATCAACAAGAATTGTTGGAAAAAACTCAAAGAAAATTTGTGTTATGAAGTACAGTTATGAAATTATAGAAGGAAAACCATTATTTAAATAAAAAATTCAGACATTACACTCTAAAGAAAAGAAATGTGTGGATAATGTGACAATTATTGAAGACTATATGGCACTTACATCTAAATTTTGTACTTCATTAAATTTAACTAATTTCATAAATGTTCAAATTTTACAGTCTAGAAAAAAGGCAAGAGGTAGAAGATTCAATAATCAGTTTAAACAGGATGTCTCTTAATGTACTTCAAGGGACCAAAAGTTTTACAAAAATATTTTGTGTAACAAATTTTGTTTACCCAACCCTAATCTATTATTTAAAAATAATATAGCAGACAGTTACACAAAAAGTGTAACTAATTTATCGGATACAACTGTATATTTATATGTTAATGTATATAAAAATAGAACCGGTGACACATTTGGTAATCTAAAAATCCCTACTGGTGATTCTGTTGACTTTATAAGTAGGTATACTTGGCATTCGCTTTCAAAATAATTTTGACATATTAGCTATACAGCCAATTATTATTACAACATGTTTCTCGATTTATTACAACTTTTAGTCACCTTTTGAACAAAGTCCACTCAAATATTGTACAACTTTATTTAGCCGTGTACGTTTGCACTATTTATTAAAATTCAATAACAGAAATTTCAATACTCAAAAATATGAAAATAAAACTAAAAGAAAAAACAAAATAATTATTTGGAAACATCAATAACACATTATTTAATCGTTTATATCGAAATAACAAGTCAAAATAGTCTATTACAATGACCAGGTAAGATCAATCACTAATCAATATACCTATTTAGGAGTTTTGTTCACATCCTCTTGTGTTTTTAATGAGATATAATTAAAATATATTAACTAATTCCAAACTCTGTATTTGAATTTTGAAATGAAACTTTGCATTTTATTCTACTTTATAAACATGCAGCTTTAAAACTAGCATGTTTATTAAAAACTGTTGCATAACTCCCTATTTGATTTTTTTATAGTGTATAAGGCAGTTCTGTAACAAATAGTTGTGAAACGTTAGAAAACAAAATCATACATCACAACGTAGTGAAAGAAACAATTTTAGGTTTTTTTTTAATTTCTCGAAGAATGAAAGAGTAACAAGAAAAAAGTTTTGAAATTAAAATCAATTTCGTTAAATAAATTTTCAAAATAAATCAAAGTCCGCTCTGTCGCGTCCATATGTGCAGAGCCAGTCCTAGGTTTTCGGCCAAACAATATGGCGTCAAGGTCACCGAATTTGGACTAAAAAGATCAAAGGTACCGCCGCAGAGTGAGAATACTTTGTTACTGTGGTATATTATTTATTTAGGTTATGTTATTTGTAAACAACACTATTTTATTTGTAGGGACGAAGAAAACATTCAAAGAAGAGTTTTGCGAGATTTGTTAAATCCTTTTGAATTAGTGGAAGCCGAATTTCAAAAGATATTTAGGTTATCGAGGGAATTGTCTTGGAATTTGGTCGAAAGTCTCCGGCCCCATCTAAGACAAGTGCAAAGATCAAATGCTTTAGCACATGAAACCAAGGTATGTTGTTTATATTAAGAATTGAGTGAATATATTCCAATATGTTATATTTTGTAGGTGCTAAGTGCTCTTGCATTTTTTGCAACAGGGTCCTACCAGGGCAGTGTGGCACAAAGTGTTTTTTTTACTATGGAAAGGTCCACTTTTAGTAAAGTTTTAACAGAAGTAACTAATGCGATGGTAGAACATCTGTTGCCAAGATATGTTAAATTCCCTGTCACCCCTGCAGAATGCCAAGCAGTAAAAGAAAGGTAAAACATAAAACATATCTAATTAATATTTTGGACTTCTTCAATATTGGTGCAATGAACATAACCTCGTTGATATGTTTGACGTTAAATGTAAGCTTAATATACGTCAGTGTTGCCATATACTCAAATATTTCCCACTCTCACATATAAAATTATTGGCAAGATTTATATTATATGAAATGAAAATGTAAAATTGAAAAATACATATATAATTAAACAAAAATGTGAAAAATATATATATTTTTACCTATACATAGGTATATAATTCATTAAAATTATACCTATAAATATTATAAAATAAAATTATATCTTGCATTTCTACATTTAAAAATACTTATATAATAAAATCCATTAAAATTATGCTTAAAAATTAATAGTTTATAAACTTTATAAATTACAGAATAAAGTAAAGTTAAATGAAAAAAAAATTAGGTTAAACAAAAGTATTTAGCTATATTTAAAATAAAAAATACTATTTTATGAATGCTTTTTAATATGAATTCAAAAATTGTGGCTGTGGCGTGTACATTTTTACGTTTTACAGAAGTAAAACACTTCACATTTACCTAAGTATATACCTAAATACAAATGTGAAGCATTTTACTTCTGTATAAGTTTTTTAAAGCATATATAATTTCGTCAAAGTATCTTTCTATTTTAAACACTCCTATACTTTATACAAAAAAAAGTGGCAACACTGTGTCACACAAACATATAGCTGGATGCCAGGTTATGTTCATTGCACCAATATTGAAGAAGTCCAATATTTTTATATATATACAGCATATATATTTGTATTAAAAATTTGTATAATTTTTATATATATTTGTATATATATATATATAAAGCAAGTGTCTTGGAGGTCCAGTCAGATAGTTTGCTAGGATATAAAAAACACTCTTTTGAGTTTGTTTTGCCTAGTTCTTGAGATTATGTAATCCCATTGTCAAGATGCTGTAATGTAAACACACTTGTAAATATTTTACAAATATTACATTATACTAATATACTTACAATATGTGAGATTATATAAAATAGACACAGAATTAACATTAACAAAATACATAATATTTAAAATTGTGGTTTACATTACAGAGTCTTGATAAAGAGATTAAACATCCCAAAAGGTAGACGAACAAAAAGCAAATTTCTTGGAGTTGCAGTCAGAAAGTTGACCAGGATATCAAAGAAACACTCTTTTGACTTTGTCTAGCTTTTATATTTATATATATTTATATATATTATATATATATATATATATATATATATATATATATATATATATATATATATATATATAAATAATCATATAAGTATATTTAATTAACTTTTTAGATTCTATGAAAAGTTTAATTTTCTGGAGTCATTGGTGCAATAGATTGTACCCATATTGCTATAGTTGCACCAAATACAAATGATCCTGTAAGACCAGGTCTGGCATACTATAATAGGAAAGGTTATTATAGTATAAATGTTCAAATGGTAATTAATAACATTGTATGTATTATAATATATATATATATATATATATATATATATATATATATATATATATATATATATATATATATATATATATATTCATTGTTTATTTTGGTTTACATTTGTGATGCAGACTTAAAGATTTTAAATTGCAATGCTCGTTTTCCTGGATCATCACATGACTCAGCAATATGGGGTATGAGCGGTATAAAAGAGCATTTGGAAAATATGTTCCTAAATAATGAATTACATTCAACTTGGTTAATTGGTAAGTAATATAATTTTGATTGATTTTCAGGAGATATTTAAAAATAAGGCAGAGACCATTTTCAAAGTTATTACAAAAAAAAATGTGTATTTAAAACTATTTTGGATGTTGAGACATTCAATATATTGTGGCTTATTCCCAAATTCTCCTGAATATGCAGAATGCCACAAGCAAAATGCTATAGAATAATATAATGAAAATAAACAACTAAACTTTTCTATTATAGGAGATGCGGGGTATCCATTGCAACCATGGCTTCTTACCCCATGGAAAATTTTCCAGAAGATTCCCCTGAAGGGAGATACACATGTCAACACATTTTGGCAAGAAATACAGTTGAACGATGTTTTGGAGTACTAAAACAGCGCTTTAGGTGCCTTCTAAAACATAGAGTCCTTCATTATGCACCACAAAAAGCTGCCAAAATTGTGTTGGCTTGTGTGGTACTTCACAATTTAGTTATAGATAGAGACCTATATTTGCCAGAAGACATAGAAGTGGAACATGAAGATGTAAATCACCCTGTACAAGGTATAGACAAAATAATGTGCTTACTTAAAAGAAAAACATTTTTTTTTTGTTTTATTACAGGACCTCAAAACTACCTAAACGATGGCAGGAGAATTCAGGAGCAACTAATTGAAAGACATTTTAGATAAATTAAACTTTATTAAAATAATTTATCAAAATTATCTAAATTTTCAAAATGTTTTAAATATTCAAATTTTAATTTGGCCTTTTCCACCACAGCTAGTTCTGTTGTTCTTTCCTTATAGGCAGAAGTAAATTTGTCAAGGCTTTTAGCCAATTCCAGAATATGTTCCCCCTTTGATTGTTCAGTAACTTGTATTACTTTTTGGGCCTCAGCAAATGCAGTACATGCGGACTGCAACATTTTGGTCCTGTATCTGCTGCTGGTAGTTGGCTCTGCAGTTCTTGGAGTAACATATTCTATGAATAAAAGAATTATTAATGTAACAATCATAAAATAGTTTCGAAACACAATTCAGATTTCTGCTTTATAATCTGAGCCTTCTAAAAATTGCAAGGCAAACAGACGTTGATAAAAGATGTTAAAAGAGACATGGAGAATCTAAAATTTGCATTCCACGACATGTCTTTTACAACTAAGCAGAAATCCTTAGCGAATTGTGCTTGTTGTACTCACACAGAGTAATTCCGAATAAAATGAGAAAAGGCAGCAAATATTTGATTTCACGCAAACAAATCCTATGTATCTCTTGATACGTATTTCAACCTAATAGGTCTCGTCAGAAGATCTATTCATAGGGCTTCTCAACGTGAAAAATCAATATTTTCTGTGGAATGCAAATTTTAGATTCTCCATGTCTCTTTTAACATCTTTTATCAACGTCTGTTTGCCTTGCAATTTTTAGAAGGCTCAGATTATAAAGCAGAAATCTGAATTGTGTTTTGAAATTATTTTACGATTGTTGTAATTAGATGTCGCTACTGCGTCCGTATTGAAGCCATGTTATTGTTGCTTCTTAAAAGGCAGAAAATATTGATTTTTCACGTTGAGAAGCCCTATGAATAGCTCTTCTGACGAGACCTATTAGGTCGAAATACGTATCAAGAGATACATAGGATTTGTTTGCGTGAAATCAAATATTTGCTGCCTTTTCTCAAATTATTAATGTATATTTAAGAAAAAAGTGTTAGGATTACCTTTTTTGTTCATTGATGATTGTTTCACAGTAAATCCTCCTAAAAATGAAATTTAAGAATAGGTATCGTATTTTGATATTTTACACGGGTATTTCTAAACAAAAACTATATTTTTATGTCACACCTTTAGAAAATATTTAAAATATTACTATTTTTTTTGTTAATTAACTTTAAGAAATAAAGTGTTTATACAGAAGTGCATAAAAAATCCAATATTCTTTTAATACATACAATTAACATATTTGTAAATTTAAAAAACAAAAAAATATTAAACTTTAATTACTTTACATTCAAATATAGAAATATTGTTTTAACTGGATCTTGAATTTTTTTATATTGTTTATAGTTTTTAATTTTGAAGGCAAATTATTTGTATATAATTGTATATATTTGTAATTTGTATAGTATATTTGTAATTTGTACAATATATTATATATTTGTATATCTTAATTTAATATTTTTAATTGTTTATTCTTATTTAGTTTCAATAGTGTAAAAATAGTGAAAAGTTTCAATAGTGAAAATCTCTTTTCACGTTATGTCACACCTGGATATTTTATCATAATATTTTCTGTCTTTTGGTTATAACTGAAAATTGAATTAATTAATTGTAAATATGCAGAACATTTAAACTAACTTGTTCAATATTTATATGGTGAATTAAGAATGTATAATTCATAGTTTTTTTTTATGCTTTTACTATCACAACAAATTTTGTCTCCAATGTTATCTGAACTGAATGCACTTTGTTTTTTTTTTAATTAAAAAATAAATACATGTATATACCTTCTTCAGTTTGCCTTTCCTCCACCTCCCCCTCGCCCTGTGTGTGATCTAATAAAGAATCTACAATAAATGTTTGTTTTATTTATACACAACCATAAATATTTGAACATACCATTTGCAGATTCCTCCATTTTTGTCGCATAGTTGTGGAGTGTTTCTACTAAAGGAATATCTAAAATAAGGAATATTTTCAAAAAGTTTTAAAATTTTAAGAAATCTTACCTTCAACAAATATCAAATCTGTTTCTTCAACATCTGTAACATCTACTGTTATTGCTGCAAAAAAAGCTATTAAAACATTTTGTTAATTAATTGATCATTTCTCTTACCACTGGTAGAAGGTTGTTGAAAAGTATCAATGATCTTCAGTGTCACTCAACTGTTTTGTAGTTGCAGGATCTCCACCAGTTTTCATCATACTAGAGTGAATTTCCCTACTCTTCCTTTTAGTATTCACTTTCCACTCGAGAAATATCTACGGGTATAAAAGTAATTATTTATATTTACTTGTGAAGGTAGTTTATCAATTTCAAATATCAAAAATTCAATTTGGATTTATGCAATGCAGGTCCACAACAGACACAATTTTTATTATTAGGCTAATGAAAACAGTGAAAAAGAAAGACTCACACTAAGTATTTCAAGGCGTCAGACATGCATTAAGTTGTTATTGCAAAAAAACCCTTAAAAATGGTAATTTTTCAATAGACTTATTTAAATCTAGGTCTTTGATTGGACTAATTAAAAATATTTTTAATTACCTTTTTCCACTGTTCCCGCAGATTTCGGTGGTCCATTACCACGTGCATTTTCCTGTTCCGAAAATTGCTGCCACAACTTATTAATTTTTTTTACTTCGCTGGGCTTTGTTTTACCCGTCAGTAATACCCTATTTTCTTCTACAAACGAAATTAAATTTTCATACTGAAATTTGGTGGTTTTTTTTAAACGTTGAGCCATTTTGTACACACAACTACACAACACGAAAAGGAAAAATGGAATAATTGAAATGAAATGGACAAGAAGAACGCCACATGGACCGGGAAGTTTCAAATAAAATCTTGGTATACCCGGTTCGCTATTCCCAGTCCGAACTGTCTAGTGATTTTAGTAATTATTTTTTTGCGAAGTTAGTTACTTTTTGACAGACTCGAAGTGGCTGGAAATTACTATACAACCAAGCATACGTGCTCTTAGTGAATATTAATGTAAATAAAATAGAACTTTGCCGACAATCAATATTTATTTATTTACACCGTATAATGTATTGATAACAAATAATAAAATTATTTATTGTACAAAATAAAAAAAGTGGGAATAAATTCTACAAAATTAAAAAGTCAAAGTGAGGTTAAATAAGACACAGCAAGTTCCTTATGTTGTGACTAGGATAGAATCAATGATTAAAGAATAACAGTTCATTGGATAGCATTAACATAAACTGTTGTTTTATTATCTTACAAAATAAGTGTACTTCCATATGCTAAAAGCAAATATTAGTAATTTGACTAGGCAAATTCGTGGTTCAACAGTAATTTTTGCCTGCAGTCATATAAACCCAAACAAACAACAAAAACCTCCATGTAAGTACTTTATAAAAACCATTTATATTAAATTAGAAACAACTAATCTAAAAATATTAACTTTTAAAAAACATTTATCATATTTATTAAGAAAAACTTACCAACGCATTAGCTGATGGAACAAATGGAAAACTTTGAATGTCCATAATAATAAAATTTAAAATATAACTAACTAATTAACTGAATAGAACTAACAAAAGAATTAAACAAAGATAATAAAACAATAAAACTATATTAAATTAAATAAACAACGCGAATAATACAAATATTTACTACAATATTTTAAATTGTAACAATTCAAATTTATATTTTAAATATACAGGAAAAATTTGATGGGTTTAGTATACACTTCCACTATTTAGAATAATTCTTCTTTTTTTCAAAGAAAGAAGTCTGCAATAGTAGTATACTTGAGCTATTAATACTGAGAAGTAGGAAGTGCTTTAACGTTTTGAGAATAACATGCTTCATAACGTGCACGTTAAAAACTTGATATTGTCTATTCGCTTAGCTAGGGCATATTTTGACAGACTCATTGTCGGAAACCTACAACACAACAATTCCTACTTCTCAGTATTAATAGCTCAAGTGTACTACTATTGCAGACTTCTTTCTTTGAAAAAAAGAAGAATTATTCTAAATAGTGGAAGTATATACTAAACCATCAATTTTCCCTGTATATTTAAAATATAATATTTGAATTGTTACAATTTAAAATATTGTAGTAAATATTTGTATTATTCGCGTTGTTTATTTAATTTAATATTGTTTTATTATATTTGTTTAATTCTTTTGTTAGTTCTATTCAGTTAATTAATTAGTTATATTTTAAATTTTATTATTATGGATAGTCAAAGTTTTCCATTTGTTCCATCAGCTAATGTGTTGGTAAGTTTTTCTTAATAAACATGATAAAATGTTTTTTAAAAGTTAATATTTTTAGATTAGTTGTTTCTAATTTAATATAAACTTGTTTATACCTACATGGAGAATGGAGGTTCTTGTTGTTTGTTTGGGTTTATATGACTGCAGACTGCGGCCAGGACACTGAATTCATTAACCATATGTGAAAGATTTTAACATCCTCAAATGCTAATGAGCAAAAATTACTATTGAACCACGAATTTGCCTAGTCAAATTACTAATATTTGCTTTTAGCATATGGAAGTACACTTATTTTGTAAGATAATAAAACAACAGTTTATGTTAATGCTATTCAATGAACTGTTAATCTTTAATCATTGATTCCATCCTAGTCACAACATAAGGAACTTGCTGTGTCTTATTTAACCTCACTTTGACTTTTTAATTTTGTAGAATTTACTCCCACTTTTTTTATTTTGTACAATAAATAATTTTATTATTTGTTATCAATACATAATACGGTGTAAATAAATAAATATTGATTGTCGGCAAAGTTCTATTTTATTTACTTTTGTTTACATTAATATTGACTAAGAGCACGTATGCTTGGTTGTATAGTAATTTCCAGCCACTTCGAGTCTGTCAAAAAGTAACTAACTTTGCAAAAAAATAATTACTAAAATCACTAGACAGTTCGGACTGGGAATAGCGAACCGGGTATACATCACATCTAATTGTTTGCAACACGTTATACAGGCTGTTATGATCAAACGTTATTTTAACATAACGTGTTAACATGTCATATAACGTTTTTGCATCGAGCAAAAAGATAAAAGAGGGAATGTAAAGGTAGTGGGGACAAAAATATTGTTAGACAGGAAGTGCCATCTTGAGAGGCCACTTTAAACAAGGATAGACAGTCTCTTTCCTTGTTTAATAAGTCAAATTTAGTCTGGTTATGTTATTGTTTGTCCCAACTGTCACATGAAATTTTATTTATATTGAAGTTTTTTACCAATTGTGTCACTTTTTAGACTATTATCGTTAATATTTAATTAAAAGTTTCTTGTCTGAAAAATATTTTACAGCTATTGTTAACAAGTGTTGAAAATTTTAAATTTAGCGCCTTTGCATTTCCGGATATGCCTGCCATCAGAGGCCACTTTTTTGGTCTCCTTTTCATAACGATTAGATTCCCTCTTTTATCTTTTTGCTCGATGCGTTTTTGATACATCACAGGGCCAATTATATTCTCTGATAACAGGTTCAATTTAAAGAGATGATTTAGGCCCGGTTGTACATTCGTAGCTCAACTCAAGCTCAGCGCCATTACCGAGTTTAACGCATGAAGTGGGTTGTATATCTAAAGTTTAATTCTTGAGCTCGGTTTAAACATGGGTTCTACCAATGACGTATAATATATAGACTCGGTGAACGCTTTAAAAAGTGTCCAAAACATGAATACCTTTGTTATTGTTTATTGTTTTGATACGAAGATACACGAAGTTCATGATTTCTTACGAAGCATCACGAAGTTGATCTTGTGTTTGAAAACATCATGGACGTATGAAAGCATTTTCTCCATTTTGTGTGACAAGCAAATTTTATTTTAAATTGTTGAGAGTTATTTACTTACTATTTTAGTAAAATGCCATACTATTTTATCAAAATAATTATTTCTCTTATAGATGGGACAAAAAGAAATCATACATATTTAATTTTAATTAAAAAAATAATTATTGTCATTAAAATATAAATGAACACGCCGCTGTTCTAATAAACATACCTTCAACCTTGAGCCGAGATCTTTCGGACACTCGATTCTATAGCGAGAATAGGGGACTGCGTAGTCTATATATTATACGTCATTGGGTTCTACTGAGCGATAGAAGTTTGACGGTTCAACGTCAGCTCAGGCATTTTTAACCTCACATATTTCTATTTGTGTGTAATTGTCAATAGAAAGCTTAATAATTATCTGTTACTGTAGTGTTATATTATAAAAAATGAATATATAAATGATAAATGATAAATATTGTAGACGGAAGAAGACCAAAAAAACAATTTAGGACTAGAGACAATCATTTTGAAAAATGGAATGATAATGAATTTTTGCAAAGATTTAGGTTATCTAAAAATACAGTTCATTATTTACATCCAAATATTGCTGATAAAATAACAATCCAAGTAAATATAAAAAATATACTTCTAAAAACAATTTTTCACATGAAAATAAACATATTGCAAGAATATACTTTACGTACCTATTCAAATGGTTTATTCATAAATTTAACTTAGGGAAACGATTAAAAATTAAACTAATTAATTAAATTAAACTAATATTAAATAACAGAAATATTAGTGGCCTTATATTCACAAAAATCGTTCAAAAACTAAATAATATAAAATTAGCGGGAAAATTGAGATTTATCCTCTAAATGAATACGCATGCGTTACGTTGCCAACCTTATCAAAATTTGTATGAGCCTTGGTTTAACTAAACTTGCCATTGAACAACCCTCATGAAGTTGAACCCACGCTCAAATTTGAGGCCGGTTCAATTAAGCGATCGCTTAAGCCTGCAATGTACAATCGGGCCTTAATCTCATACTATTTGTAGATGGGAATAACGTGTAGTTAATAAAAATATAAAATGAACAATTTAGTCCAGAATTTTGGCCGGATTCTAAACGATGAGTTATTAGAAGAATTAGATGATGCTATTAGAAGGTTTGTTAAAGATATTTTTAATTATAGTATATTATTTATTTAGGTTATGTTTTTGTAAACAAAATTATTTTATTGATAGGGATGAAGAAAACATTCAGAGAAGACTTTTGCGAGATTTGGTAAATCCTGTTGAATTAGTGGAAGCCGTATTTCAAAAGATATTTAAGTTATCGAGGGAATTGTCTTTGCATTTGGTTCGAAAGTCTCCAGCCCCATCTAAGACAAGTGCAAAGATCAAGCTTTAGCACATGAAACCAAGATATGTTGTTTATATTAAGAATTGAGTGAATATATTCCAATATGTTATATTTTATTTACTTTTTATTTTATTATATACTATATTTTATTTTTTTTACCATGGAAAGGTCCACTTTTAGTAAAGTATTGACAGAAGTAACTGATGGGATGGTAGAACATCTGTTGCCAAGATATGTTAAATTTCTTGTCACCCCTGCAGAATGCCAAGCAGTAAAAGAAAGGTAAAACATATGTAATTAATGTTGTTCTAAAGCTATTTTCTTGTGGCATTTTAAATTAATTACTATTTAACTGGGAATAAGCCCCAATTAAAGGTTAAAATATGTTTATTGACATTTCAATTTCCACTTCAGAAATTGTTCTCAAAATACAAACACTAAAAACAAATTTTGTTTTTTTGTTACTTAGTGAAAAATTCTTCTAATAATTTAATTTTATCTGACTCATTTATATTGACAATTCAGACATACATTATGCATTTTAAAGTAGACGACTTTAAAATGATATTGCCAATATTGTTGAGTTGCGCTCCTGGAACGACTACTTATAAGATAGTTCATTTGATTACATGAAATCAACATTAACTTGAGAATATCTGTCAGAAAAAAATCATAGCATGTAATTCATCTTTAAAAAGACAAACACATGCCATGATGACAGTAAAATTCTCCTGTTAGTGATTCCATAGTAAACTATGAGGGAAAAACCAGGAAAAAACCTCATAATGCTATCTCGACATGGTAAGTATTTGGTCGTGCATTTAGTTTGCCTTTAAGTCCCACATCACAAAAAGAATAATAAGTGTGAAGAAGATTCAGAGAAGGAAAAAATAAAATTAAATATTCTTAAAATTAGAAAAGAAAAGGAAGAGTTAAGTAGAGACGTTTTAAAATTAGAAAAACAGAAACGGAAACAGAGAAAAGAGAAACAGACACAAAAGAGTTGGCAGTTAAAGAAAAGATTCTACAACTGAAACATCAATATGGGGTTGAGTTCGAGAATTTAGAAATTTAATACCATTTGGTTAATTTTATATTATTGTAAATTAGTTATTAAAATAAAAATTGGTTATCTTATTATTGTAGAAGTATCATATAAACGACATGATATACTGGTACCTAAGCAATATTTAAGAGGAAATAATAATTTACAAACCTTGCTGTGTCCTCTGGAAAAGTTAAGGAATGCTTATTTCATCTAATATTTCCACAACACAAATTCCGTTTTGCCGTCTTAAAATCAAACACTTTACTCAAGAATAATAATAAACACAAAAAACTGAACAATGAAACTGAAATATATGTACATACTTTGTTTTTCAAATACCGTAAAATGAAAGGATTATGTATCTACTTGCTGATATGGTCTTATTTTCATGGCTTCCTTGAAATGACAATATATCGCTTGAGAATATTATAAACAAATGAAATACTAATAGATCCCGTAACATTTTGCCTATTTTTCACAAAGTTATCTGTTAAAAGTGGGTATAAACACTTTCTTATAAGTATGTATTTATTGTAGAAAAATTCTGTAATAAAAATACATGTTCGTTATAGTATCATAAATATCATATTCATTAAGTTACTGGTGTTATATTTAGTTTGTTTCGTAGATTTATTACCAGAGTTTAATAAGAAAAAGTTGACACAATTAAGTTAATTTTATTTCTGTGACTATTTGAATTGTCAACACTTTTTTTGTTAAATTAAAAATACATATACAATAATTAAAACACTCATAATTCTTATATTATGTTTTATTGAACCGTAATAGTATATTACATAACGAGAGTTGTAAGAAGCTTATTACATGCGAGTAAAAAAGTTGCGCGCGAGCCGCGTAGCGGCGAGCGCAGTAATTTTACAAGCATGTAATAAGCTTACAACTCAAGTTATGTACTATACTTTTTCTACGATTATTTTCGTTTATAAAAATAAAAATAAAATTACCACTATATTTACACTGACAGATTAATTATTTTTAATCTGTCAAAATAACGTCTGTTAATTCGTTTCCATGGTAACTCGACCAACTGACTTACGAGGCTTATGTGATATTACACATTTTTATAAAACTGAAGCGTAATTTTTTTTATTACGTGCTAGTCATTACGTGTCAGTATCTGTTATGATGCATTTACTAAGCATCCAAATAGTAGGTAATATACAATTTACTAGTAAGAGAGTAGAAAAATAATTTTAAAATAAACATTTTATTTAATTAATAAATGCAGTACGAATGACAGCATTTCTTACAGCAAAATTATCTTGATTTCTAGTGACATTGTTTAAATTTTTATCTTCTGACTCGGCGTGATTACTGCCATCTTCACTATCAGTCAGCACATCATTCCTCCTTCTACATATATTATGCAATACACAAATTGCCACTATAATTGGAATAGCTCTATTTACACTGACTAGACACTCTTTACATTTTGGAATGAGGTGATATAGTCTTTCAACTGTATGTGCTTCATTGTCACTTTATATTCACAAACATAACACACTGTTCTCTCTTCAACAAGTATTCATGTGTTGTAGAGGTGTGTCCTAATCTGAGACTTCTTATTGGGATTTGATGTTGTCGCTTTGAAGGCCTGAAGTATCATGGAAGGACGGAAGATTTTATTTCTATCAATTTAGTGGTGCTTCTATTCCATTGGTCCCGTAGACAAACAAGGAAACCTTCTCTTTAAGACACCAAACATTCTTTCAATTGTATTCTGTGTGCGGATATGTGTATAATTGTATTTCCTTTCAGCTGGCATTTATGGATCATGTAAGAGAGTTAAAATATATTTTCGGCATGGATAACCACTATCACCCAGTAAATATGTTTCACAAAACTCATTGTTTTCAAACTGAGCTCTTATCAGAGAATTATCAAATACATGACTATTGTGGGAGTAACCAGGCCATCTAGCAACTACATTGATTACATTTAAATTTGCATCACAATCCATCTGTATATTTATTGAAAAATACCAGTCACTATCAACACTAGATACAGTTGGAGAATTAACATCTGACACTGATGATACTGAAGACATTTCAAAATATTATTAAATCTAAATATTTTCACACCAGCCGAAAAGACATTGAAACTATCATATTTACTTGGTAGAAAACTAAGGAATAGTTTAGTTTGCAGATTTACTTCCAGAATTAATTTACTATGTGTTTAAAATACGCAAATCTGCAGAGTAAATTATTTTACTTTCAAACTAAATTTTACTTGGCAAGTAAAATGTTTTATAATACCGCAATACCGGGCATAAAAGTGGTATAAACAAACCAGACAGCCGTTGATTTGAATATCTTGAAAATTATAGTGGAAGTGAGGATTTTCTGGGGTACATTGAAATAATAAACGCCATGTTTTGTTCGACAGCAATGACTTCATCTTTATTTTAATAAGCAATATTGGCAACACGCCATACATCAAGTGTTTACAAAGTACATAGAAAGATGGCGCTACATGTATTGAAATATCTTTTTTGATATATCACAACACCACCACTTATCAAAAAAATATCTAAACTTTCAAACCCAAACCTAGCCTAAATTTAGAATTTTTAACATTTTTCAACCCTTTAGTAAGGATGTCGGCCAACATTTCATCAGTACTCAAATACTTCAACTCAATAACATTATTTTGGATAGCCTCTCTGATGAAATGGTGGCGAATGTCAATATGTTTTGTTTTTTCATGGAATACTGGATTTATGCACAACTTCTGAGCCCCTTGATTATCATTATACAAAACAACTGAATCCAGTCTTCCTTGAATTTCCGACAACAAATTTCTCAAGTAAATGGCTTCCTTAGTAGCCTCCCCTAAAGCTACATACTCAGCTTCAGTGCTAGAAAGAGCCACTGATTTCTGTTTAACACTCTTCCAAGAAATCGCACCACCTGAAAGTTTAAAAACAAAACCTGTGTAAGATATTCTATCTAACTTATTTGAGGCCCAATCAGCATCAACAAACCCTGTTAAATCCAAATCATCCCTTTTATAAGTCAAACAAATGTCTTTAGTCCCCTTCAAATACCTCAATATCTTTTTAGCACATTTCCAGTGATACTCATTATGATTTTTATTAAATTGACTCAAAAAACTTACACTATATGCAATATCTGGTCTTGTCAAAACTGCTAAAAACATTAGACTACCAATTAATTTTTGATAATATGGATTTTCAACTATTTCTGAGCAATTACTTTCAGTAAAATCAAAATTATCTATTGGTGAGCTGACAACATTGCACTCCTCCATATTAAACTTTCTTAATAACTGATCAATATATGCACTCTGGTCTAATCTAATAGTTCTTTATCCCTATGAATCTTCATACCAAGACACAATTTTAACTGACCTAAGTCTTTAATTTTAAATTTTGAACATAATTCTGCCTTTAATAAATCAGTTTGGACCTTATCATTACTGAAAACTATAAAATCATCAACATATAGAGCCACTACAACTAAACTCTTATCAATTTTTTTAATATAGACACATGACTCATAATCTGATTTATTAAATGCTAGGCTAATCAAAATTTCATTCACTTTTTGATACCAGGCTCGAGAAGACTGCTTTAATCCGTAAATGGCCTTTTTTAAATGACAAACTTTATTTTCATTACCTTCAAGAACATAACATTCTGGTTGACGCATGAACACTGTTTCTTGCAAGTCACCATTTAAAAAAGCTGTCTTCACGTCCAAGTGAATAATATCTAAATCTAACTTTACAGATAAGGCTAATAACAATCGTAAACTTGAATACCTTATTACAGGAGAAAATGTCTCCTCATAGTCCACACCTTCACGTTGAGTGTACCCCTTAGCCACTAAACGAGCCCGATAACATACCTGATCATCACAATCAACTTTGGTTTTAAAAACCCACTTGCACTCAACCAAAGTTCCACTTTTTGGAGTATCGACCAACTCCCATGCCTCATTTTCTGCAAAAGATAGCATCTCTTCATCCATGGCCCTCTTCCATCTGGCCAAGTCTGGTCTGGATAGAGCTTCTGACACACTGGATGGGATATCTTCCAGATCTACTTCCTGCTTCTTATGACATTGAAATGTCACATAGTCTTAGAAAATCTTAGGCTTCTTGGTTCTGTCGGATCGTCTTGGTGTACTTGGTATTTCTGGTGTGATCACTTTATCTGGAACAAACTCTGAGTCATTTGAATAATCTCCAAGGTCATCATCCAAAACATCATGGTATTATTCCTCATCTGAGTGTTTATCTGGGAATTTACCTTGGTTTGGATCCCCCACTTGAGGTAATACCTCTGTCACAGCAATATCATTGCTTGGTGATCCTAAAAAATCAAAGTTTTTTAACAGTTTTGGTTTTTCATTAATGACCACATCTCTACTGGTAATTACACTCTTCTTAATGGGATCATAGAGCCTATAGCCCTTCACATTTTGACCATAACCAACCAAGAACATCTTCTCTGCCTTTTTGTCAAACTTCTGCCTTTTTTCTTTGGGTATATCAACCATTGCCTCACTACCAAAGATTCGAACATGGCTCACATCTGACTTTTTACCATAGAAGAGTTCATATGGTGTTCTACCTTCAAGACCCCTGACTACAGACCTGTTCCTTAAGTATGCAGCAGTATTGATGGCTTCGGCCCAAAACTGCTTAGGAAAATCTGCATCGAATAGTAACCACCTCGCCTTCTCCACCAGGGTACGGTTCATTCTCTCCGAAGTACCATTCTGCTCTGGGGTGTAAGGATTTGTTTTTTGATGTGTTATACCATTACTACTTAAACAGGATTCAAAGTCAGCACTACAAAATTCTCCACCGTTGTCAGACCTAAAACATTTGATTTTGTGTCCTTTTTGGTTCTCAACTAGCAATTTAAATTCTTTAAACTTATCTAGAGCTTCATTTTTGTATTTTAAAAAATAAATAAAAACCATCTTACTCAAGTCATCTTCAAGAACCAAAAAATATCTAGATCCTCCGATGGACATCATCTCCATGGGACCACACAAATCACCATGCACAACCTCGAGCAATTCTGCAGCACTATTTCCACTACTCTTGAATGGCAACCGAGTCTGCTTTCCCTCACAACACACTTGACACAGATTATGCAAACTTGCCCGCCCTTTATAATTCAAGCCCTCAACTGCTCCATCCCTCATTATACTCAAATCTCTAAAGTTGATGTGACCAAAACGTCTATGCCACAAATCACAACAGTCCTGAGCATACATAGAGAACGCCACTGGCTGAGTCTTAACAAATGTAAGTCTATAAACTTGATTAATTAAATCAGCTGTAGCCACACTTGTACCTTTACTATTAAAAATCTCACAACCTTTCTGGTTAAAAACAACCCTGTTACCATTTAAAATCAACTGGCTAACTGACAGTAAATTGGTTGTAATATTGGGTACATAATGAACATTTTTAACTACAATGTCAAAGTTTTTATTGCTACTTACTGTAGTTAACTCTACTTCTCCAACACACAACACTGGCATTTTTTCATTGTTGGCTACTAAAATTTCTTTGAGCTGTATATCCTGGGATGCATTTTTTATGCAGTCATTTCTTGAAGTTAAATGCACACTTGCTCCAGAGTCAATATACCAATCTGAATTGTTAAATTCACCATTTAAAAAGACCGCACTAAAAGCACTCTTATCCTCCGGTTTTCTCTGCTGTTTTCGAAAACTTTCAAAATCCCTTTTCAAAACTGGGCACTTGTTTTTGTAATGACCTGTTTGTTTACATCCAAAACAAATCACATGTTCTTTATTGTCATTTCTAACACTGCCAGCGCCGTCTTTGGGATGTTTTCGGAACTTGCCTTGACTGGCAAAAGCACTACCAGTAGTTTTCTCGCTGCCCGCGTTCCTACCAGCTCCATCTTTCTGCATATCAATTAACTTGGACTTTATTGCATCCCCTGTAATTTGAATTCCAGGTGTTCCAGGCATGGAAAGACATGCAGAAATTTGAGACAAGTTATAGAATAAATAGAGTTGTTCATAAAAATAAACAGAAGACAATATACTATGACTGTAACAGAAGTAACATCAAAGGTAGGTGCAATACTTTGTTACTTGTAATATTTAAAACTTATACTAAGCTATATTTAGGATATAAGCCCAACTATAAAATTAGGACAGAGAAATCTGGTGGATCAATTAAAATTAAAGGAGTGTGTCCCTCCAGGATATTTGCAAAGTGAGAGATCAAGGACAAGTTTCAGTCAGTTATTGGAAAACACATGCTGGACATCAAGAGGAATTAAGAACCATGCATCTGTCAAAAGCAGAAGAAAAAATGATTGTAGAGAAGTTAACGTCTGGGGTGCCATTTAGAAGAATTTTAGAAGATTCAAGAAAATCAGAAACACCAGAACTAGAAAGGCTTAGCCTATTGACAAGTTACGATCTCTCAAATTTGTCCAGGAAGTATAATACATACAAGAAACGAGATCAAAATGATATGGTAGCAACAGCTTTAAAGGTTCAGGAATGGAATGCTAACAACAAGAATTATGCTTTCTTATTTAAGCAGGAAGGTAAAGACCAATCATTTTTTTATGCCTACTACAATTATAATTAATCCTATTCCAAATTTGACTTGTGTGAATTGTTGTCACTTGACTCATGTAACAAACCTTACTCTTTGCAGAATCAACAAAATCCCTTTTTATGAAACATTCAATATACATTTTTAAATAATATGTCTCTTAAGATTGTATTTATTGGTTTTTTACATTAAAACTAAGTTTGTAATGGAGGTGCTGATTTATGGGGCAAATTTACTAGTTTTTTATTTTCCTAGACAACCCTTTTTGGTTCTTAGTCTGTTTAAGAATACTTCTCCATTCTGATCCATTTCATACTTTGCTCTTCCAGTTTTTGATTTTTTAAATTTTCATGTCTTGCTTTATTTGTTCCTTATAATATCCAGATCCTGGTATTCCTTTTATAGTTAAAATGTATATCTTCTTATCCACATACAATTTTCTGTTACTGGTTTATATATTATGTGGCTCAACATTTGTCTTTCAGCATTAGCCTATTGGCTTTCTTTACTTTTAGTAAGTGTGCATTATTACCAGACCTTTGTTGTTTAATTAAGCCATGGTAACTCTTATTGGCTATAAATATTCTACCCAATTATTTGTTAACACTAGTATTGCATATAACTAGTTATCCTATATAAAAATTTTTACATTTCAGTGCTTTACTGTCCCATAGTTAGTTGTTGTAATCACTGATTACCTCATGGACGTATAAATGATTACCTGCTGTTTTGCTGCTACCTTTATTTTATTTTAGCTTGATTGGTTTTCAGTTTACTTGTCCATGCAGTTTATTCTATCTGATTAAGTTCCTCTATAATATTTTACATTGTTTTTACTATTATGTTAACATCATTTGCAAAAGCTAGTTGTCTGCCTACTTATTGATTATCATTCCTCATGAATTTACTTTTTCCACATTGCTGCTGCTCCCTTTACATGCTGCTTTTTCTTTCGGTAATTAATTTATATTCTTAGTCAAACCATTAAGTTCTTTGTTTTTTCTGCATGCCTATTACTTCTTTGGATGCATACCTTATGGCATTTTACAGGTTCCCGATTCCTCATTTGTGTTTTCATGCCTTGCATTATTTTATAGTCTGTTGTTGAAGGTTCTTTTGTATTCTTTATTTTTGTTTTCATCTTAGAGCCCTTCTATATGCTACCTTTTCCACAAATCACATATTCTAACATATCATGGGCTCAGTACTATACTAGAAGACTCAAATTTTTGGAATTTTAAGTTATCTTTCTTAAATAACAACTGCTCAGAAATAGGATGAATGATTACCTATTAAAATATACAATAAAATTTCAGTCTCTTACCATTAATTTATCTTTAATTATCTCTTATCTCTAAACTATAAATTTGGTGTTTTATTTTTATTAGGAGAAGACCATGATGTACTTAAAAAAGAAGATTTTGCCTTAGGATTCATGAATTCGGTGATGGAAGACAAATTAAGAGAATTCCCCAGCATAATTTGTATAGATGGTACACACGGCACAAACAAGAGGGGAATGGATTTAACAGTGGTGCTTATTAAAGATGACAAGAATGCAGGATTTCCAGTTGCGTTCTTACTGTCAAACAGATTGGACCAACTAGTTCAAGAGATTTTTTTAGGTATGTATTATATGAGTAGTGGCAATTTATGACTGGTAAGTAAAAATAATTTTCAAAAACTTTTAGGTGCCCTTAAGAATAGAATGCAGACTTCATTTCATGCGGAACATTTTATGAGTGATGACGATGGAAAATATTATAATGTATGGGTGAAGATTATGGGCAACCAACCAAAAAGGCTTTTATGTACCTGGCACGTCGTGAGAAATTGGAATATTCAGGGGAAGAAGAAGATACAGGATCCAATTTTGAAGAAACAGATGAAAACTGAGATGAAAAGAATTATTAATGAAACAGACGAAGATCGGTTTATGGAGTTGTGTAACAAATATATAATCAAATTACAAGAGGCAAATGAGATAGATTTTTTTAATTATCTGGCAGGGTAAATAAATATATGAAATCATACATTTTAAGTCATCCTTAAGTATATATTTTTTGTAGGTATTACTTTCAGAATGAAGAGAGAATCAAAATGTGGGCCCATTGCTACAGAAGAAATGCAGGAATCAATACAAACATGGCTATAGAATCTCTCAATAATCTACTGAAGACCAACCACCTTAGGAGAAATGCAGCAGTATGAATCGAAAAGTTGTTGGACACCATAGACAAACTAGTGGACACAAAAATGTGGAAGAGGATTATCAACATTCAAAGACCAAATGCGAACAATTACCAAGACAGGATTATAACAAAAGCACACAAATTGGCAGAAACGATGAAAAACAAGGTGGAGGTTAAGAAAAATGTGAAGGTATATGGTCAATTTCAGGTAAAGTCATTTAGAGATCCTAATAAATTATATAATGTAAATATAAAGCAAGTATGTGAAAATGAATGTAAGACATTGTATTGTAGAGTATGTAAAATTTGTATTCATCGCTACCAGTGTGAGTGTTATGAATATGTGGTGAGGAATACCTTGTGTAAGCATGTGCACTTGGTAAGAATGCATGAGGAGCGCGAGGGAACTAACTCTGTTTTAGATGATGCTGCAAGGTGTTTGGCAGAAACTTCAATTATCAAATCAAAGCATCAGGAGGAAATTAATGCGTTTGTCAGAGGAAAGGTAGAACAGACAAATGTGATCCAGGAAAACACCAAACGATGTCTTCAAAAAGAAAACTTCAAAAATGTCATAGACAGCTTAGATGACGTAGATGATGAAATTTATACACAACTACATGACGAATTTATGAGAAATGTTCAAGGAGCAAAGCGTAAGATGAAGGAAAAATATCAGAAAACCACTGAGGATATTACAAAGAAGCGAAAAATGGAAAAGCAGGAATATTTTCCTTCCAATAAAAAAAGAAACTGATTAAAAATTAAATTTGAACCATTCTTGTATCTCACATGTATTTTGTGTTTTTGTATATGTATTGAATTTTTATTATAGTTTTATAGGCTTATTTACAAGAAAGTTAATTTAACATTGTTATATGTTTACTTTATTAGTAATTATATAGTAAAATTTCATAAAATATATGTATAAATGCTTAGCTTAGGCCTGAATTTTAAATCTGTGTTAAGTAATGATGCTATAAAGCTATTTGTAGACTTTTATATTAGAATTGTATTTTTAAATCGGGATGTACTGGGCCCTAGGCGAGGTTTAGAGGGGTTTTCCTTCGCCATTGCACCAATAACGGCCTACCCCTCCTTTGATTTCCCAGATTTTTAATAAATAATAAAGACATTTTAGACATAGCTATTTAGTGTTTTATTTGGTTTGCAATAGTTATTTCCAGTAAACCTCTGCTTCATTTTGTTGACAATGACAATTTTTCATAGTACTCAATTCACAATATATCTTTTTATTATCCTACATTTGTGGTAAAATCTAACAGAATTCAGTGTAATTTAACAATTTAGAGTGAATTTACATAGTATTATTAAACTTGAGAAAGCACATGATGAACATATCAGAAACCTACTGTGTGTGTAACAACTATAATAGTGTTAGAACGATTACAGGTGAAACTGGCAAATTTTGTGTGAAAATGAGTGAAAATCAGGGTTTCGCCCATATTTATTCTCATTTTTGCTGGATTAGATAACAACTAACCTCCTGGGTATTAGTAGAAAAGAGTAGCGGAGACAGGTCCTTAAAGAAAAATGATTAATATTAAGTTGGATACAAACAAAATATTTAGAATATTCTTTTAAAGATGAAATTTTAAGACCAGATAGAGTAGTTGGCTTGGATAGACAAGAACTCATAAAAGATGATAATGTTCGGCTTTTAGGATCGGTATTACCGTTTTATCTCTAATATTTTAATTAAAGGTAAAGGAAAGAGGCAAATTGACTGATGTGTGATAAAAAAGGTACCAAGAAAACTAAAAGGTAAATTGTATAGGACTGCCTTTAGACCAGCTATGATGTATGGTACTGAATGTAGGGCAGTAAAAAAGAGGATGAACAGAAATTACATGTTTCTGAAAATCCATATACGCATACAAAAAGCGGAGAGGTACTTAGTCCCTGGAAGAGAACAGAAAAGTTTAGAAGAAATTACTTAGAGAAGCCGATTCCACATAGAGAAAGCTAATGAGAATAATAATGGTAATGAATGTTCTAGAAATAAAAATAATAAGAGGAACCTCTAAATCTTAGTAAAAAATTACCTAAACAAAAAAATTAAAACAATAATATCTATATATCTAATAAAAAAAAGCATCACTAGCTTTTAATTTCTAATAAAACTTTACTATTCAGCTTAATCCTAAAATGTGAATCATCCGCTTTGTACCAATACCACAATATATTGTGATATATTGCTAATAAATTGTTTACCCACATAGACTGTGCCACAATGACAATACCTCAATTGTCATTTTAATAAACATGAAACCCGCCAATTTTTAAATTGGGACCCACCCACCAACCAATCACGTGAAAGTTAGGGAGCTCCTTATATTGTAGTCTCCGCGGTAACGGTTACCCCATGGTAAGTGTTATCAATCCTATTCTATTATTGTATTATTCCTATTACGTTATATACCGCCCGGCGCCCATTCCCATCTCTATAGTGGATCGTGTAAAAGTCATTTAATAAAAGAAAAATAATAGAAACCTTAAATTGTGAAGACGGTTTTTGGCTGGAGAGATCTAGAATATTTATTTTACACCATGGAAGAAATATTAGGAAAACTACTAGTATCTAATAGCAAAACTATTCATGAGGTAAGTGTCTAGTAATTATATTTATGTTTATAACCTCACATTGCACGTGCCGAGTCTTGTATGTAATACCCGAAAGTCTTCGTTTTAGGGTACTAAAGAACTTAAGGAAGCTTTTAAAAAACCAGAAGCTGTTCTCGCTATATGTGATGTCTTAGTTACCTCCACACATCCACAAATACGGCAAACAGCGGCTGTTCTTCTTAGAAGAAAATTCGGGAAAAAGAGATATTGGAGCAGAATTAATGTTGACATACGAAAAAGGTATTTTTAAAAACATTTCTAAGAACTCGTTTATCAACATGCTGTCTTATATAATGAGCTCTTATGCACAGTCAAATATGTATACATAAAAAAATACAGAAATCCTGTTCAATATTTGAATTCATGCAAGAAATTACTTGTAATAGTATTTTATGCATAGCTTTTTATATTCAGTTAATTTTGTCATTCTGTTATGGGATAATTTTCGGTAATTACTTAGTAAGATGATGCCTCAAAAATGCTCAATTTTTGAGGACAGCCGAAAAAGTGAAAAAACCTCAGATTTTAATGTTTTATTTGTCAATAGAATATAAAATCAGACGATTTTCACATTTGGTCCCATTGAAGATAGCTTCAAATGGGTTTGACAGAATGAAATATTGGTGTTTCACAGTGTTAAAATTTACATTACAAATGAAACATACGTAATTAAAAGCAATAAGATATTTAAAAACTAATATTTAACAATTACGAAAAAAAGAAAAAGTAAATAGTTTTAACAGTAAATAATAAAATGTCAGTATAAATAATAAAATTTAAAAGGCATCTGTTGCAATCTGGCAGCTGGTGGTTTTAGGGTTCTGACTCTATTGCCAAATCTATCCGCTAAACTATCAAAGGGCAATTGCCAAAAAAATTTTCTAGTAATTTATTACAACTAATATCAAACGAAACAATTATTACTTCATTAACACATTCGCTGCCATGTTGGTCCGATGGGACCATCACTGATGTTGCTTCAATAGGCCACGTTGGTCCAATGGGAATAACGCAAGTATTGCATTAACAGGCCATGTTGGCCCTATGGGACCAACATTTATTCCGATATGTACCGAGCCATTGGTGTTTATTTAGTATTAAATCACCATGGGAATGGATCAACGAGGCCTACAAACTATGTGCTGTATAGAGAATTTGTGTGATTTATGTAGTATGACAAATGTGGTCCCATATAAGTCAAAAACGTTATTTACAACTTTGGTATGATATTTATTGATACAAACATGTTTTTCAACAATAGAAAAATCAAATAATGTAAAACAACCAATAAAAAAAGTTATTTAAATTCTATGTAATTCATTAAAACAACCTATACACAGAAAAGGTTCCTTGTCACAGCTTTTGCAAAAGGTTTTTAGTTTTGTTCATAGCATACTGACGGCCGTGTTGCTCACTATTTTTTTTTGTAGCAGTTCTTGCAAATCTTCCTTCGTTGATGTTTACTTCCATCTGCCTTCTGTTCAAGCTGATGGTGATTATTTGACACACTTCGTGGTACAGTAATGGTTTCTTTATAAGTAACTAGATGTTTCACTATTTGTTTTTTAAAATCTGTCACTGACATGTTGTTATTTGTTACAAGCTTATATATTAAAAAAGAATTTATAACTGATGTAGTTAATAATAATTCAAACCCCACTTTTTCAAACCATTTTACGCTTTTCCTTAGGGGGTTAGAATACGCTCCCATTTGGTCAGATAAGTCTACTGCCGCTTTGCCTTTATTGTAATCTATTACCACCTTGGGTTTCAGTTTAGTTTGTTGATTACAAGATACTTCGACCATTTCATTGCTGTGTTTAGTAGAAAGCATGTAAATATTTCTTTTGTCTTTCCAGTTTGTAATGGTCACTCCATCATCATTTTCCATAGAAGCAATCTGCCCTTTATTTAATTTTGCAGCTACTACTTCTTGGGGTAAATATTTTTGATTTTTTCGAACAGTTCCTATCAGGTGTGTATCGACGGACAACATTTTTTTTGCTAGCGGTAAACTTGTATACCAATTGTCAGTTATCAGAGTTCTTCCTTGATGTACTAAATCCTCCATAAGATACAGAACAATGCTTTCTGGAGTGACATTAGAACTATTTTCTTTCCGTGCATATACTTTGAAATTGTAAGTATATCTAGATCCAGAACATACTTTGAAAATTTTTACACCATATTTGTGTCTTTTTGTCTTAATGTACTGTTTAAACCCCAAGCGTCCCCTAAAGGGTAATAGGGTTTCATCGATGCAGACATATTCTTCCGGCACGTATAAAGACTTAAAATTTCTCAGTCAGTCAAATTTCTCAGTCCGGCAGTCAGAATGTCGACAAGTGGCTTTAACTTATACAGTTTATCACTTGTATCTGCCAATAAATTATCATTAAAGTGAAACATCCTTAACAGCATCTCGAATCGATTTCTAGACATTAAATTCTTTGCAAAATTATTGTAGAATAGGTTATCGTTACTCCAATAGTCTGCGATTTTTGGCATTTTCACTTAACCCATCCAGGCAACCAGTCCTAAAAATTTTCTAATTTCAATATTTGTCGTTGGAATCCAGTCATGTAAGCGAGAGCTTGGTGTTGCGTCTGCAGTCAGTACAGACTGAGTTGCATATATATTTGTTTGGTTACAAATCAGACTAATTACTCTGTCATCGACCACAGCATCAAAAAAGTCTCCAGGCGTACCATTTGCCAACATTGCAGCTACTTCATCATTTACTCCTGACGGAATAGAAAAAGGTGCTATTAGCTTATAATTACCTACTACTGGACCCCAGTTTGGTTCTATATTCGGTACTGGATCTTCACTACGGTGTGGATCTAAGTTCTGGATCGAGTATTGAATTTAAGTTCGGTCCTGGAACGATATTACCTTGAAGATTATGATTAGGTTGTTCTGAATCATGCATTGAATTCAAGTTCGGTCCTGGATTGATATTATCGTGAACATGACGAGTAGGTTGTGAATCTAATTTTATTTTTTTTCTCTGTAAAAACTTTCGTACATTTTCCACCTTTTCTTCTGAATCTGACGAATCTGATTCTTCTTCTGAACTACACAGGTACTCACTATCAGAAGTGTCGAATGGTTAATCATCGCCATCGGAGAGTTCTCCAAAATTGATTGCAATGTTTTGCAATTCACGCTCTGTCAGAGGTTTAGAACGTCGAGACATCTAAAATTACACAATATGTTGTAAAAATATTGTAATTTAAACATTATTTAATACTTACAGCAATTTATTCTTTCAATTTATTGAAATGAAAAACAATCAACAAGAACAATAGGCAATGCAAATTCGTTTATTTATGTTAGGTTATGTTTACTGCGACGGACCAACGGCGCACAGAAGCATTAGTACGGTTCACTGGGCCGCGTTGTCCCGATGGGACCAACACATTTGTTATATGGTGGCTCATAGGAGCACTTAAAAAAAGAATGGCTGGCTCACGGAGGCATTGATTTACAAAACATAGTCGGCAGCGAACGTGTTAATATTTTATATAAGGTATAAAATTGCAGAATCCATAAAATAATATGATAAAAATGTACCTTTTAAAAGCTTTATGTCTTTGTATTTGAAGCATATACCATATACATTATAAGAAAATAGCAACACTGCCAACGCAATATTTCATTCTGTGAAACTTAATTGACAGCTTATTTCAGGCTATCTTCAATGGGACCAAATGTGAAAATCGTCCATAAAATCAAATAGAAAATCAGATATTGACAAATTAAGTAATATTTATTGTTACATATTAACATATCAATAAACAATTGGCATAACATCATAGTCTCATTTATATAATCAATAAAACCTATTGTTACTGGTTTTTCTTTCCACATAAAATAACTGTATATAGCATTTTTCATAAAAAAATGCTTGTATGTCACAATTGATTTAAAGTGACGTCACTTATATTGAAAATTTTAGAATTATGTTGATTAAATAATCAAAAATATTTGTTATTAATACCATAAATTTTAGGAAATAACTCTTTAAGTATAATATTTCACAAAATCATAATTTTAATTAAATAGATTAGACAATTATACACAACTGGTACAGGAATATTTCAAATTTTATTGACAATTCAGCATGTGGCAAAATTGTATGAAGTGTTGCCGCTTTTTTAGAGTAAGAATTTTTTGTATGTTTTGATTTCTTACAATTTGATCATAATATAATATATCGTCGTTAGGAATGAAATATCTCCAATGTGAAAATATCCTAATTTTACAGGAGACACAAAAAACAGTTAAATAACGCTATTTTATATTGTATTAAATTAGTAATTGATGTTTTTGGCCAAACTAAGATTGATATTGATATTAAGGTGAAATTGATTCCTTAAATCAGTACAAAACATTAAACTAATAAAAAAAATATTACAAACGCGCACATTGGAGAAATTATAAATGATTGAACCGGCACATAGCAGGAATTTCAAATATTGTGTATGGCATGTCATAGTACTATACACCTTGAATTTGGTGTTATTAGGGGAAACAGAGTCATATAAACAGTAAAGTGATTTGTATTATCTTTATTTTAAATAAACAAACTTCGACATGTAGTATCAGTGTATGATATTTTTACGAACACCACCGAAAGTATTATTTTTTGTTGATTTTAGGAAGAGTATCGTAAAAGTGATGATGATCTTTTTCAATAACTGATTTGAGGTCTTGCAGATGTTTGAACTTGTCTTCTGATATTTCAGGAGGTGTCTTGAAGAGCGAGTTTTCATAAACCGACAGATCTTGGCTTTCTCTTCTGTGTGGTAGTAGCTTCCAGTTATCTGAGTAATCAGTGGTGTAGTATACCTCTCCATTGGGACTATATTTTAATTGTCTTATATCTACAACTTGCGGATCTTTGGCATTTTTTTTCCAGGTCTTATTGAACGAAAGTTACTATCAATAGCATACTTTTTAAAGAACGTAAAATCTACGTTTTTAATATTATACACGGATGTTTTGGCCGAGCAAGACGCATTCTAGCAATGTAATCCATCGGTGAATTAATTGGAGTCTGAAAGTAATGTTCCAAAGTTAAATGAACTGAATCTGCTTCCATCATAGTATGGCCTTTTTCAAGATATAACTGCTGTATTGTAAGGGATTTTGCTCTTGCTGAATCACTTAAAGCACAAGCCAGAGTTCTTTTTCGATTTTGGTAGTTGCATCCATCTTAGATGAATACAAGAGTTTGATAGTTAGCAGGAATATTATTTATATAATCTATAAGACAAGATGTAAATTCATTGCTACTGACTCCACCATTTGTTTCATGCCAAACGTACAACTGGACATCTTCATCATTTAGAGAATAAATGGTGAAGTTGTGTACTTGGAGTTTGAGCTTATAATACGATTGGAAAGCTAATACTTTTGGACACGTTAAGAAACTTTGAATATCAACTGTGACAACCAATTTTTCAGAATTTGTGCTACTTTTTAATAACTCTTTTGCCCGTCTTCCTTCTTTCTGCTTTGACATGTGCTGATCACAATCTTCAGTACTTATTGTCTTCATTTTATGTGCAACACACGTATCACATTGATCTTTCCTTTGCTTATTGTGTATGCCAATTTTCTCTGCTTCTAAAACAACTTTAAACAACTTGATATGAGCAACTGACTGCTTTCTATCATCGCACCATTCTTTATATAGTCTGTACATGTTATTTGTTGTTATGATACTGTTGTCAACATATATTCTGCTAGTAGATGCTCTACAATAGTGTGAAGGAACTTTAGGAATATCTTGCAACCATTCCATAACATTATTTTCTTTGCAAATTTGTCTCATTTTTCTTGGAGTAATCTTGTTGAATGTTGGAATCTTGTAGACTTTCACTAGAAGTATCAATTTCATGAGTGGCTGGCTCCCTTGAGACCCATCGTTTCATTTTGTCTTCTCCTAAATTTAATGTGTTCAAAAACATAACTCTCGGCATACCTTGAGGTAACTTCCGTCTTTAGAAACAAAAAAAGTCACGACCACTCTTCTTTTTGGACCGTTTGTCTGAATTTGAGTATCTTTTCGGCGCCTTTGCACTGCTCTTGTCCGAACAAGATTTTTAACATAAGTGCTTCTATGTTCCCACGACGTAAATGTCCAAATTTTTTTTAAAATTCGTAGTCTATCGTCCTGCGTAATTAAAGAACATCTAAATGAGTGTTCTTTTAAACATTTTGGCGTTATAATATGGTTACATCGCTCCTTAAGTGACATGCCATTCCGTCTGGTAATATGTTGTACATCGCCAAAACACAAATTTTGCCTTTTTCCTGTTCCAATATAGTAGCTGCAGGCAAACTGAAATAAGAAAAATAATTATTACCTACTTAATTTAAGCAATAATGAGATGAAAGATATCTAACCGTAGTAGTGAATTTGTTTACATTGTTGTTGGATTTTTCATTATAAATTTCATTTTCAATAGGAGCAAAAGTTTGGATAGAATTTTGCCGATCTTACTTAAGTGAATTTTGTACAACTATTTTAGTCTTGTCTTGAAAATACTCATTTTGCACTGGTAAATAGCTTATTTGAGAAAATTTGAGGATAGGAATTTGACAGATGAAAGTATGAAATACCTCCAATGTGCAGATATTATAATACATAATAGCTCCAATGTGTTTTTTAAGCACATTGGATTTATTTCAGTCCAACAATTAATAATATGTTACATTGGAGTAATGCATTTTTATACATTAGGGAAGTTAGGAATCGGTACGCACATTGGATATTTTTCTAGACTATAAAACTATTCATAGCGATTCAGAATCGTTTAAAATCTGAATTACTAGAAATTTGCACATTGGAGGTATTTCATTCCTAACGACGATATATTAATAAATTGTATTTATAAATACATATTAAATTTAGATTAATAGCTACTAATTATTGTTGTGTATTGTGATTGTGCTATACCAAAACAAATAAATAGTCTATAGAAAGTTGTTAAGCTTTCATATAAGATAGATTATTTTGAACAAGAAATAATGCCGGGACATTTTTACTACTAAAGCCCTAAAAGAGGTAAGTTTAAAATTTAGAATATATAATGTATTAAAATGTTTTCTTATGTATTTTAGTGTGTTGCAGTAGTCTTAAAAATAAGTGTATTTACTGTTAATATAATAGTTTGACAAATACTTAACATTTTAAAAATTCCTCACTAACTATTCTGATGTTTTGGCAACGCTGTGGGCTTCTGACATCTGAAATCTTGAATGATGTGCAAGCATTTTTATATGAAAAATGCTATATTTATTCATATATGTACATTAATTAAACCAACATGACAATGACATATATAATGACAATATAGTTCTTTTAACATTAAAAAAAAATTAATATATGTGTAATGGTTCTTTACATAAAGTACAACATAAACTGTAATCTAAACTGTATACTTGTTAGCACTAAATTTTTACATGCTTGGTAAGTCAAAAGTTTAACTTTTAAACCGTATTATGTCTGTGATAAAATGTTTTTTAGTCAATATTACTTCTTGAAAAAGGCATGGATTTCCTGCCGAAATGTCGAGAAAATATATGAAAATGTCTATGAAATGTCAAATTTTTTTATGAACCTAAACCCAAGAAATTCCACTAAAAAATATATATTGAGAACTAAACTCAACCTATATATATATATATATATATATATATATATATATATATATATATATATATATATATATATATATTGAAATGATTTCAATATTTTAAAAAGGATATAACTTAAATGGATTTTTATATGAGTTTGTTGTTCATGAATTTCATGAAGCCATCACAATGTGGGTTCGACTCTGAAATAAAAGAGAGACAAAGATTAGTAAATTGTTAAATAAATTAATTTTGACTTACCTGGTATAGTGTTAATAATTTCTGAATAGTATAGTTGCCTAGTGTATAGGTGAATCGTCTAAACTTTAAAAAGAAAAAAAAAGAAGAATTCTTAAAAAATATTTAAACATAGAAATTTTAATAAACGTCAGAAAATAAACTGTCAAGCAAGTCTGTGGGAGCTAAATTAATAGGGGTTTTGTTAAATAAGAAATTACAATGATGTGGAGATGAAAAGAATAAATTGTATTAGCATTGTAATAGACTAAGTTTTATATCTGAACATTTTTTTTTATAAATTCCCAAATTAGATGTGATTAAAGTGATTATGAGAAAGTAATGTGGCTTAATAAATGTATCAGAACAGGACAGTTTTATGGTTTAATAAAATAGAAGACGAAAAAAAAAAGAACGTGGGTTGCTGTTAGCAACGGAGAGGAATTGGTTTTTATTTTTGGAAGACGCCGATGAGAATTTTTCGACGAAGGGAGCCCCGAAAACTGTGGATAGTCCGAGAGTGTTTTCAAATCGTTTAATCAAAATTTAGTTTTTCCACAGCAGAGATATCAAGAATTTGTTTCATAGAGTAAGAGAAACCATTTGACTTATAAATTATTATTGGAGTACCGAAATGTCATTTAAATTGAGAAAATTAAAATTCATGAATTTACATAATTGCGATAGGCCATAAAAATTGAAAATATTAATGATCATTAAATTAAAAATAGAATAGTACGTACCTTAACTTCCGAAGAGAGGATTGATATTCCAGTTTCACCGATTATTTTGCGAGTAGTTAGTTTTCTTTAAAGAAATCAGAACTGTTTTATAGTGAGGTTGGATAATAATTTTGGGGATCATTTGAAATTTTGATTATATTTGAATGCAAGTTAAAAGTCAGTGGCATAAAGTGTTCAGTTTTTTTTTCTTTATAGTTCATTTAAACACTTTATAAAGTTGCAATATTTATTTAGTTTTTAGGTACTTGTAGAGAGTCTCCACATTTTGTAATAAATTTTTATTGTCACGACACTAAACCACATTAAGAGTTACACGATTCCTATTTTTGTAAATTTTTAAAGGCAACCCAAGTTGCAGACGAATTTTATTGTTTATATTAAATTTGTTCAATATTAATAATTAACGTGCTTCATTTGGGTTAATTTATCAAAAGTCTAAAGTAAATTTTGGTTTAATTTCTTTTTTAACTCTACCAGGAGACTACAGAGTCGACGTCACACAGTGACAGATTGCTTAGAACACATAATTGAGCTAGCCGAGTATTAAATTAAATATTAAACGAATATTGAATTAAACAAAGAACCACATATTTTAAAAATTACAACATTTATTATAAATAAAATATAAAATTAATAAAATACAACTTTTTCAATATACATCTTACCATCATTTTGGCATCGATACATTATGCTTTTACCATCAATTTAGCATCGTCTTGCAAAGTAGCATCTGTATATCGACGCTACTTTACAACACCTTAATAACTTTTTTCCTGTACTTGTTACAAGAATTTTAACCACCTCACTGATTAGAGATTTGATACCGTGTTGGTATTTTAAAATATCGACTTTCTCTTTTTATCCCTTACTGAGTTATATAAGTTTATTCCAGAAAATGTTTGAGTCTAAAATGATGGTACGGTGAAAATATTATATATATTTAGTTCAGGGTTTTACCGTTTACTCCATGTCACTATATACATAAAAATGTATATCCCACTTTCATTATCAATCATTTTAGCATCAGAAATTTGGCATCGCTGTTGAATATAATATTACCCACAACGAAATAGTAAATTTAAGAATATATATATTTTTTTCATCCATAAATCATTCTGGCATCATGTTTTTTTAAAAGTAACGGGTTATGATATATTATACCTACCTATTGTATCTTCGCTCCAATTGGTCCAATCGTGACGTACAGTACCTCAAATGATAGGATTTAACCAATAAAATACAATAAGACAGAAAATACAGCAAAATACAAATCAAATACAGCAGCATGTCAAAAAGGCCTTAGTTATATATCTTCGTTTCTATAAGTCCAATCGTGACGTATAGTATCTCAAATGATAGAATTTAACCAATCGAAAACAATGAAATAGAAAAATCTGATACAGCAACATGCCAAAAGGGCCTTAGTTGTGTATCTTCGGGTCTATTAATCTAATCATGACGTGCAGTACCTCAAATGAAAGGTTTTAGCTAATAAAATACAATAAGGTATAAAAATTAAATGGAGTAGCATGTCAAAAGGGCCTTAGTTATGTATCTTCGGTCCTATTAGTCCAATCGTCACGTACGATACCTCAAATGATAGCACTTAACTAATAGAATACAATGATTTAGAAATCAAATACAGCAACACGTCAAAAGGGCCCTATTTACGTATCTTCGTTTGTAGTGGCACAATCGTGACGTACAGTACCTCAAATGATAGGATTTAACCAATCAAATACTATGAGACAGAAAAATAAAATACAGCATACATCAGCCTGTCAAAAGGGCCTTAGTTATGTATCCGTGGTCTTATTAGTCCAATCGTGAAAGGGCCTAGTTATGTATCTTCGATTCTATTAGTCCAATCGTGACATACAGTACCTCAAATGATATCATTTAACCAATAGAATGCTACGACGTGGGTCAAATACAGCAACACTCAAAAGGACCTTAGGTATATATATTTGCTCCTATATATGCTGTCAAAAGAGCCTTGGTTATGTATCTTCTGTCCTATAGGTCTAATCATGACATATGGAGCCTAAAATGATAGGATTTAATGGAGATAATACGATGGTGGAGACAAAGTAAACATGGCGGCATGTAATAACATGGTAAACTGGCGGCAATAAAACGTAATAACCCACAGAGGTCTATGGCATATTACGTGACAGAATTTAGCGAATAGCATATGATTTGCATAAGTCTACTTTTAGTCAACTACTGTACATACGATAAACGCGAAAAAGTTCCAACATTCACTGTTAGACATATGCCTCCCGTTCACTGCACACATTTACTGCTCCTTGACGCTGTGACGTAAATGGGATAGGATTTAACAAATAGAATGACAGAAAATTAAATAAGACAGTGTGTCAAACGTGGAATGCATCGTAGAACGTGAAATATATGAAATATATAATATACATATAAGAATATGAAATAATACACCAATTAAGAAAGATGACGTTAGTTGAGGAAGATCAGACCAGGAAAAAATGTCAACATTTTTAGAATACTTAGCTCGTATTTTAAAAAAATACCAGCCAGATAATAATAATCAAGCAATAGAACACTGAAAACTTTTGTTTTTAAATGTACGCCCATGAATGACTAGCCATTTTTAAATACCACTTGATATTGCTTTTTTTTATTGCATTTTTCCCATTTTTTAAGATAATTCTTGTAGGGATATATTTATTTATAACATACGGTCTTATGGTTTTACGAACAGTATTACGGCTTTAATTTGTACCACACTGTTAATTGAGAACTATGTTTGTAATGCAATAAGAGGTCCTGCTATACGAGACACCAGTGACTCATGCCCCACTTATACAAATCCGACAGGAATCTGCATTTCTATAAAAACAATAGATTATTTGTTTTGTGTATTAATTAAGTTTAGGTAAACGAACAAGACTTGCATTATAAAAGATTTTTTTAAATGTAGAATGTAAACCATATTTCGTATGCTTTGTGAAAGAGAACCAGTTTATAACATTCCGGACGACGTAAAAACACCTTTTTATTAGAATATTGGTCGATGAATTATAATCATAGTTTAAAAAACGAATTTATGTGCATATGGTCTACTACAAAAAATGTAAAACCAAAATCTTGATTAAAAAAGTGGCAACCGGTTACTTATAATGAAATTTCCCTGCATTATTGATTTCACAAGTGAAAAAATGGGTCAACAAAGAACCAGTTTTAATTATAACAATATTTCAACATAATAGTTTTATCTTGGTTTACTCAGGTGAAAAGAAAAATTATACACAAGTGCTAAAACCACAAGCTATTCTCGATTATAACTTGGTGAAAAAGAGTGTTGATTTTAGTAATCAAATTGCTTCTTACCAGAACCCAATATCCAAAATTCTGAAGTGGTACCGGAAAGTGGCAGTGAAATTAATATTTAATACCGCAGTAGCCAATGCTTAGTTGTTAAATAATAGAAAAGGCGAAAAAGCGACAACCTATCATTGAGTTCAGACTGGTGTTCGCGAAGACATTTGCAAATAAAGAAATGTTGGAACGCTCACGACCAGTTACACCCAAAAAATACCATCTCTGGCAAAGCGACGTAAGTAATAAAAAGAGAAGAAAGTGTACAAGATATTACAAAAGTTTAAGAAGAAACATGACTAGTAGAAAGACCGATAGAAAAGTTAAAATAGTTAAAACATACTGTGGAGCATGTGATGGTAAAACTGCAATATGTCTAGTGTGCTTCAATAAAGCATATTAAAATAGAATTTCACTTATACAGAAACTATTATTACGTAAAAACGTATTGTTCCTCAAGTGCCCTTATAGTACTGAAAATCGTAAATTAATAGTTTCTATTAGTACGTTTTTATTGTTAATTACCTCTGTAAAAGTGAGTTATAAAATTATTTTTGTAAATTGTATTATATTTGTAAAAAAAATGGATGTAAATAATATGCCTTCGACATCTAAAAAAGCTAGATGTGAACATAAACGTAGATTGACCACTGATAACTTCTATAATAGTGTTGACTTGACTAGACAATTACTCATAGTCCATATTAAGAAATAACTGAATAGACAATCTCTACTTGTCAAAGAAACTAAAAACAACGTGAAATGGTCAGTATTTACAGTCCTGAAGAAATATGTGTGGCCAAATGCAGAGATAAACGAGATATATATATATATATATATATATATATATATATATATATATATATATATATATATATATATGATATATTGAGATAATATAATACTCTGACAACGAAATTCATATTCAGAATTTAGGGTTGAGCGAAGGGTTAACAACCCTTCCTTGTAGAACTCAATTGTTGCGAATACAATGGCTAATGAAACAAACGGACGGATCTCACAACGACGAACTCAGCACAGAAAAATGGACATGATTATGGATTTAAAATTTGGAACCTGGAACGTGCGAACCTTCTTAAAGCAGGAGCTATGATAAGTATGGCAGAAGAACTTGCAAAATACGGAGTTGCAATATTGGCACTGCAGGAAATCAGATGGAAGAGCCAGGGAGAAATTCATAAGAATAAATTCTCACTATACTACTCCGGAAATGAAATGAGACAAGGTGAAAGAGGAGTAGGGTTTATGGTAACCAAAAAACTGCGGAAAGCCATTATCGCATTTACACCAATATCAGATAGAATTTGCACCATAAGATTTAAAGGTAAATTTCATAACGTGACAATGGTTAATGTATATGCACCGACGGAAGAGGCTGATGAAGAAGACGTTGAAAGATTCTACGGAGAACTACAGGATGTATGTGATAAAATCCAAAGACACGATGCTGTTATAACGTTAGGCGATTTTAATGCTAAACTGGGAAAAGAAGAAACGTTTGCAAATATATTTGGGAAACACAGTTTGCACACTGAAACCAGTCAAAATGGACTCAGGGTGGCACAGTTCGCAGCAGCAAATAATTACGTAGTTGTCAGTACTAACATCCAGAGAAAAGATATCCATAAAGGAACATGGAAAATACCAGGAACTAACGAAGCAAATCAAATTGACCATATAATCATCTTAAAAAGATCTGCAACAGACATAACTAATGTCAGAACGTATCGCGGGGCGAACTCTGACTCAGATCACTATCTTGTAGGGGCAAAATTACATCAGAAAATAGCGACAGTGGCAAAAGGAAAAATATTCAAATCAAAAAATGGAATGTCGAAGGATTCAAAAGCGCAACAAAGAGACAAGATTACAGAAATGCTCTCCAAATAAAACTCAACCGAACTAGAGAGGAAGATACTGCAGAGGAATGATGGAGACAATTAAAAACAATTATAACGGAGTCAGCAGAGGAAACTCTCGGAAAAGCCAAAAGGCAACGAAATGTGGAATGGTATGATGATGAATGCAGAACTGCATTCTAGAGGAAAAAATGCAAGCTAGGCTTAACCAACTTCAAAAAAAACACAAGAAATAGCAGTGAGATTTATAACGAAAAAAGAATACAAGCGACTAGAATATGCAGAAGAAAGAAAAAAGAGGCTATGAAAAAACAAGTACAAGAAATCGTAAAGCATAACAACAGACGCGAAAGCAGAAAATTCTATAAATGTATAAAAGAAAGTACACAGTCATTTAGGCCAAAACTAACGATATGCAAAAAAAAAGGACGGAGAACTAAGAAGCAAAAAATTATAATGAGATGGAAACAATATTTCGAAGAAAATCTAAATGCAGACAACGAAAATGATCAGAACGAGACAATATATTATACGGCGGAGCTGCACATCGAAAATCCGAGTTATGAAGAAGTAGTTCAGATAATAAATAAACTAAAAAAACAAAAAAGCACCAGGAACGGACGGAATTTCGGCAGAATTATTAAAGCATGGAGGATCCGAACTCTGGGAAAAAATCCATTACCTAATAAAATTAATACGGACGAAGGAGCAAATGCCAGAGGAATGGACAGTTGGCATCATACAGGCAATATATAAAAAAGGAGATAAGAGGGAATGCCAGAATTATAGGCCAATTACATTGCTAAATGTAATATACAAAATTCTTTCTGGTATAATCTACAATAGATTATTAGAATACTCCGAAAATATAATTGGTGATTATCAAAATGGATTCAGACCAAATAGAGTAGGCTTGGGCATAATAGTTCATCATAAAGAGCGCTCAGTTTAGTTCAAATGTAAGAAGTGAACTAGGTCGCTCTTTTAGTTCACTAGTTCATTAACTCAAAGAGTTACTAAGCATGAGAGATTTATTTACACATGAGCAAAATGTAAGATTATTTTATCTTTTGTACGTAAGTTTATTTTTGATAACGCCAATTTTAATTTATATTAGAATTATAAATATTTTATTACAAAATTTATTATTGTTTTTTTAAGAATGTGGTAAAAATCAATAATAAGAAAATAAAGGACAAATTAATTAGTTTAAATTTATTAAAAAAAAATAAAACCAGTACTCTAACACAATTTATAAGAAAGTAACTAAAATTAATACATTATAAAATAGATTTAAATGACTTACTTTACATATTTGTATGTAAAAATATTAATTTAGAAACTTTACTCGATTTTAAAAGAGTTCTACGTTCATTTAATATTTGACCTGTGCCAGAAAAAATCCGTTCACATGGCACAGAAGTTGCGACGACACAAAATCGATTTAAAATTAACGAGTATAAATTTGGATAAACCTTTTTTCTTTGATCCCACCATTCTAGTGGATTGCTTTTTCTATCTAGATAGTTCTCACCTAAATATTTGTCCAACTCTATAATGCCAGCCATTTGTTTATTTTCTGGTCTAATGATTTTTATAGTTTCCTCATCATAGTCATCCCAAATGCTCTTCTGCTGGTTTCTGTCTTCACTGACTATAATATTTATGTTTATATTGTTTGTAGGCCTTTCTTGATTAACTTCCGGTAAAGATACAACCGCAAGTTTATTTCGAAGTCCCTGTAATGCCTTCTCATAAGCTTTGACATTTGTAAAACCTCGATTTCTAAACCTTGGGTCCAAAATAGTACACTCTGCAAAAAGCTCATTATCTTCTATATTTTGAAATCGATTTCTCATTTCCTCTTTTAAAACATCTAATAATGCGGTCACTTTAGGATTGTCTGTAGAACTTTTTGATAAAAATTTATCAATCATTTTACAAAACACAATAACTTTTGATAATGTTACACTTTTCGGAACAAAGTTCTGTTGTTACTTCATAAAATGGTTGCAGGAGTGGTAGTACTTGTTCTATAATGTCCCAGTCGTCTTGCTGCATGGAAAGGTCGTTCCGCAAAAGGGCTGTAGTTGTAATAATAGCATCTTTTATTTTAAATATGCACTCTAACATTTCAAATGAAGAATTCCAACGAGTTGAAACCTCTTGTTTCAATTTTAAAAGTGGTAAGTTCATTTGTCTTTGGGCGTCTTGTAATTTACGTAGTCCCTGAGTGCTTCTTTTAAAATATTCCACAATAGATTTCACCTTTGCAAGAGTATCTGATATTGTCCGTTTTGCTTTCTGAACAACCAAATTTAATGAATGTGCAAAGCACCCAACCGATGTCCAATTGCCCATTTTAACAGTTAATAAAATATTTGACGCATTATCACTTACAACAGCAGCTATTTTGTGAGAAATTTGCCATTCTTGCAATATGTTTTTCAGGAAATCTAACATGTTTTCAGCAGTATGTCTTTCATTATATTGGATGCAGCCTAACGTAGAAGAACAAAGCTTTGATTGTTCGTCAATATAATGAGCTGTTACAGCAATGTAACTTTCATTAGAGCGGGATGTCCATGAATCAGTAGTAAGGCACACGGCTTGTGCGTTATTTAACTTTATTTGTAATTCTTCTGCTATTTGCTGATGTGTTTTTATGAGCAAATTTTCAGACAATTTTTTCCTAGATGGTAATTGATAATTTGGACAATGAGATACCATTTTAATTAATTCTTTAAATTCTGTTTCTTCGACCATTCTTAATGCATGATGCCCTTTAGCGATCATTTTGATAACTTGTTTATCGATTTGTTCTATTTTATGTATTGATGGCGGCTTTCGAACAAAATTTGTTATTCTGGTTTGAGACCTTGCTTTGGTACTTGAGGAAGATGACGTGTGATCAGAAATATCTTCACTATTCATTACATGGATTTCAGGTATAAGTTCAGACTTAGACGGTTCCACTGATGTTAAGACTATGGGGTGCTTACTTTTCATATGGCGACTTAAGTTTCCATTTGAACCATTAGCAATGCTAATTGATTGGGAGCAGTAATTGCATTTGGCTCTTTTGTCTCCATGTTCCGTAAAATAGTCCCAAAGAGCATTGTGTTTTCTTTTCGAACTCATAGTATTTTTTTAAATCTGAAATAAAAAAGACTAAATTAAATTCTTACTATAATTGTACACAATTATTATTATACACAAGTACTATTATACACAAGTATAGGTACTATATAAACATACAATAATTAATTATTATATACAAAAATTAATAATTAATAAACATAAAATAATGATTCTATTGTACATATTATTATTATTGATATTATACATAATATTATTCTACACAATTATAATACACTAAAACAATTTTTACTTACATAAATATATCACCAGTTATCAGCTCACCCTCACGGTAAAGTAAACTAAATTATCTATATAATGAAAATAAAACGCACCACAAACTTGAAATTATAATCTCAACTAAATGATTTCTCAGCAGTTTCAGCGCTCACCCACTTCTACTCGTGCTTCTACTAATCGTCCACATGTCCACATAATATTAGTTCCTAAATGGTTAGTTCTTTTCATGTTCTTCCGTCCTACCCGCTACCCGCTCAGTTACCCAGCTCACTTATTTCGTTCGTCGCGTCTGAACTCGGAAGATTTGAACTGAACCGCTCCTGACCGACGAACAAACGAAACGCGAAGCTTCGACTCCGAGAAATAAACGGCTCAGCGGAGCGAGTGAACGGTTTAAGCCAGCTCTGACGAACTAGTTCATTTAGTTCAGGGTTTGGAGCCGGATCTTTGAACTAGTTCGCTCATGAACTACACAAGCCTAAAATAGAGCCACTACAGATAACATATTCATACTAAGAACGATACAAGAAAAAGCTTATGAATACGACATAGACCTATATAATATGTATATAGACTTTAAACAAGCTTTTGATAGTGTGAAAAGAGACAGAATGCTGGAAGACCTTTGTAATCTAGGTATACCTAAGAAATACATCAGCCTCATAAAAATGACGTTGCAGGGTTCAAAAGCCGCAGTCAGAGTAGATGGAGAACTGGCTCCCCTTTTTAACATCAACATGGGAGTAAGACAGGGAGATGCCCTATCAACCATGCTATTCAACCTAGTTCTTGACGCACTCATCAAAAAAATCAATATAACCGGCCATATAAACACCAAATCAGTACAAATTACTGCATATGCAGACGATGTAGCCATCATTAGTAGGAATAAGCCACGACTAATGGAAGTGTTCAAACAAATTGATCCTGAAGCAAGAAAAAGAGGTCTCAAAATAAACGAAGCAAAAACGAAGTATATGACAGTCAAAAGAATAACTGACAATGACAATAATATCACAATAGACAACTATACTATCGAACGAGTGGATGCCTTTACATGTCTCGGCACAGAAATCAATCAGAAGAACTCCGTAAGTAGCGAAATTAATGCACGTATTTCCAGCGAGAATCGTACATACTATGCTAATAAAAGATTGATCACATCGAAATTATTAGACAAAAGAACCAAAATGACTATTTACAGAACACTGATTAGACCCGTAGTAACCTATGGATGTGAAACTTGGGTAATGACGAAAAAAGATGAAGCCCAACTCAGGACATTCGAGAGAAAAATACTGAGGAAAGTATATGGCCCGGTACAAGAGGAAGATGGCACATGGAGAATCAGGAGAAACGACGAGGTTAATGAGTTAAATGAAGGTTATGACATTGTAAGATTTGTGAAAAGTCAAAGACTGTCATGGCTGGGACGTGTGCAGAGACAAAACGATGCAAAAACAACAAAGAAAATGTTACAATGGAAGCCCATAGGAAGGCGAAAAAAAGGAAGGCCCAGAACGGGATGGTGGATGACGTGGAAGACGACCTGAAAACAATGAACATAAGACAATGGAGAAGAAGGGCACAAGAGAGATCTGAATGGAAGGACATAGCCAGAAAGGCAAAGACCCATCCAGGGTTATGATGCCAAAAGAAGAAGAAGAAGAAGGTGCTGCAAATTAGTATCAGTTATTCATTTTAATGTAAAAGTTTTTTATTATTATTTTTTTATTTTTCTTCAAGTATTTTCAACTTTTAAAGCAACATTTCCACAAATTTTATTATAGTAAATCAAAAATTATACATTTACATAGTTATTTATTATTTTAATAGAAAACAAATAAACATGAACAGTGCACTGGTAGCATATACAATATATTTTAAATTTAATTTGAAACAAAAAAAATTATATTCTACATAAACAAACAAAATTTAACCAAAAACTAATACTAATTTTAAAAAACTAACTGGCACCGTCTGTACATCAACATATTTTATTGGAGACGAACGTTTTTCTCGTATTTGTCAATTTTACCATAATACAAGTATTACTTATCTGTTGCTGTCAGCGGCAAAATTCGTTTCGATCGTTCATTCATAATTTTTCACAATTCTTTGGGAAAAATTACCTGCTAAATTAAATATGCAACCAAACCATAATAATAAATCCGAGAACCCTAAACCGGTCGGTAAGGTTATATGTCGGTCTGTGAACTCTACGAAAACGGATCGATATTTATGTATCTATGTTTCAAATAAATATATATATATATATCTTGGCAACATCTCGTGATACTGTATTGACGCAAGACACAATGATTTGACGTATAGGGAGTTAAAATGTCTGTTGAGTGTAAAAAAATAAATATATAAAAAAATCGAAATATTAAAAAACTGACAATGGTGTCAAGCCTAAAAAGATACACTAAACGAATATACATGACTTATAATTTGAATATGATAGTATTTCTTGGTAATGCTAAATTACTGCAACGTGAAAAAACTTCAAAATGATGGTGGGATGTATATATATATATATATATATATATATATATATATATATATATATATATATATATATATATATATATTATATTTCAGTTGTTTTCCGGGTTTTGACTCTGCGTTAAATAGTTTTGGTTTTTAGAAAAACCATTGTTTTGACGACGTTTCGGCAAGGTCACACTTGTTTCGAGATTTCTGTGCCTTTTTAATCGTAGACATGGAGAAGCCATTTTTTCTTAGAGCTGTTTTGACTTTTTGCATTTCTTCGTTCTTATGTTCCTTATCTGCCAGTTTTTCAGATCCTATTATTAAGGTTTTTATTACCGAATTTAATTGTGCAGGATGATGGTGTGAGTCTGCGTGTAAGTATCTGTCAGTATGAATTGGTTTTCGGTATACTGTGTGTCCTATGCTTCCGTCTTTTTTCTTAATAACTAACACATCTAGGAATGGAAGTTGTTGGTTATTCTCCCGTTCCATGGTAAACTGTATTTTTGGATGGATATTATTAATGTGTTGTAGGAATTCGTTAAGTTTCTCTTCTCCATGCGTCCAGATAATAAATGTGTCATCAACATACCTAAGCCACAGTTTGGGTTTATGCTCTGCTGTTTCTATGGCTTTTGATTCCATCTCTTCCATAAAAAGGTTGGCTATTACGGGTGACAGTGGTGAACCCATCGGTGCCCCTTCAACTTGTTTGTACCTCTGGTCCTTGTAGATAAAATAGGTGTTGTTTAAGCAGTGCCTTGTCAGGTTTAGTGTATCCTGTGGTATTGGATATTTTCTACGTAAAATTTCTAATGATTCTTCTACTGGCACATTGGTGACTAATACACTAAACCTGACAAGGCACTGCTTGAACAACACCTATTTTATCTATAAGGACCAAAGGTATAAACAAGTTGAAGGGGCCCCGATGGGTTCACCACTGTCACCCGTAATAGCCAACCTTTTTATGGAAGAGATGGAATCAAAAGCAATAGAAACAGCAGAGCATAAACCCAAACTCAAAAAGAGAAAAGAAACCAAAAGAAAGGAAGACATAAGAATGTCGAACATACAGGACCCAGATGATTCCAATTCAAAAATTCACCTCCTAGAATTAGCCTCAATTTAGGGGAAGAGGAGTTATAGAGCTACGCCTATGGGTTTATTGACCATTGAACTCTGGAGTGCTGACGCTATATTTTCATAATATTGTAGCTAGGTCAAACGGGTTTAGCGAATATAAATTCGGTAAAACTACACACAAGTTCAACAAATAACAAGACAACCATCAGCATCAACCTCTTTTTCAAATAATAACAGAGGAACTAATACTTTTACAAATAACAGAAGTAGTAACGTCTTTAAATCAAATCCAAATCAAAGATTTCAAGCCCCAACTCCAATGAGTACCACTAGTCAAAATACTTTTAGACCAACAAATTTTGGAAATCAAAGACGCTTCAATAATACATTTTCAAGTCAACCACAAAATATCATAGCTGAAGAGCTACATAATATTGGCGATACCGAGGAAGTTGAATTAACTAGTGAGAATAATTTTTTAGAGAACAAAGCCTCGGAAAATCCATAATTACTCAAGTTGAACTTTTAAATCTGATAAATAACGAAAGTGAATTGCCATACATTGTATTTCCTGAGCATAATCTTAAAGTATTAATAGACACTGGGAGCACAAAATCGTTTGTAACCCCAGAAGTCACTGAAAAATATTTTAAAAATTCAATTTTTCGTAAACCCTTTCAAATTTCAACAGCACTTGGAGCAAAACAGAAAAATTACTGTACTGAAATTTCCTTATCAAAAATTTTTAATAGTAAAAATAAATTAAATTTAAGTTATTGCGTTTTTAAATTCCATGACTATTTTCACTGCTCGATAATTAAAAAAAATTAAATGTAAAAATTGATTTGGCCAATAACGTTTTAATTACTTCGCATAGTAAGCATAAAATTAAATTATTATAAAGCCGGGAATAGTGGCAACACGAATTGTATAGTAGTGCAGCCACGAACCGAGCAAGTTATCAGTTTAAATGTTAGAAATATAAAAAATGGCGATGTAATTATACCATATACACAAATCGGTAAATTAGAAATTCCGGAATGCCTTACGACGGTAGAAAACAATAAGGCTATTTGCACGATTTTGAATTCTTCTGAATCTTATTTTAAATTGGATGTAACTTCCCCAATCATGGTGGAAAAGTTCGCTGAATACGAACAAATTTCAAATCCAAATTTTAATTCCATATATGCTGAAGAATTTAAATTCGATATTTCTAAAGTTCGGACAGATCATATGAATTTTGAGGAAAGAAATTCAATATTAAAGTTGATAAAAGAATATTCCGATATCTTCCATGTCGAAGGAAACCAATTAACTTTTACTAATAAAATTAAACATACAATAAAAACAACAAACGATGTACCAGTATATTCAAAATCCTATAGATACCCGGAAATTTATAGGAAGGAAGTGCAAAATCAAATCCAGAATCTGCTGGATCAAGATATTATTAGACCTTCGGATTCCCCTTGGTCTTCTCCTATATGGGTGGTCCCAAAAAAAATGGACGCCTCCAAAAAACCTCAGTTTAGAGTCGTAATAGATTATTAATGCTATCACACTTGGTGATAGATACCCTTTACCTAACATTAGTGACCTATTGGATAAACTTGGACGGTGTCAATACTTTACGACACTCGACCTCGCTTCAGGGTTCCATCAAGTCGAGATGGATGAAAGCGACATTCAAAAAACTGCATTTAATACAGAAAATGGTCACTACGAATTTTTGCGAATGCCTTTCGGACTCCGTAACGCCCCAGCAACATTCCAACGGGTTATAGATAATATCCTGAGAGGTATACAAAATGAAAAATGTTTGGTTTATCTTGACGATATAATTATATTTAGTACAAGTCTTCAGGAGCATCTTGTTAATTTAAAAGAAGTGTTTCAAAGATTAAGAGAATGAAATTTTAAAATTCAAATAGATAAATCTGAGTTTTTAAAGAAAGAAGTAACATCGTAACGCCAGAAGGGGTTAAGCCGAACCCAGACAAAATTAAAGCTATAAAAAATTTTCCAATACCCAAAAATACTAAGCAATTAAAAGGATTTTTAGGACTTTTAGGTTATTACAGGAAATTTATCAAAGATTTTTCTAAACTTACTAAACCACTAACTACTCGCCTAAAGAAAAATGTTGAAATCAACGTAAGCGATTCAGATTACATCCAATGTTTTGAAACTTGTAAACAACTTCTCATAAATGAACCCATATTACAGTATCCAGACTTCTCCCGTCCTTTCAATCTCACTACAGATGCTAGTAATTTTGCGCTAGGAGCCGTACTTAGTCAAGGAAAGATTGCATCCGACTTGCCAATTGCTTATGCAAGCAGAACTTTGAACAACTCAGAAATCAATTACTCAACAATTAAGAAAGAATTACTGGCAATAGTATGGGCTGTCAAATATTTTCGCCCGTATTTATTTGGACGACGCTTTACTATTATTAATGATCATAAACCACTACAGTGGTTATTTTCATTGAAAGATCCCAACTCCAAACTAGTAAGATGGCGCTTGAAGCTAGAAGAATATGATTATGAAATCATTTATAAAAAAGGATCTTTAAATACAAATTGTGATACATTATCCAGAATAGAACTAAAAGTCAATGAAACAAAAAATTTGGAAAACACAAAAAATATTTTTGAATATATGGAAACACTTAATGAACAAGCTCAACAAGATCTTAATAACAAACCAGATACAGAATCGCTGATTGTTGAAATTGATGAAGTTAATAGACAAGAAGAAAACCCTGATGACGGTGAGACGATACACACCAATGTAGAAAATCCTACCCCCGGAATTCCTATTCGATTCCTTTTCTAAATATGCCTAACTTTATAAACTTAACTCTGGTCAAGGTATTGAAGTAGCAAACGCTTTGATTAAATTCTTTACACACCATAGTGTCCCAGAACAAATCATTTCAGATAATGGTACAGAACTAAAAAATCCCAGCATCCAGAATCAAATGGTGTAGCTGAAAGATTTCATTCAACTATTATAGAACATATCAGGTTACTAAACAATCAAAATGAGTATAAATCCGACCCAATAGAACAAAAAGTAAACTATGCATTATTAGCTTACAACAGTACTATCCACGCCGTAACTAAAATGAAACCCCATGAACTAGTTACGGGACATTTAGACACCAACTCCCCATTTAACATTGACCTAGAGCAACAATTAATTAATAATTATATTTCTAATCATAAGGATAAAATGAAATTACTATATTCTAATATTAACGAAAAACTTAAAGAAAATAAAACAAAAGTTATAAATAAAGCAAATGAAACACGCGAGGAATTACCAAAAGAAATTCCTACCGAAGTATTTGTGCGAAACAGACAAATAAAAGGAAAAACTAAAAATAAATATCAAAAAGAAAAATATTAAATCCATTAATAAATCTAAGAAAACAGCAAAACTTATTAAGCGACATAAAAATACTACCGAAAACATTCACCTTTCAAATGTAAAACGACCTAAAAGGAAAACTTATATTTTTCCAGGTTCGTCACGATCGGACATACAACAGCCGAAATAAAGGATATCACCCACAACCTAGGCATTCTACCTATAAAATTAGGAACCGCAAAACTCCAAAAATCTAGTCATACATTTGTACATTTTTATAATTTAAAACCACTTGTAACTGAATATGGCAACCTGAACGAGCAATTTGAGTATCTTAAAAATAACATTTCTAACAGCGAATTGTTTAGATCAGAGACGTACAACTATGTTAATATTATTCACTATATCAAAAATAGCATACAAGAAAAATTTAGCGGTCTAAATATTCATATTAATTTAACAAGAAGGAAAAGAGGCTGATTAATGGCTTTGGTTCAATAGTAAAAGCAATCACAGGAAATTTAGACGCCGAAGATGGCGAGAAGATAAATTTAATACTAGAACATTTGAAAACTAATCAACAAAAATTAGAACATCAGATACTTAATTAATATTCCCTCAGTCAACAAATCATAGATAACTTCAATAAAACCATTCAAGATATTCAAACAAATGAAATAATTCTTAAAACAAAGATTTTTGAAATAAAAGATATTGTCGATTTTCAAACCAAAATTGAGAACGTTATTTATCTAAAAGACATGTTTAATGAACTCATTATCACATATAATTCTATACTTGATATAATGGAGACTAGAAAATTCTATTACTTTTTGTAACCTCAAAACCTTACACCCTAGTATTATCAAATCTAGTGACCTATTTCGAGAATTACAAAGAATCTCTTTATTTTACAAAACACAATTACCATTTGAATTATAACACGAAAATATTTTAGATTTTGAATCCATTCTGGAAATCACCTGTAAAATAGACGAAAACCAAATTCAATATTTTCTGACAATTACTATCGATTTTGAGAACATCTTTGATCTGTACTATTTATTACCTATACCCACACAAATTGAGTCAGAATTTGCAATAATAATACCTAATACAAGATATTTGTTAAAAAATAAAAATACAATAATACCTCTCAACGACATCTGCACCCGCGGTAAAATTTTCCAATGTCCAAGCCGTCTACAAAATAACCAAGAACACCTATGCGAAAAGGAAATAATCTTACGAGAAAACTCCAGTAATTGTCAATAAATTAAGGCAGACATCCAAGGCAATAACATCGAAAACATACCAGAGATGAACCAGTTTTTAGCAATATTTCCTATGGAGGAAAAATTAACTTTTAAATGCTCTGAAGGAACTCAAATTCAAACACTGACAGGCATCTTTCTGATCGAAAATACACAGTGTAAAATCCTTTTCAGAAACCAAGAATTGTTGTTCCAAGATCGAACCTTTGGACAACCAATTTTAATCATCAAGCCAAAATTAAAATTCAAAGAATTAAGCATTTCACCTATGAAAATAACTTTGAAAAAATTAAAATTTGAAAAAAATCCCACAAACAGAATCACACCCATCATGGAAGAAAGAGAAAATTACCACATTCCCAGCATTTGGACCATTATATTATATCTTGCAATCATTCTAATAATCATCTACATTACCTATAAGAAAATAACGATAAGAAAGAGAAAAGAAACCAAAAGAAAGGAAGACATAAGAATGTCGAACATACAGGACCCAGATGATTCAAATTCAAAAATTCACCTCCCAGAAGGAGCCTCAATTTAGGGGAAGAGGAGTTATAGATTGACGCCTATGGACTTAGGAGTGGTGACATCGTCAAACCATCGAACTCTAGAGTGCTGACGCTATATTTTCATAATATTGTGAATTGTATAATTGCAATTGTATATGTGTTATTTTAATTAATATTTTATTCAGTTTAGAATCTGATTTTATTGTAATTAGTCGTTTTAGCTCTAATAAATTCTTTTTAAAAAAGGACTTTTGGCATTACAAAATTATATATATATATATATATATATATATATATATATATATATATATATATATATATATATACATATATACATATATACATATATACATATATACATATATACAAAAAAATCGCAACCATATTACCATCGGCGAAAACAAAAGTTGCATTGGAAAATCAAGGTGTATACAGAATCCCGTGTGAGGACTGCGATAAGTCGTACATCGGACAGACAAATCGAAGGATACAAGTTAGACGCGAAGAACATCGAAACGCCATCGAAAGAAAACAGAAAACTTCATCTCTAGCACAACATGCAATCAACACAGGACACAAAATCGACTTAAATGGAACAACAATGCTAGCCAATATCGAAAATAAGGCCAAACGTGTAATCAGGGAAGCCATAGAGATCGAAAAACATCCAAAAAATTTAAATACCAGAGACGATGCCCAAAGACTCCCAAATACGTGGAAACCAATTCTACAGAAAAACGTAGAAATTAAAATAGCGAAGAAGACCCCGCCCACTTTGCGCACAGGACCAATAACAAGAAGCGCTTCAAAGTATTTAAACTTAGCGAACAGCGACCGAGAAATCAGTTCTCCTGAAACATCAAGACGAAGCAGAACTAATCTGACTTGACAATGGCAAGTGTGACCTTGCCGAAACGTCGTCAAAACAATGGTTTTTCTAAAAACCAAAATTACATAAC